>CM021105.1:385151584-385222973 GCA_007115665.2 Sequoiadendron giganteum
CCTTATACCCTCTATCCCCTACCCTCAACCCTTAAACCCTAATTCTATCTCTCTCCCCTCTGCCATGACCATGCCTCAACCCTATGCCCTAGTTATGTGTCTCTCCTCACCCTCTGCCATGTGTGCCTCCTATCTCTCTCCACTCCTCCTCTCTCTCTCTCAGATCTCTCCTCTCACCCCTCTCCTCATCTCGGCTCTCTCTCTCGTTCGATCATCATGTCTCTCCTCTGACCTCTGCCATGACCTTGTGCCCTCTGTCCTCTACCCTCGATTCATGGAATATTAGTTATGTCTCTCTCCCTCTGTCTAGGCCATGCCTGGACCCTGTAGTTCTATGTCTCTCCCCTCTACCCTCTACCCTTAACCCTTATACCCTTTATCCTCTACCCTCAACCCTTGAACCTTAAACCCTCTACCCTCAATCATATACCCTCTACCCTCAACCCTAATCCCTCAACCTGTAAACCCCTAAACCCACTTAGTAAAATCTCTACCCTAATCCCTCAACCATCTTGAACCTTAATCCATAAACCATTAAAGCCTAATCCCTCAACCCCTATACTCTCTACCATATACATTGGACCCTCAACCCTAATCCCCCAATCCTATAACCTCAATCCTCTACCCTCAACCTTAAACCCCCAACCCTCAACCCTTAAACCATCTACCCTCTACCCTCAACCCAATACCCTCTACCCTCAACCCTAATCCCTCATCCCATAAACCCTTAACCCACTTAGTAAACTCTCTACCTTAATCCCTCAACCCTCTTGAACCTTCATCCATCAACCCTCAACCCTCAACCCTTAAACCATAATCCCTCAACCCCTATATCCTCTACCCTATATATTGGACCCTCAACCCTAATCCCCCAACTCTATACCCTCTATTCTCTACCCTCAACCTAAAACCCTCTACCCTCTACCATAAAAAGCCTTAAACACTCAACCCTAAACTCTAAACCCTAAATCATCAACCCTTAAACCCTAAAACTTTAAACCCTATACCCTCAACCCTAATCCCTCAACCCTTAAACCCTTAAAACCACTTAGTAAACTCTCTACCATAATCCCTCAACCCTCTTGACCCTCAAACCCTAATCCCTCGACCCCTATACCCTATACCCTATAAATTGGACCCTCAACCCTAATCCTCCAACCCTATACCCTCTACCCTCAATATTAAACCCCCAACCCTTAAAACCACTTAGTAAACTCTCTACCCTAATCCCTCAACCCTCTTCACTCTTAATCCATCAACCCTCAACCCTCAACCCTTAAACCCTAATCCCTCAACCCCTATATCCATTGATGGTGAAAATGACAAAAACAACATAAAACAAAATATTTCTACTTTATTTCTCCTGAAAAAGAAAGACAACATATAGTAGCCTAACTTCCAAGGTCCTAGTAGTTGGTTCTCAACTATTTGATGTCATTCAATTGGCCAATGCAACTGTAATATTCAAGGGGCCTTTGTTGGTGATAAGGACCTCAACCCTTGAACCTTAAACCTTATTTATCAAGGCATAGATCAGTAAAACATGAAAAAAATTCTTTAACATCTAGACATACATTATTAACAATGAGTATTTCTTAACATATCAAAACCATAACATGATGCAATTCACAAAAAAATCCATACCATTGCATACATTCATAGTGCTTAGTTTAATCATCACAAACATTCACCAAAATTCCACAAGATTCAAAACAAACTCCTCATTCGTTGCCAATAATATAGATCAACAGACATATAACAATTCCATTCATAGACAATTTAATGAAATAATCTTTATAATCTGGTTTCCCTATTGATTCATATCAAATAAGAAACATTTATCCATAGAAAACTCACTAGCATATAGACTGATTATGGTTCATTAACCTCATCCAAGAAGTTCAATTTCCAACATAAAACTATATATAAAGTATATTGAAATTCAACATGAACTTAAAAAAAAAAGTATCTTTTCCTCAAAGCTATAAAAATCCTATCTGCTATCATCAGGTGGCTAATTCTACTTTCATCAGCTGACCTTTACAATATGGAGCTCAAAAGTACATATAGACATGCTACGCATAAATCCCTATCAATCAAAAATTGAGATCCACTAATCAAGGAACCAAAACTGCATCAAGAAACTAGACTGGTTGATCTTCAGTTCAAAAGTCGATTGCCTTGTTGTGCAAAATCTAACGCCCAAAAAGAGACAGGACTGGCTGATGAAAACCTTCAGTTCAAAGGTTGATTGCCCTGTTGTGCAAAATCTCATGCCCAAAAAGAGATAGGATTGGCTGATGAAAACCTCCAGTTCAAAGGTTGATTTCCTTGTGAAGTAGGAGAGAAAAGGGGAAGTCATGTCAACAAAATAGATCATTTTTCTACCAACTCACTCTTGTGTAGTTTTCTCAAGAAGATATTCATCATAACTAGAGAACACTTGTTGAAGGATACCCACATCAGGTCCATCAACCCATCTATCTTCAAATTTAATTCTTTTCAACTCTGCTGAGGAAAATCCCTTCATATCTTTTAATTTGGTCAATTCCCTCCTGGAAGCTTTCACCTTGTCTTTAACATCCATTAGTCTATCCAACAATAAGTCATCTCCATCATCCTCTTTCTGCACGGCCTTCTGGAATTGGTTGTTCCATTTCTCCTTCAATTGATCCAAATGCATGCCTTCTTTAACCGGTATGTCTACATTGACTAAAATAGCCACTGTAGCTTCTAGTTCATCAAGCTACTCATTCAAGTCCTTAATAGCATCTTGAATTTCAATCCTATGTTTATATATGAAATCAGACCTAAACTAGATTATGCTTGAGGCTCTTTCCAAGAAATCTACATTATCTTCTTCGAGGATTGATTGCTCTATAAGAGTTGACTTTGGCAACTTACTGGTATCTTTTATTTTTTGAACATACCCCCTATATTCCTCCTCTTGTTCTCCTAAGCTTTTAGTGTGATGATCCATTTCTTCTATCAGCTCAAGTGTTGTTTTTTGAATTTTAAAACTATTTACCAACACTTCACCTACTTCCTGGTTAAACTTATCAATCCATCTATCCAACATCCCAGACATACTCCTCACTTTTACTAAACCATAAGCTTCCCTTTTTCTGAGTAAGACTGGTGTTTCCAAGGCAAAAACTTGTTGTGACTTGGGAGTGGAAACATCTCTTAAGAAACTATGCAGTTGATCCAATTGAGCCTTAAGCTCATCCTTTCTTTGATGATCTTTGATCATTCTGGACTTTTGGATGAAGCTACAACATCAATCCAATTCATTTGTTTATTCCTTGTAGGCCTCCCCAAATTGATTGTGCCTAGTTGATAATCAGTCACTTTCATATAACCTCTATCCTTGTCCACCACTAGAATTGCACATTCTGCAATGATCTCTCCTGCCTCGGTGAGCCTTGTGGAATGAAGAACTCTAGCCTTTTTCTTTGGTCTCTCCTTTTCTATCTCCTTCATTATTTCTTCCTAATTAAGAGGTTGTGGTGGAGATATTTTATTCTTCTCAAGATCCATCTTTAACCATGTAGGAGCACTAGGAGTGGTAGCCATCATTGTAGAGGAAGACGCAGCAGTTGTAGAAGATAGTGGCTGCAATAAAGTAACTTTAGGTTGAGAATCAACCTCCTACACATTTTTCTACTCCTTTTTCTGCATTCTCTTGTGCAACCCTATCAGCCTCTTCCTTATCATTCTACTTCTATAGCCTTTTATCTTCTCGCTCCTTTTTCAAATGCTCTTCCTCTAACCTCTTCTCTTTAAACAATTTATCTCTCTCTCCCTCCAAGTATTTAAGCTTTTCCCATGCTTTATTTTCCTTTTGTTGTTGCTTAGCAAGCTCTTCAACATCTTTTTCCTTTTTCAAGTGTTTTGCTTCCTCCCTTTTCTTGTATGATTCCTGAATGATCTTAAATTTAGCCTCAAGGGCTTCCTTTTCTCTTCTTTTTCTTTCCTTTTCTTCTTCAAGATCATGAATCTTTTGCAACATCTCCAAATTTTCATTCTCCTCATTTACTCTGAGCTCCTGCTCCCTTTGTTGTTGCTTGGTCAACTCATCATATTTTTGTTTGGCCTCTAATTGTTGTTGTTGGAGTAATGCATCAGCTTGTTCCTTCGCATCCATTTCCTTATGTTTTGCAAAATCTTCAGCTTGTGCCTTGGCATTTATTTCCTTCTTTTTTTGCAATGCTTTAGCTTGTGCCTTGGCATCTATTTCTTGTTTTTTCTGCAATGCTTCAGCTTGTGCCTTTGCATATGATGCTCTCTTAGCTTTCTCAAATAGCACCCATTGGTCTTCTTCTATCAAAACATGCTCAACTTCATCAAGAGGTGTCTCCTCTAGTGTCTCCTTATCTGACAGAGTACCCTCAGATTTTGTCCCTATATCACGAATTTCTACCTCAACTCCCTTTCCCTTTAAAGTTTCAACTTCCTTATAAAGGGTTCCCCTAGGCATTTCTCCACTTGGTTGCTCTGTTGGAGAGATTTGAGTAGGAAAATCACCCACAATTGATGTTGAGGCCACAAGTCTTGTTGGGACTTCTTCTTCATGTGCTTCAGGTAAATCTTGAGCCGAAACTTCAAGTTCAAACTCCTCTATGTCAGGAGGGAATAATTCCAAGGGTTCCTTAGGAGGTATTCTCCTCTTCATTCTCTTGTACCCTTGAGTGGTACTTTCACCTTTTCTTTTCTTGAAAGTTTGACCCCCAGGCTCCTTGGTTCTTAGCATGACCCATTGGATGCTTCTATCCAACAATGTTCTTTCTATTTTCTTAATATCTATTGTCTCCTCCACACCCCAATCTACAAGATTTAAGCTCTTGGTACCTATATTTTGTCCCTCATATAGGGGATCCAAGACCTTGACCCCATAATCCACCATAAGTGGGATAGGAACCTTTCATAATTCATTTTCCTCAAGTCATATTCATCTTGAAGATCACTCGAAAAGTCCTCCAATAGATTGAAATGTTTATCAAAAACAAAAGCAAGAAAACCATTCATCTTCTTCTTTAGGTCAAAGTGCTTCCTAGTAGTGTACAAGACTAATTTCAGATGCATCAATTCATTGCAAAAAAACTTTTCTCCCACAAGTTTTGGATAACTATATTCACCCAGCGTCATGGGGAACTTATGACAACCGAGCTTATGCTTTATACCAAATTTAGCATTAACCCCCAAGGCCTGATAAAAAAACTCCATTAAAATAATCCTGTTGTTGTTGTAACATCTAGGGAGTAGGTGAGGGTGACCATCAAATCCATCTAGCCTGAAATAAGTAAAATTGGGGTATTGGATAAACCAATATCCCCACTCAGTGATGAATTCCATGGCCTCTTGGCTCAATCTATATCCTGCATCTCCTGTAAGATGGTTAATAATGACATAAAAATGCATCATCAACCCTTCTATAATGCAGTTCAGAAGTCTGCAAGGTGAGCTGATCATAATGACTCCATACCTTGTTTTGTCCATCAACTTCTCCCAGAATCCCCACTTTTTTTAAACCTAGAAAAATTTCTTTCCTTGCTATTGCATAAATGACATAAGAGGTCATAAAGAAACTCTTGGTTTCTCTCACTCTAATCATTTGGTTATGTATGATTTCAGACACAATCATGGGCCAATCAAATTATTTCCTACCATCTAGGATTGTCTGAATGAATGGGAACCTCCATTCTTTAAAGTGAAGAGTATCCCTTTTTCCAAACACCTTGGATAACATCATTATTATGTCCCCAATCTCCTTGTAGAATTATGCCCTTTTAGGCTGATCTGGAAGCTTAACTAGGGACTTTTTCTTAGTTCTCATCCATTTCTTATTCAAATAAGTTTTGTTGGATTCCTTATGATTACTATACATTATCAAAGCCTTCACCTCATTGAGTTTCCTAGGATTCCTTGGATTGGGCACATTGAACATAAACTAAAAAAATTGAGGAGTTAAATCAATGATGACATTACCCTGTGAATCCACACACTATCTAGTAATGAGATTATAGGCCTCTAACTGCTGTCATTATTAATTCAGGACATTAGATTGAAAGAGGAAGTACAGTGATATGAGCCAAGCTAGATTCAACTATTATTTCGATTCTCCCTGTTACCTCTTCAAAAAACATTTTAGCATACAATTCTTCGCAATGGAACAGACCCAAGTTGGTATCAATTATGTCTGCCCAATCAGAATCCACTTTACTGGCAGTGATGGCAAGACCCTAATGATTATACCTCAAGGTATAAGGGAGTTGTTCTGGCTTAATCATTTTAGGCTTTGCTCCTGGTTTTGAAGTTTCTGCAATTTGACTCCTTTGAGAAGCCTCACTCGATGCTCCTAACATCCTTTAATTTCAAAAAAAAAACCCAAGATTAGATCCACAAGAATTATGAAAAACCAGGTTAGAGATCTCACATTTCATATACACTAGAGGCAGGACCAGGCATAAGACATCCCTAAAAATCTTTTAAAACACCGCCGGGGGTGGGACCGGAATGGACATTGAATTCACAACAAACCATATAGTGGGATCGGAGATAGAGTCAGAATGGTAGTAGAGACCGGGATCACAGTGGAAGTCAGACTTGGTATAATGAAGAAGTTTCAATTTGATATCTTGTTCCACTTCCACTTCCAATAGAGTGAAAGATATTTTAATAATTTATAATCCATCAGAAGCAGGCTCGAAGATGGATCTGACATCCATTGCAAACCATGGTGTGAGAAAAAAATCAATCCTAGATCCGACCCCGATTAAAAACAACCATGACATCATTAGAAATTTCAATAGGAGAACGAATGACATCATAGCCTAAAAATGAGGTCACCTAACAAGCTGAGGAGGCTTAAAATAGTAGTATGAAACCATTCCTATATGAATGAGAGGAAACCCAACAACTAGGGCACAATTTTGTTTAAAACTAATTAGAGACATGCAAAAAAAAACCCTAGTTTATAAAAAACCCTCAACTTAAACAATTAGGGCGCAACTTAACCCTACTTGAAATCAACAAGTCGATACACAAAAAGGACCATCAGGTAAAGTAATAGATCGAATAACACCATATAACCATGTAGAAAATAATCGACACACCGAAAACACAGGGCACAATGGTACGGGCATGAAGAAAAAATGCAAAAATGACCATTGGAAAGTAAAAACAAATGAGAAAAAATGACAAACACTAAATAAAACAAAGATAAAAGATGAACCAAAGACCAGGAAAACAAAGAAAAACAAGAGAGAAGAAAATCAAAACAAACAGCAAGGATTCAAAAGGAAAGAGCTACAAACCTTGCGAAGAACAACAGACCAAACAAAACACCATGAACAATAGCAAAAAAATTTAAGAACATAAACCCTACCTTGAAATGCAATCCAATAGGTTGGCCCTTGATGTGAATACTGCACGCAAAATTCTTTTTCCTCAATTGAATCGTGCTCCCAAACGGTCTACCAGAGGTCTGGTTCGATTTTACTTGTTAAACCATGATAATAACCATTGAGTTAACCTTAATTAAGGTTAAAATCCAATTTCATACGTGGGAGGTGCCTATAATTATTGCCTTTAATGTGGCAAGTCGAACGCAGAATCATGGAGGGAACATACACAAGACTATTGTGCGATCAAAGTAAAGTCAAACAACAACTAGAAAGGTGAGAGCAGAAACAAAATGAGAACCAGGTTTGGAAACTTTGTCCAAGTTTCAAGTTTGCTCCTGGTTCCGGTTCCAATTTTGGTTCCACCAACAATGAAGAAAAAGAAAGAAAGAACCAAGAAGAAGACATCAATATCAAAACAAGGTAAACAACATCAATCCCAAGTCCAAACAAAAAAAACCAAAAGGGTGGAGGTGGAGTCGAGATGGAAACAATTTTGGAACTTTATGTAAATCCCAAACTTAATATCCATTCCGGCTCCGGCTCCGCGAGAAAAAAACAAGACAGAGAAAAGATACCAAAGCAAGAGACAAGCGGGTTCGGAATTGGGAATGGAGTCAAGGAATGAAACTCAAAATAAGTTTCAAATCCTGATTCTGATCCGGTTCCGATTTTTCTAGAAGAAATAAAACAAAGTGTTGGAAGAAATAATAACTCCAAACTTTGTTGAAAAACAACCAAGGACCAAAATAAAACGAGGGGGACCCATTTTGACCAAGGAAAAATATTGGGAGGTTATGCAAGGTATAACAATACCCTCTACCCTATACATTGGACCCTCAACCCTATACCCTCAATCACCTACCCTAAACCTTAAACCCTTAAACCCTCTACCATCTACCCTGTACCCTATAAGCCCTTTAACACTCAACCCTAAACCATAAACCCTAAACCCTTAAACCCTCTACCATCAATCCTCTACCCTATACCCTCAATCCTAATCTATCAACCCTTAAACCCTTAAACCCACTTAGTAAACTCTCTACCTTAATACCTCAACCTTCTTGACCCTTAATCCCTCAACCCTTAACCCCTATACCCTTTATCCTATACATTGGACCCTCAACCCTAATCCCCCAACCCTATACCCTCAACCCTCTACCCTCAACCTTAAACACCCAACATCAACCCTTAAACCATATACTCTCTACCCTCAACGTAATACCCTCTACCCTCAACCCTTAAATCCTTAAACCCACTTAGTAAAATCTCTACCCTAATCCCTCAACCCTCTTGACCCTCAATCCCTCAACCCTAAAACCCTCTACCCTCTACCATCTACCCTATACATTAAACCCTAAACCCTCAATTCTTAGCCCTCAACCCTTAATCCCTCAATCTTCAACCCTCAAACCCTAAACCCTCAACCCTGATACCCTTTACCCTATAAATTAGACTCTCAACCCCATTCATTCAACCATATGTACCCTCAACCCTAATCCCTAATCCCTCAACCGTATACCCTCAACCCTCAACCCTAATCCCTCAACCCTATAGGTCATCAACCCTATACCCTCTATTCTCAACCCTCTACCCTATACATTGGATCCTCAACCCTCATATATATATGCCCCTCCCTCCTCTTCTCTGCTTCTCTCTATCTCACTTCTCCCTCCATATATCTATCCATCCCTACCTCCCTCTTTACCCTAATCCCTCAACCCTAAACCCTCAACCCTTAAACCCTTAAACACTCAACCCTAAACCATAAAACCTCAACCCTCAACCCTTAAACCCTAAAACCTTAAACCCTATACCCTCTACCCTCTACCCTCTACCCTCAAGCCTCAACCCAATACCTCTACCCTAAACCCTAAACCCTCAACCCTAATACCTCAAACCTTATATCCTTAAATCCAAGAAAAATCTCTACCCTAATCCCTCAACCCTTAAACCATAAACCCTCTACCCTCTACCCTCAACCCTCAACCCTTAAACCCTAATCCCTCAACCCCTATACCCTCTACCCTATACATTTGACCCTCAACCCTAATCCCTCAACCCTATACCCTATACCCTCAACCTTAAACCATCAACCATCAACCCTCAAACCTTAAACCATAAACCCTTAAATTGTCTACCCTCTACCCTTTACATTAAACCCTCAACCATCAATTCTCAACCCTTAAACCTTAATCCCTTAACCCCTATACCCTCTACCCTTTACATTAGACCCTCGACTTAATTCTTCAACCATATACCCTCAAACGTATACCATAAACCCTCTACCCTCAACCCTAAACACTAAACCTTGAACCATTTAACCCTAAACCCTTAAACCTTCTACCCTATACCCTCAACCCAATACCCTCTACCATCCACCCTAACCCCTCAACCCTCAACTCTTAAACCCTAATACCCTAGAAACTATCAACCCTATAGGTCCTCCACCTTGATCCCTCAACCCTATACCCTCAACCCCTATCACTTCCTCTCTATCTATACATCTCACCTCTCCCTCCCTACCTCTCTCCTAACCTCTCTAATTATCTCTATCTACCCTCTCCCTCTTTCTATGTACCTCTCATTTAATCAATCCCTACCACCCCCTCTCGCTCCCTCTATCTATCTATCTCTATCTCCCTCCCTCTCTCTCCCACTTCCTCTCTCCCTCTCTCTTAGGTCTCTCTCTCAGGTCTCTCCCTCTAGAAACCTACCTATGTATCTCTCTCTCTCTCCCCTCTCTCTATCTATCCCTCCCATCCTACCTAGATAAGTCCCTCTCACTCTACCCCCCTCTTTCTCTCCCTCTTTCAATTCACTCCCTCCCACACCCTCTCCCTATCTCTCCCTCTCACTACCTATCTCTCAAGTCTCTCCCTCCCACCACCCTCACACTCTCAAGTCTCTCCCTTTGGCACCCTACCTACATAAATCTCTCTTTCTCTTTGTCTCTCTCTCTATACCCCCCTCTCTCTCTCTCCCTCTCTCAATTCTATTTCTCCCACCCTCTCTCACTCTCTCTTTCTTAAAAATATACCTCCCTCTAAATACATACATAATTACATACATACTTACATACATACAAGCATAATACATATGTACATACAATCCTACATACATACAAGCATGCATGTACATGTGTATATACACTCTTACATACATATATGCATACATACAATATACATGCATTGATACATATAGACATACATACATAAATACATGACATACAAGCATACATGTACATAGAAACATAAAAATATTTTAACATACATTGAATAGAATAGAATTTAATATAAAGCAAGATATAATGTGAGTTGTCTTGATAGACATGTTCCTCACAAATGCAATAAAAATTCAAAACTAAGATATAACACGAGCACATTATAACGCGTTCGCATTATAACACGCGCACACTATATCTTGATTTGGGAATCCCCAAGCCTTGGGATTGGTATTTTCCCTGGAATACCAACCCAAAGGCTTGGAGGGCACTCTCAATGACTTGAGATGTGTTTTTTGCAAATTCTACAATATTTCACATAATCGGGTTCGTGCTCACTGTCAGGATTGCACGTGGTTCAATATCAAACAAATTGAACATGTAGGTAATGTTAGGTTCTCTCTTAGCAATCCAACGATGTTTTTTTCACTTTCTGACTATGTTAAGTCTTTCATCCATAATTTCTTCTGTTTGTATGTCTCTTTTTTGGAAAAAACCAATGTTTGGTGTTTTTTTGTTATAAATTAACCATTCATCAAAATTTCAAATAAATTACATTTTTAGAAACTAGAATCCATTCTAAAACAAAAAAAAATTAAAAAAATTCAATTAGTTTCCAAAATTTTTAGGGGTAGCACGGCCAAAATTCTATTGTTTAGGAAATGTCCACTTCAAAAATTAATAAAAAATCAAATATTCATCAAAAATTTATGAGAATAATCATGCATCAACTACATATTGAAATCTAACTTCTTACCATTGTGATTTTAAAAATAAAAAAAATACGAGGGTCGTACAAGAATAGTTATGTTATGTTTTTTGACAAAAACAACACCAATTTGTGTACGCACCTCTTTTGAACCCCTTAATCTCAACCATTTTCAAAATAAACTAGTAGTTTAGAAAGTAGACTCGAAGCAATTTGATCCTTTTTTTTGTTCCATCTCAAATTTTTGAGTGTAACTATCCTCAATTTCACATCCAAGGTCAATATTTTGTGATTTCAGAAAGAAAATAAAAAGTGGCCACTTAAGCCCCCTTTTTGGGACCCATCTTTCTGCACTTACCCATATCCTCAAATGGATTTTGTTATTGAAAGGTATATTCCATTGGATTTGAGTGGTCTCACAGGTTTCCTTAACCTAATTCCTAAAAATGTTAGGAAACATTTACCCAAATTCATGGGGAAAAGTTCAGAGTCAACCTCTAAGTATTTGCGAACATTTGTGGATGTGATGGGAGATTACAAAGTAAATCATGAGGATATTGTCATAAATTTTTTTGTTCATTATTTGAAGGATGATGCTAGAAATTGGTTTTAATTTTCACCTATGTGATCTAATGCTTCATGGAATCAGTTTGTGGTAGCCTTTGTAGAACAATTTGGTGAAAGGGTAAACACTAATGTGGTAAGAATTATTTTTATGGAGATCCATAGAAATAAGGATGAATTGGTTCCTACTTTCAACCTTAGATTCTCACAGGCAATAAGGGACATTCCAGAAAGTATTGAACCAAATGATGTTGAATGTTTGGTTATGTATCTGGGTGTATTTGATAGTAAGATGAGTTATTGGTTGAGAGACAAGGAACCCACAAAATTACACCAGGTATATCAAATTGCTATGGATATTGAGAATAATCTGAAATATTCAATGATGAAAGGATATAAGGTTGCAAGTATTGGTGGATTTAATATACCTATTATGGATGGAGTAGAAAGTAGAGGTGATTGTCAAGAGAAGGATACTTATATTGCTCCGACTCCTCAATCATCACAATAGACAAATCAAAGTAGGCTTCAAGATGAATATCAACTAAGTTTGAGAAAATTTTATCAAATGTATTTTATAAAGAACTTGTATGAAATAAAAAGACACAAAGACGAATCACCTTGTGATTTGTTCTCAAGATTCTTGGATGCTTTGTTGGAGGTTCCAAAGGATCTCAGACCTAAGGATTCAATATGCATTGATCTATTATGTGAAATTTATGATTTTGAATTGAGTAAATTTCCAAAGGAATTGAAGCCTCAAAATTTTGATTAGGCATTTGAATGGATAAAGATTATGGAAGGACCCAAGTGTGATCATGAACAAGGGGTCATTTTTCAAAATATTGATGGTGATTTTCCTATTGAAAAAGACCAGAGAATGATGCAAGTACCAAGAGAAGATATAGTAGAGCAAGAATATCCACCTTGTTCTATAGGTGAAGGTGATGATTGTAATCACTTCACAAAAAACATGAATTTTGATCTATACAATAATAAGGAAAATGAAGATATAGGGTTTGAAGATAACTTAGAAAGGCATGAATTGTACCCTTGGGATATTTTGAATAAGGAAGAAGTAGAAGAGAGGAGAGAGATATTTCCTTACCAAGATTCGATTACTAATAGTGATGCGTCTCTTTTTGAAACCTCTTTAAAAACCAGGGAGCAAGATGTTGGGAGTGAAGACTTGAGCTTTTGGTCCGAACATAGTCTTAGTATTGAGACAATTCCTTGTTGTGATAACCATGATGAAAATGGATGTAGCCATTCCTTTGTTGGCTCCTTTTGTCTTGATGAAATAGAGGTAGAATCTTCTACTTTGAATAGGGTGTATGAAGTTGATAATGGGGATGTATATATTCTTGAGGAAGAACAATATTCTTCCTTTGAGGAGTTTTCAGAGTGTGAATCAAACACATTGATCATTGATGATGAAAATGAGGTTGAAAATATATCTCTATGCTCCTCTAGTGATTATAATGATTCTAAGTACAAAGATAATATGGATGATTTGGACCATCATACTAAGGGAGAAGAAACTTTAGTGACAATAATAAATGTATGGCATAACCCATTGTTTAGCGAGCTTCCACCTTCACTAGAAATAAGAGATGGTGATCATTATTGGTGTAGAAATAATCCTCTCTTTGATGAATCTGATGATGCATCTAATGCAGTGTTGGAGTATAGAAATTAGCAATTAAGGCAACATATTGATGAGCTCCTTGAAGATAGATTTTTTGGTTACCATAAATATGAAATAGATATGGTTAGTAAGTTTGAAGATCAACATGAGAACAAAGTTTATGTTTCTTCCTTTGTGGATTGTAATTACCATTATGAAGATAGTCAAAAGGTACTTTATTCACATGGAGGACGTAGAGATATGAATATTGATGAGGTTGCTCACGCATAGATAAAGGAACAAACTATATGGAATCCAAGCATGCAATATAATGAGGATATAAAACTAATGAAGCATATTAGTTGTGTGAATAATGAACAATCTGAAGATAGAAATCTATGTGTGCAGTGGGTTTTTCCTGAACATAGAGATAAATTTGATGAAGAGGCATATGAATGTGTTTATCTGCCTATTGATTGTGTGTGTAAAGCAGAAATGGAAATGTCTGCTATAAATGGAAAGGATAATGATGCACTCATAAATGAGATAAGAGTTTTAAATGATTAGAATGTACATCATAACAAGTATATGGATCTTGAATCAACACCGTTATCAATTGATAATAGTGAGGAATTTGTTGGTCTACCTGATTTTGCACATGAATTTACTATTGTGCATAAATGTCTCTTTGATGATCCTATGAGTGTTGATTTTTTTGAGCCTATTCTTGAGACATTTTGTTTTGAGTTGAATGATTACTTGGGGAATGATTCAGAGTATGTTACTGAACCTGTGATGAATGCATTTACCTAGTTATGGGATTTTACAAGTGCATATGACCCCTATTCCCATGACACTAATGAGTCTTCTAATGTAGTATAGTTCAGGGATGTTCTTGAGTATGCTTATTTCCTTTTTGATCCATCTACGAGCTGTTTATAGGGTACACAACAAACTATTTATGAGGGTTTTCAATTTGAGATGCAAACTAAATATGAGATCATAATCTATGATGTTACTAACAAAGTTGATCATGAATGCTCACTTTCCCAATCTAGTCTAACATGGTGGATTGTTTCAATCACAATGAATTTGATCCTTGGTAAAGGCTTGGTATAGTTGTTGATCTATTACAGATAGCTGAGGATAAATTTTTTGATAGAGGTAAAAGTTGAACTTAAGTTTTGGGGGCTTGGGGCCACCAATTTGAGGAGTGAGGCTTGTGAAATTGATAAAGGAAGGTTTCTCAAGACACTTAGGGATGTGCATTGTATATTTTTCTTTATGTTGGTTTGTTTGATTTTGTTGGGTATGTCTGCCTTGTCTGGGTAGACTCTTGGTTTTGGTATTTTGATCTGCTTCACCATGAGATTTGGTTTCTTGCCATACCCACCATGAGTATGCGTTCCCGAGCATGAGCCACTAATAGAGCTCATAATTTTTTTGAAAATATGTGGGATGTCTTGCCCTGTCATTATTATATGCTTCTAAGTTTGGGGTTAAGCCTTAGGGTTTTAGATTGAAAACTCTCTCTTCAAAATTTGTATTGGCATCAACACTGGGCATTTTATTCTTTCATTGACCTGCATACCTGATTGTTGGTCTTTTAAGTTATATTTTGAGCCATTAAGACCGTTATCCTTACCAACCCCTTGTGCTAGCTTTGTCGGTTACCATCCGCAAGTTAGCCATTTTAAATTTTTACCATGGTCAAGCTTAGTATCTTATAATTAAAACTTAGGTTTTAAAATCCTCATCCTTAAGGGTTAAGTCTCATCGACCTAGGGGTGGCCCTATTTTATGGACTAACCTGTTTGGCATATGTAGAAATGAAAGTTTAATTTGGTTGTTTGATCACTAAGGATGAATCTTGACCATTCCTTGCACACCCGTTCCAGTTGTTGGTCCTATTATTTTATTCACACAGCCTAGTGGGCTTAAGCCATGTGTCTTGTGGGATCAATGATTGATTGAAGACTAAAGGTGGTACCAAAAGGAATCAAAAATGATCCATGAAACATGTGGTGACATCCTCACCGCTCTCCCCTCTATTGCATTCTTGTTTATTTTTTATTAAAATAAATGAACGGGTTCGCCGTGGTTGCCATCAATCATTACCAGTGGTGGGCCCCACATTTCTAGGCAGTCAACATGTAGGGATTTGAAGGTGATCAATGGAAGGCATCAACACATGTGTTATAATTTGAGTCATTCTATGCCTGCATGTTTGTACTTTTTATTAGGGTGAAGAAGTCACATAGGCGAGCGAGCATGGCAACACATGGAATCTTAGAAGTTGGGCCATATATTTTCTACAACCATCAACTGGAACTAACAAATAAAATCTATGATAATTACAAAGCAATGTGGTCTGATCTCCACCGTTCCCTACCACCCCATCAGTTTTTATTTTAATTCTTATTATTGGGAGCGGTATAGAGGGTACGGTGACATTTGTCACTCTAATGAAGGGACCCATTAGGTTTTAGTGAAGACATGTACTCTTGAAGGTTCTCAAACCGATGGTCGATGGCGGTGATGTGGACTGTTCTGGAAAATCCCCGCCATCCCATGGGGGCCCCATTTAAACCTCCCATTTTTAGCGGGCAAGCAGGTGACTGCCACATGGACTACTTCAGATGGTCTGATAAACTTTGGTAGAGAAGAAATTCTTCCCAAATTTGGTAAAAAATATATTAAAATTTAGAGCGTCGCCAACTTTCAACCAAGTCCTTGGCACACATTCAAGATTTGGGAGATGCTTGTAGTCGTGACCATCATTTTTGTCAGATGTTGGTACACATGGGATGAATAATTTGAGGCAATGTAGAGTACGAGTGATATTTTGAGGATCTATCATGATTGTTTCTCACTACCTTGTGGTTGTAATGTGTGAGAAAATTAATTCCCATGGGCGAATGAGTAAATGTGACACAACAAGTTTTATCAAGCTAAGTATGTGATTAATTATGCAAATTGAGTTGTGTTTATCCACTTGAGACATCTGATTAGGAAAAAGTATCAAACACATGCAAAATTAATTTTGTATTAACCATTCTGGTTAATTGTTTATAGTTTTTTTATGGTATGTGATCGACTCAGATTCAAAAATCAAAGGAACTGGTTGGTGGCTCTCTTGTGCGAGCTTCCTTCGAATGTTAATGAATTCATGCTACTGTTGGCCTATTTATTGGTGACTCCTTGCTTGTTATTTTCACTATTTGCTGCTAAGACAATTGAGAATTTGGGAGTGAGCGCACGAGATTTTCTGAGTAGTTGCAGAGTTTGATCTTATTATTCTATGTGGGAGGGTTATCTTTTTGTGAATTGTTCTATCAAAAATGGGGAAGGTGAGCATTTCTATTAGCCCAACACGTAGGTCTAGGAGACTTCTTGAGTCTTAGAATTTTGAGCCCAAAGAGGAGTAAGATATGCCTAAGGTACTTGTAATACCAAAGAAGAAAGCAAGAGCTAAACATAGGTCTGCACACACTACTCTCAAGTGTGGATATCATTTAAGGAGCCTAATTATATCTAAGGATCTAGTCGAAGGAAAGGAAAATAAAGTAGAATGGTTTGAGAGAGAGGCTACAAGGAAAAACAAGAATCACCGAGATTTTATGGGACGACATCAATATCCCATCGAAGTCTCAGATGATCCATCTGATAGTGGAGATGAAATTGACTCTGGCTATCACTAGTATCTCATGGCCTTGAGTGATTTTATTGACTCTGAGGATGAGGTGGTGATGGCCACCCCAATCTCGATAAGGACACTGAGTGGGTGTTCTTATTTTGTTGACTAGGTAGAATATCACCCCACTCCCCTCTTGAGCTATTGCTCGGGTGTTTTTATTCCTTTGTGCTGACATGTCTCTCTTAGCCAGTGTGTGTGAATCTGGGTTCTTGTTGTCTTCTTCTTTTTTATTGATGGTGACTTTAGGTGGTCGACGTGAATGTATAATTTTGATATTGGTATGCAGTGCCGTTTGGATAGTTGGTGAGCTTCCCCAACAAACGATTTTTGATATTTTGCTCTCCCTTGTGCTACAAATGATGATTTAGAACTGTTTGGGGAATATTTTGAAGACTGGTGAAATTAAGGTGAAATTTGGGTAAATGTAACTATAATTATCCTGATGCTTGTTGCTCCCTTACTCTATAAAAGGGATTTCAAGGCTAATTACAGGGGTTTGATTTTGAAGTCATAGATAGTTCAGGTAGAAGCTCGACTTAAGAGCATACTATGGAAATATAAGTATGAATAGAATAGTACATTTTCTTGGGTATGAGCCTTATATATGATAGTCTTAAAGTTATTTTTATAGAAATTATTGATATTGAAAAAAATATTAGTTTTGATACATATACTCTCTTTTGTACCTTTTTGCAAGTTATAAATAAAAATATTAAGGGTATTCTAATTTATCTTCAATTGTTTGACTAGATGTATGACTCTTTTTCTTTCTTTAGCTCAAAGAGTGGATTAAATGCTAAAAGAGGGTTGTAGATTTGTAAGAAATTGCATAGGATTTGGTAAGAAATTATGTTTCAAGCATTGTGAATTTTCATACTGCAAAGTACTATGTAAATAGTCCACCAATATTTGAATCAGTAGCTTGTATATTATGGGTTATTATATGTCTAACTCCATCTTCCCAATTGATGAAGTAGGTCTATTTGTTAAGTAATCTTATGAGTGAATGGTTATGGGTATGCCTGGCTATTGATTTGAAATGAGAACCAAATTATTAAAACTTTCAATTACAATGAATGGACCCAAAGTACTACTTAATTCCTAGAAATAGATGTTAATTTGTTCAAAGACTAGCCAAGCCTTTAATAAATTGGTTTTATCTACATTTTGTAGGAATTAATCTGTGTATTGAAGTATTCTTGATAAATTTGATATCAAATGAACATGAATAAGAACACCCTCCTAGGTCCCATAGAGCTTGAAGAGTAGGAGTAAGAGCCTGTAAATCCTTACTCATTTTTTGGCTATCACCTTTGAATGTTCTTAAATATAAATGATTGGCTACCCTTTTAGAGGACTTCAGAATTTAGGTGGTTCCCTATTAAAACAACCAACACTTTGTGCAAATTGGATATTGCTGCCCCAAAGTGCAATAAGGCAAGGACTTCAAAAAAAAGGGTAAGAATTATTTTCATACAAGTTACCAAGATTTTGCAATCTTATAACATCATTCCAACATGTTTCTTTAAATATCCATTGACATACAATGCAAGGATCATTCAAAGACACTAAGAACCTAGGGTTCTTAGGACTGTTTCACTACAAATCTAAAAAAATTATCAAAGAGATCTCCTTTGAACATGTCATTCATGAATTTCCCTTTGCAAGGAGCGTGTATAGGCCTAGGATATAGTTTTATAGAAATATTCATGAATTTTTGACGGTATAAACTTTGTCCATGCTCAAATTTCCCTCGTTGGAAACCCTAGGCAATATTTTGGGATGAAGTCACTAAAAGTGCAATATCTTTTACAAAATGAAATGAAATCTGATGAAACAAAAGGAATTTAGAGGATAATATATTTATTAAACTTAATACTTCACTAGAAAGGTTGTATTGGGTTTTACCATGTTGTACAATGAGTTTCTCAATCAGTTTTTACAGAAAAAAAAATACCAAATTAGACGTGCAAAATGAAGATCTTCTCATTCAAACTTCTTCCAATATTTGGAATCGATGTTAAAAATATTATTTAACATGTTACAATGATTTAAAACTGAAGAAACTGACCAAAAACCTTTTTTCTAACTCTAATTACATCATTTTCACTTTTGACAATATTTTAGACAACTTTTTGCAATATGACTCTAAAACATCCTAGAACCTCCTAAAATGACTCCAAGTGACTCAAAATGGTCTCAAATGACCTTATTGACTCCAATGAAACAAAAAACCAAATTTGATCAATATTCACAACAATTTTCCTCAACAGGTGTATTAGGGTGCCCCTGCACTAGACAATGATGAATTAATGCTTGTTCCAAAGGTTACCTCTTGTAAAGTTATCATGGCTTAATCCATGTCTTGTGCACTTATAGTTCTAGTTATAGTTTTATTATCATTTTGGGCATCATCAATGTGCATCCTTCCTTCTTATTTTGATACAACTTCTCGCTTAATTTCAACCGGAGGAATGATAGTGATCTTCCTTTTCTTACCTATTTTATTAGAACTGTGAGAGGCTTCAGCGCTAGTCTTGCCATCTATTCCTATTCTACTAAGGTATTTAGGGATTCTTACAAGAAATTATACACAATTAATGGCTTCTTCCTTAGTCACTTTGTAGTCCAACTCATAAATCCAAATAGTTCTAGGCTCAATTGCTTCCATGAAGAAAAAGTCAATAGAGACAAAGAAATTAATGTCTCCTGAGTACCTTTCCACCAGATTCTTAGGTATTCTTACTCTTTCATTCATCCTCATCTGAAACATTCCAAAGAATAATGTAAGAGCATCATATTGAGCATCCAAACCACTAATATTTCTCATATAATTTGTTATTTGATGTTTGACCAATTTTGTACTTGTCCACTCCACTTTCCCAATTATCAGTACTTCCTTCATAAAGTAGAAAAGAAAACATATTATCAAAGTAACATACTTGAATGTGTGCATTTTTCTCTTTTTAACTTCCTTCTGGTCCATCAAATTCTATTGAAGTAACTCACATAGGTCATAATCAACACCATTTTTAGTCATGCTATGTGTAATGTAAATGACATTGGCAGAGACTATATAATCACTACTTGGTCGATAGATTTTGTGTCCACTTATAATTGTGCCATATTGAAGGTGAATTCCTAATTGTGTTTAAGGTGAATTCCTTTCCATCAAGAGTGGAACTTGTCATCTCCATTAATTCGTTGACCTTGTCAGTTTTTTTTCTAGAATTGGTCCAAAGGACCACAAACCAATTACATCCTTAATAGCTTCCTTAGTTATTGATTATTTTCCATCAATTTTTTTGAAATGAACAAGATAACTAAGAAGGGGTGAATCAGTGGTAGAAAATTAAACCTTCAAAACCCTCAACAGTAAATAGATCCACAAGCATTCATTAAACCCTTATTGTATTAGAATTATTAAACATGAAATGTTGATAATAGAAAATGAAATTTCAACACCATAGACATGAGAACACCAAATTTACGTGGGAAACCCAATGAGGGAAAAACCACATTGAGGATTAGCTCATAATATAAGTAATAGAAAAACCAGTACAAAGGGGATCACTACAAGAATAGGACACACTGTCCAAAAAGGTTCACAAGGAGCACTCACTGCCACAAAAAAAAAGAATATAGAAGAAGAATGTTACATAGAGAAAAACTTCTCAATGCAAAAAAGAGTCTACCAAAATTTCTCGCACACTTTTGTAGTCTCACATGAAAGATATTGTATGCCTTCAGCTCACTGCCTTTAGGAACCCTAACATGAAACTCGCACTACTCTTCTAAATTTCGCATCACACACATCACTCACATCAATCTTGCATCTATCTTTCTTCTTAATCTTTCTACACCCTTCTACTTGCATCAACACCATACATATATATATCAAACTTAAGCTCAAAAACTTTCTCTAATATTGGCCAATAGTCGGTATACATTCAAATTCAAAATAGGTCAGCACCTAAAAACTCCCATGATGGATAGGAATGAAAGGTGACCTATATAAATCCTTAATTAAGACCCAAATAGATCCCAACACACTTAAACACACTTACACAAGCCTCACTTTTAGTGTTAAACACAAGGTCGGCTAACACCCATGCAAAACACCATAAAAAACTAAGTACACACTTAAATAAAGATGAAAGTTCCAAAAAACATAATTCACTTGAAACAAATCCATAAAAATCCACGAACTACATAATATTTATCAAACACTTCATTTAAGCACACCTCAACAAGTACTTTAACTTAGGACAAATGATAACCCTTATTTGCATACTAATAAATGAAACTCTCAACGTACTGGATCAAATCAAGTAAAAACTTGACCATAGAAAGATAAAAACATTATAAGTAACTTCCCAAATCTACACAACTTGAATCTAAATAGCAGAGAAACGCAGAGTATATACATTTTCCCCAGACAATGGAAAACTTCACTGAACAACTGGTTCACACACTAGTGAAAATATCTCACACTGTACTACAATCTAGAAAACCAAATTCTAAATATAGCAACCTCTATCAACCTTGAATAACCTATAAGAGCCGTACAATCATAGCATCAACAAAGAAATAATGTGGAGCACAATACCGGAGCACACTATGAACATTTTCATAACACAATTTACTTTGTTTATTAAATTTTCTCAAAAGAACTTGGAAAAAAAGTACCAGAGACATCAACTCAGCTCATTACCTCATACTATGCAGCAAAATAATAGCTCCATGTACCTACAAGACTTTGTCAAAGTCTCAACTACACATGCACAACTTGTTTTCCTCTTTTCCACAATTTTGTCAATATCCTCATCTTCAACCCATAGTTGACATCAATGAAAACACAAGTCAATAGAATTCATGTTGATATCAATGGAAACACCATAATTCTTGCAACAAAATCCAAATGGATTCATCATGAAATTTTCTTAATACCATTCTGATGTACTTCTTTTTAACTTCAAACAATGGAAACTTCTGCCATACATCAAATTTCCTTTCATTTATGGTTTTGTATGTTGGTTTAAGGGTATCATCATTTCCTTCCAATTCTCTTGTCCATAGAGCACATAATTCATTATTGGAAAGTTCTTCTATTTTCTAGTGAATGTATGCATTGATATCCTCAGCCAATAAAACTCCAAAGGGAGTGCAAGAAAATGCACTCTTGAATCTTCCAATAGAACTTTCCAAGAATTCGTTTTCAATTCAGCTTGCAGTCTACTTGAGACATTTACAACCTTCGATCCTTCCAATTCATCTAGAATTGTTTTAAATAAAAATTCTAGAAAGCTTTGAGTACACAAGATACTTCTTAAACTTTCTCGATGAAAAATTAGGGTTTTGATGATCTACTATCGAGAGACATGTTGAATCCTTCAACTTGTTATTCTTCACTTTAATTTTCCTTCACATACATAAAATTAAATGAATTTGTCTTCCCAAGCACGCTTTAAACTCCTTGTTTGACCCATTTCAACAATAAATGCTTCAGATAAAAAGCTGGTAGACTTTGAAACCTTGTATGCATAGTCAACTTTCAAAAGCTCTACAAACTTTTGCATCAAAATATTTTCTCCTACAATTTTTACCAAAAAATCCACAATATTCCTCTCTATCTTGTCTCTTCATGTCAAGCCATGACACATCAAATTGACAAGGGGGCTATATGATTTTTAGTGAAGCTCCCCCTAGGCCATATCTCTAGGTTAGTTACCAGAGGAAACATCTACACAAGAGATAGGTACAGACTGTCCCTTGTCCTCCATTTCTTCTTTATTTATCCATCCTTTTTCCATTTCCTTCTTTACTTCATTTGGATCAACTTTCTTGATTGGTTTGAATCTTTCTTTGTAGGATCATTCTTTCTTATGTTTTTATTTCTAATTTCTTTTGCAATGTGTGTAGGTATGTTGTAATTGTAGAAAACAACCTTTTTCTAACCAATCTGACCTTTATTTGATCATGTTCTGCATTAGTTAGCCTTATGTCCAAATACATGGTGCAGTCACGGTAGGAGGGTCCTCAAACAGAACAATCTGGACCGTGCAAAAAGAGTAACATAATAGAAGCAACATAGAATATGGAGGCAAATGCAGATTTAAATATTCTTATTAACTGAAACTTTGATTACATACAACCGGCAACATCCGAGCTTACAACTTTGGCTCACAGGCCTATTACAACATGCTCAAAATATAGTATTCTTACATGTGAGCGAAAATCTTACAGATCAAGTTCTATATTCTTCCTAATCATCTTAAGTAACCTAATCACTATCCTGATGATCTATTACAAGATTTATATCATATACACATCTCTAGAATCATCCGCGTCAGCCAAAGATCATTACAATCTCCGATGAAGGAAACATAATGTGTGCATGAAATAGGTCAACTTCAAATTCGAATTTCTCCACGGTAGGTGCATAAGATGAAGTGCAGACCTAAAATTAAGGTTAGGGACACTTGAAGAAACATTTAAAAACACATTTTAAGGATCCATAAGCTACAAGAAAGATCCATGAGCGATCAAATTAGCAGCTAGGTTTGAAATTATTTTGGGGCCAGTTCCAAAAATTGTCACTTAATCCAAAAGTGGTAACTTGCCAAAAAAAGTCCAATTGAGCTAAAAACTTGGAATTAGGCAAATGAGCATGTCCACAATGATTTCATAGATCCCCAGGGTCTGGTGAGAAAACATGATGAAATACCGAATCTTCCAACTCGAACTGAAAAAGAACTGAACAAGAACAAAACTGTATGAAAATATGTTTTTTTGGTTGATGCAAGTTTGCCAAGTACCAAGGATGCTCATGCATCAGACATCTAGGGTTATTGAAAAGTGAGTCGCTCACTTTGTTGGGGCTAAAGGAGAACCAACACATTCTACCTCAGCATGAGAAATCCAAGAATAATCCTCCACTGGTCTTCCTTTCCACTTCACAAGATATTATTTGTACTACCTTCCACGAGTTTTCCTCCCATCTCTGACATCCAAAATCTCTTCTATCTCATCTGATTGTTGTTTTGGAAACTAGTTTTCCAATTTTTCTTTACTTTCTTAACTAAATTCTACTTCATGGTACTCATGTAGATCTGTAATGTTGAATATAGGAGATATACCCTTGTCATATAGTAATTCTACTTCATATGCATTTTCTAAATCAAATTTCATCAAAATCTTACAGGGTTCAAACTTCCTCATCTTGAGCTTACTATATGTGCCAACTAGAAATCTTTCCTTCCACAAATACATCATTAGTTCATCTCTAATTTTGAACTCCTTATGTCTCCTCTTTTCATCTGCTTGCTCCTTATACTTTCAATTCATATCTTCCAACTGTTGTTTCACTTGACTACACACTTTATTCATATGTTCTACAAATTCCTCTACTTCAACACTCCTTTTATCTTCCTTATTGAGGTATCAAAACTCTTATATACCTCTAGGATGAACTCCAGTAACAATATCAAAAGGTGTCTTTCTAGTACTCTTGTTCACTGAATTATTATAAGCAAAATTTTCTTGAATTCCCCAAACTCTTGTTTACTACCTCTATCTGTCCATCAGTTTGTGGGTGAAAATTAGAATTGAACTTCAAATCTATCTTTAACATCTTCCAAAGTTTCCTCCAAAATTAACCAACAAACTGTTTATCTCTTTCTAAAACAATACTCCTAGGTAACCCATGCAATCTGACTACTTCCTTGAAAAACAAGTCTGCTACATGTACTACATATTTTGTCTTCTTACAAGGTATGAAATGTGTCATCTTAGAAAATCTATCCACCACCACAAATATAGAATCATTACCTCTTTGTGTCTTTAGTAAATGAAGTATGAAATCCATGTTGATATCCTCCCAAGGTCTCTTTAGAACTGTCAAAGGTTTATACAATCCAACATTCTACCTACTCCCCTTTGCAACTTGACAAAATTTGCAACTCTAGACAAATTTCTTGACATCCTTATGAATCTGTGGCCAAGATTAATTCTCATTTACCAATGTTGTTGTCTTATCAATTCCAAGGTGTCCTGCGAATCCCCCACTATATTTCTCTTTCACCAAGTTATCCCGCATTTACCTTTGGGGTGTACACAATTGATTCCCTTTGAACAACATATCCTCCTGAATGAAATAATTCAACCACTAACTCCTATCCTCCAAGACTGGTTCTTCAAAATATCTCCAAGGTTCTACAAAATTTGGGTCTTCCTCATACATTTTCTTCAATTCCTCAAAGCCTAATACCTCCAATTTCATCTATGCCAGTAAATTTCTTCTCCTACTCAAAGCATCAGCGACTCTGTTTGAATTTCCATTCCTATGTTTCAAAAAAAAAGTATAACTTTGAAAGAATTCCACCTATCTCATTCAACTTACCTTTATTGTTCAAATACTACAATGCCTAATGATCTATATACAACACAAACTCCTTAGGTAACAATTAATGTCTCCACTTCTTCAAATCTTAAATTATGGCATAAAACTCTTGGTCATACACTAACTACCTTTTCCTTGCATCATTCAATTTCTCACTGAAATAAGCTACTCATATTCCTTCTTGACTTAGTACTACTCCAATTACATTTCCACTTGCATCATAGTCCACCTAAAATACCTTATTAAAGTATGGTAAAGACAACACAGGATGCTCAGTTAACTTTTGTTTCAACAACTCAAAACTTTGGTCTACTCTAGACATCCACCTCAAATCCTTATTATCTCCTCTCATTTTTTTTGTCATAGGACTGCAAATAGAACTAAAATTCCTAATGAAATTTTGGTAGAAACTAGCCAATCTATGAAATGATCTTACCTCTCCAATGCTTTCTAGTGTAGGCCATTCAACAATTTCTCTTACCTTCTCAGGATCCATCTTCAATCCATCTATAGATATCACAAATCCTAGATATAACAATTCTTCCTTCATGAAACTACACTTCTTAATGTTTACCAAAAAATTCTCTTCTCTCAACATCTACAAAACTTGTCTTATATGCAACAAATTTTCTTCTCCAGTCTTACTAAAACTCAAGATGTCATCCAAATAGAAAATCAAAAACTTACTCAAGAATTTATTTAATACCTCATTCATCAGCCTCATGAAAGTACTTGATGCATTTGTTAGTCCAAAAAGGCATCACCAACCACTCATACAATCCTTCATTTATCTTGAAATTTGTCTTCCACTCATCCCCTTCTCTAATTTTGATCTAATGATATCCACTTTTCAAATCTATCTTTGTAAAATATTTAGCTCCACTCAAACAGTCCATAATGTCATCCATCTGGGGAAAATGAAATCTATACTTCACTATGATTTTGTTTATGGCTCTAGTCTATACAAATCCTCCATTCCCCATCCTTCTTAGGCGCTAGCACAACAGGTACTGCATAAGGACTTAAGCTTTCTTTGATCAAACCCTTCCTCAATAATTCTTGTACTTGTCTATTCAATTCTTCATTTCTTTCGATTTCATTCGGTGTGCTGATTTATTAGGAGAACTAGCTCCGGGAATTAGATCCATGCAATGGCTAATAATCCTTATAAGTGGAAATCAATTAGGTACATTATCTGAAATGATAGCTTCATATTCTGTTAGCAACTCCTTTATCTCCTCTGGTTTTTCTTCTACATGCTTCAAGTCTTCAACACTCTTAGGAACCAAGGCATACCACATGTTCTCATGTCTCAGTCCATCCAAAAATCTCCTTCCATCAACCAAAACAACTCTAGCATTCGTACAAACCTTAACTTTAGGAACATCCTCCAAAGGCAAGAAATTTTGCTTCATCCCATTAGAAACAATAGTATATATGTTCTTCTTTCCATCATGAATATCTTGTCTATCATATTACCAAGGCCTTCCCAAAAAAACATGGCATACATTCATAGGTATGATATCACACAAAACTTCATCATGTTAATTTCATATCTTCAATTTCACCAAAAAATATTTCCTTACCAGTATCTTATGCTCATCCTGAATCCATGTTATTTGATAGGGATTCTAGTGTTTCAATCTTTCCAACTTCAATTTGGTCACCATTTCTTTAGAAACTAGGTTCTCTAAGCTTCCATTTACTAGCTACCTTGCATCTAGTTTGGAACAAATTCTTTCTCTGCAACAGTTCCTGCTCCATCTCACTTTGGCACAATACTCTTTTGTTCACCAACACTTCTCCTTCTTCCAGTTTATTAGGTGATCTGACATGATCCTTCTTAGTGAAGCTTTTTCTCCTACTATTCTCTATCTTTTTGCTTGGCTCTCCCTGATTACATTCAACTACTTTATGTCCTCCACCACACTTAAACAAGTTCCCCTGAATACTCTTTTCTCCTATCCTCTATCACCTATTCTATAACCCTCATTCCTATAACCACCATATCCTCCTCTTTGGTAAGATTTTCCATCATTTCTATGGTATGAATTATTATTCTTACTGACTTCCTTATCTTTATTATGATATGCAAAATATCCTCTTCCTCCTCTAGTAAAAATTATTCCTCTCTGAAATATTCCACCTCTTCCTTTGTCTCTACTCATGTTGTTTATTCATATTATCTTTTTCTTTTAGGGAACATTGATATGCTTCCTCCACACTCAAAAAATTAATCAAACTGATCTCATCTTGTATAGATGACCTCAAACCATTCATATATTTGGCTACTTGCTTGGTCTCATCTTCTGAATGTCTAGATCTGATATTCAACTTCTAGACCTCCTCAGTATACTCTATCACACTTGAATCCTTCTACTTCAAATTCTACAACTTTCAAAACAAACTAATCTGATAGTCTGCAAGCATAAACTTTTTCTTCAACTTATTCACCATCTGATCCCATGATTTTATCTTCTCCTTTCCTTTTCTTTTCCTATCTGTCTACAAATGTTCCCACCAAAGGGATGCATGTCCTTGCAACTTTGTACAATCAAATTTCACCTTCTTGTCTTTTGTGGTACCTTCAAAATCAAAATACTTCTCCATATCTGTTTTCCAATCAAGCAATTCATCTGAATCCAACTTTCCACTATAATCCGATGGATTGAAATGTGGTTTAGTATTTAATCTAGTTAGGGCTCTTATGAACCTCTCTTCTCCCTGATCAACTCCACGTTGATCTTCTCTTTCCCTTTCTTCCTATTCTTCTACTTCATCACTTACATCATCAACTAGTTGACCTCTCCTTTGGGCTATTTCAACTGCTTCCAAGTTAACAACAATTTCTCTTAACACCGCCATTATAGCTAGGTTTTCATTTCCATGTGCTCCATTTCCTCTGCCATTTCTTCTTCCTTCCATCTTTACACACATCCTCTGCAACTGTAGGTTGGATCCTTAGTCCGCCACCCCACAAAAAATCTTTAACAAGACTTTGCAAACTCTGATGATCTCTCAAGGAATGAAAATCACTCTGATACCAATCTAGTGCAATCACGGTAGGAGGGTCCTCAAAGAGAACAATCTGGACCATGCAACAAGATTCACAAAACAAAAGAAACACAAAATATGGAGGCAAATTCATATTCAAATATTCTTATTAAAAAAAAATTGGTTACATACAACCAACAACATCCGAGCTTATAGACTCGGCTCACAGTCCTGTTACAACATCCTCAAAATATAGTATTCTTACATGCAAGCAAAAAACTTACAAATTGAATTCTATATTCTTCTTAATCATCTTAATCCACTTAACCATTATCCTAATGATCTATTACAAGCTTTATATCATATCTGCAGGTATAGAATCATCTGCGTCGGTCAAAGATGATTACAACCTCCAATGAAGGAAACGTAACGTGTGCATGAAATAGGTTGATTTCAAATTTGAATTTCTCCACAGTAGGTGCATAAGAGGAAGTGTGGACCTAAAATTAAGGTTGGGGAAACTCCACAGAACAATTTGAAACACAATGTAAGGATCTGCAAGCAATGGGAAAGATCCATGAGCGATCAAACTAGCTGTTAGGTTTCAAATTATTCTGGGGCCAATTCCAAAAACTATCACTTAATCTGAAAGTGATAAATTTCTAGAAAAAATATCCAATTGAGTTGAAAACTTGGAATTAGGAAAATGAACATTTCCACAATGAATTCATTTATCCACAGGGTCTAGTGAGAAAACATGACAAAATACCGAATCTTCCAAATTGAATTGAAAAAGAACTAAACAAGAACAAAAATGTATGACAATTTTATTTTTTTTTGATTGATGCAAGATTTCCAAGAACCAAGGATTCTCTTGCATCAATACATTTCATGTATAATAGTAGCCATTGAAAGATCTATCCGTGTTAAATATGTTCATCATCTTACTTCCACATTTAGCAGCTTTGTGTCCAAATTTCTTGCATACAAAATATTATCCAAAAAAGGGTCCAACATCATGATTCACTCTACATCTATATTCTATAGCCTTATATCCAAATTTATTTCATGAGAATAAAATAACATTAAAATATGGGGACCTTTTAGAATTTGGTTGTCTAATAGGGGGTTTTCCAGCATTGTTTCTCTAATTTTAGAACTTGCCATAGTTCCTCTTGCCTTCAATCTTTCTAGGTTCACTGATCTTCTTTATATTAGATGTTTGATCTACTTTAGATCTTTCTCCTTTTTCAAGTCCCAAACCACTTTTATCTTTAGATGCTTTCTATCTAGCAATTAAATCTTCAAGAATTATAGAACTTGTCTTAAAAATTTCCTCATGAATTCTTGCTTTCTCCAAATTTTCTCTCAAATTTACAACTTCCTGTTCAAGTCTAGTGCATTAATTAGAATTTATTTGTATCACTACATTCCAAAAATCTAGGTTAATTTTCTTCTTTTCTTCCACTTGTATTTTCAGTCTAGTGATGTCTTTATTTTCGTTCTTCAAATTTTCATTAACTTCTCTATGCCTTTCTCTGAATTTCTTGATTTTCTCTCTCAGCTTATTAATACATTCATTTTCCTATTTTAGATGTTCCTTCAGATCTATTTTCTCATTTTCAATTTTGTTAAGATCTTCAAGTGCAACCTTGAGTTCTTTATCCTTATTTAGCATACAGTCTTCTTTTGTGTATTCAATTGCAGAAATTTCTTCTGAAGGAGTAGGGTACTTCCTATCAGCCATATGTTCAAACTCCAAGATCTTCCAAATTTATTCAAGCTCCTTCAACTAAGGAACCAAGCTCTAATGCCAATTATTGAACATCCAAAATACTGAGAGGGGGGGTGAATCAGTATTCACCTAACCCAACTAAATATAGCCCATCCAATTATCTGAATAGAAATAAATACAATGAAGAATGAAAGCATGAATACAAACATAGAATCACATGACACATAAACACTAGTAATTTTATGTGGAAAACTCAAAAAGGGAAAAACCATGGTGAGGGTTATCTCACAATATATTATATCTGGATATAAGATATTATAAAGGCTCATTGTTAGGACACAGTGTCCAGAAAAGAGCTCACAATTCATCGAGTAAGAACAAAGAAGGGTTGGAAACACTGCCTAATTGAATTGACACAATAGAATCTATCATATGCCAGATTACAGTTCCATTTAGGTAAAAAAATGATCTTCACACTGTCTAAATTGATACTCAGCTATGTTCACAATTTTGTTAACACTGCATCGCACACATATAGATGAATCACCATACATGTCATAATTTGCATACAATCTACTCTAATTTACCATATTCACATATTATATATTCTTTCACACTCTACTACACCACATACTTATCCCTTCTCTCCAAAACCTCGATGATGATCTCATATATATATCATTAGGTGATAATTCAACTTGGTCAACCTAATTAGAAGTAACACACAAAATTTAAGCATGTCATCCTTAAATAATTTCATCCACACTTACTGCCTAAGATCAAAATACAATTTGCATCAAGATAGGTCAAAATGGACCTAAGTATAAATCCCGCATAAGATAGAGTTGTTCAATTACCCTCCACAAATCACCAACCATGTTAGGTCGACCCAAATAAGACCTAAACACAAAGTCTTCAAGAGCTTATGCAATCTCATCAATCGTGTGATCTCAAAAATCAATCTCTCATTAAATTCCCATTCAATAAACATTTATTAGCTTAGCTTCATCATCACAAGAAAAAATAATTATTCGTGAAGAAGTGTGAAATATCCCACACTAGTACACTGTACAAAAGATAACTATGATATAAAAAGCCACACACTTACATCCATATATTTCTAGAAACTTTACAAAATGCCACATAAACTTGAATGCTTATCCTCAAATAGACTCAAAATTTAAGTTATGATTGTAGAAGATTATACCAACATGTGGAGAAGTACAGACCCAAAAACCAACCTAGTGGACCACAAGACTAACAACATAAACACTTAGCCACATTCCTAATAAACCATGCTTTTTGGTTTAGGTAGCACTATACAAAGGTCACCAAAAATTATTCTCCACTATGCTAGGATGATCATAAAAAAATTGATATCAATGACAACACTATATCAACTAATCTATGTACACTTCATGCTCATGTTTCCAAACTACATCATTAATGAAAAACTTCTAACTTCCAACAATCTGACCTTAGAAGGAGTGAAAGGTATCCTCAATGGATAATTCTTTTCCTTAGCCACCAAAGAGGTAGATGTAGGAAAATAATTATGTTATGATAGTTGGATGACTAAAGGGGAAGTGGACACAAGTGAAGAAGAAGATAGTGCTAAAGAAGAGGCCCTAAATGACTTACTTTATACTTTGAATAATATTTGAGTGAAATTTGTCCATTAGGTTTCAAAGGTCCAAGAGGCATGGGCCAAAAATAATTTAGATTAAATACCCCATGAAAGATGAGTGGTTTATATCCAATGTGTTGGATAGTGTGCACTACATCTTCATGGGGAAATTTAAACATTCAAGAACTATTAAAGTGAAAAATTCCATATATGGAAGTTAGCCATGAAATTCCTAACTTCACATAAATAATTCAGATTCAAGGAAATTCCTAACTTCACACAAATAAGTTAGATTCAAGGATTATAAAAAAGATGGATTCTACAAACTTGTGTCCAACCTAGAATGACAAAGTGATATAACCCATAGTTGGAAGTGTTGGCTTTCAGTTTTTTATTGTGTTTTGTTTGTCCTTGATGACAAAACTAGCTTTGGTAATGCATGACACATACATGATGGTGATACATTGACACATTTACATGATCTTGGTGGAATATGATGCTTTAAACAATTGATTTACATGGCTCAGTTTTTGGCTTTCACATGCAGTTCTAGCTTCCGGTTGTTACATTTTGATGATCTTGATACATATTGATGCTGACCCTTTTATTATTTTGATAGGGAATTACTATAGTCTTTTCGTTTGAAGCATTTAGATTGGTTCAAAAGAAAGAGTGTTTCAGGTATATGTGAGTTGGCATTGCCAATACACATGTTTTATTTTTTCCTATTGGTATGTTATGTGGAAATAAGATCCTTGGTTTACCATATGGTTTATAATGTATAAGTTGTGGTATTGTTGTTTCCATCAACATGGCATATTGTCTTGACAATACTTATGAGAATTTGGTTGACTCTTGTGGATTTTCCATTGGTACTTGGTATGATTTCAAGAAATTTGGTTCATTGTTTATATATTGCATTGCTAGCCATTATCTTGACAAAGGTATCGGGCATTATGGTTATTGCCTTACATTGTTTTAAAATTTTAAGGTCATCGAAATTCTATGAATCTTGGTTTATTACAAAGAAAATGTTGAATGTCACATGGTAGTGACAAGGTATTTGGCAGCCATCATTATTTGGAATTCATTATCTATGTCAGATTTTTAAATTCTTTGATTTAGATTAATGTTTATTCAGGTATTATGAGGTATCGGGTATTGTTGTTCAAGTTGTCGATTGCTAGTGGTGACTTGGCACCGATAGCCATCATTGATAATGCACATGTGGCAATTATTTAATTCCTTTTTCTTGGACAACAGATTCTAAAGGTATTATGAGGTTTCTTTTGTCATACCAGATTTCAAATGATTATTATTCTTGATGAAGTCTTTGAAAGCCTGGAAGGAAAGGAAATCTAGGGAAAAGTCATTTTGTTTCAATGTGAAAACTTATGGAACCCTAGCCACCACCATGGAGAGTTTATGATTGCAGATTTCTAGTAAATTCTTCTTTGTTGAAGTGTTGTAGACAGTAAAATAATCTCACTGTATGAGCTAGGATGAGAATGGTCTTTTGGTTTTCTAACTTTAAATGGTAAAGAGCTCGAATGTGGAAGAAGATTTGGTGGTATCTTTCCAACTAGGTCGTTAGGATCTTCTTGATAGGTCATCATGTTTTTTATTCGGTTTCTTCCTCCATATTCAAGTATTTGCAAAAATTATTTGTGTTATTTAGGGCTTGTGAACAATTTGTTAAGAAAAAGGATTATGATTGTTGGCAGTTTTAGCAATTCGGTTTTGTGTTTAAATCTTTAAAGACCTTTTGTTAAGGCAATATTTTTTTGTAGATTTAGAGGTTAATGACACTATTTTTACTTTGAAACCCTTGACTATTTTTTAGAAAATGGATAAAGAGTTAATATGCTTTCATGAGTTCCACTTGTCATTGCATTCAGGTGTCTTGAAACAAAACAATTATTTCAATAAGGTTTATCTGAAAAGTTTTATGAAGATACATGACAACATATGTGTATTTTTGTATACATATAAAACAGAGGTTAATCATTATTTTGGTGTTGGTATTTTTAAAAGGTTTAGTGCACAAAAATCTATAATTGAAATCTTGAAAATATGATGTAGAGTATATGACTGATATGTCTAGTATTTTGGAGATTCTAGAAGTGGATGTTTAGGATATTAGATGTATTATAATGAAAGGAATATGTGAGTTGAATTGAAACGGAGAAATCTTCTGATACATTATTGGTTTGAGTTTTGTATAAGTGGTTGGTGCTCCTTGAAATGTGTGTTTCTCAATGTATAAGGGGTTGGTGCTCCTTGAAATGGGTGTTTCTCAATGTATAAGGGGTTGGTGCTCCTAGAGTGGGTGCTCTAATTTTTCCATTAAGGCATTGTAAATAGTTAGTTTTGAAGTTAAGCCAATAAGGCATTATTTCTTGAGTGATTTTTCTACCCCTAGAGGGTTTTCCACTCATCACATTCTTTGTCTTGTGGTCGCATTTGTGGTCTCATTGCTTTAATGTGATAATGCTTCAAGACTGTAAATATCTTTGATTTTCTTTATTATTTCTTATTTGAATTCTCTATTATTAGAACCTTACAACCTAAATATGAATCTAAGGTCTCATCCCTTGAAGAAAAGAAACATTTTGATCAGCTTACCTTAGATAGTCTACTCTTATTCAAAAGAAACTCACTTTGTTAGAAAAATTAAAAAGGGATCAGGTAAATATAAAGGAAAACTTCCCTTTAAGTGTTTTAATTGTGGAAAAATTAGAAATTTTGCAGCTAAGTGCCCCTATGGTGATCAATATAGTGATGATGAAAAATCTAATAAACAGTCTAAGAAGAAGGCCTATAAACCTAAGAAGAATTTCAATTTCAAAAAGAAGAATATTTTTTTTAGTAAAGATGAAACAAACACTGAAACAAAAGACTCTTTAGTTGAGGAATATGAGACTTTGTTTATGGATGGAGTTAAACAACAAGAAGATATAAACAACAATGATCTAGAAGATGGTGAAATAGATCTAGAAGGTAAATTAAAATGTTCTTTAAAGGAAATTAAAAAACTTAAAAAACAAGTTCTTGCTCAAGCACATAAACCAAATCAAGTTCTTGCTCAAGAACATAAACTAGATCAAGAAATAGTATCTTTGAAGACTCAGCTTGAAGAATCTAAGAGAGTTGAGGACTGTCTTCGAGTAGCTGTAAGTTTCAAATATCAATAAATTCAAAAGATGGAAAATGAAATTGTTGATCTTAGAAAGAAAATTGAAAAGTATGAAAGTACATTAAAACTCAATGATATGCATAGCAAGTAGAACCTGAATAAAGAAAAAATTGGTGCTGGATTTGAAAAAGGTGAATGTTCAATTGATACTTCAAAGTCAAAAACTAATAAGAGTTTCAAATCAAATCATTTTGAATTTGATAAGAATTATGTTCATTCTTTTGAAAACAAAAGAACACAATTCAGATTCAATCCTTTCTTTTATGGTTACTACTTATTTTACAAAAAAAATGGCCATAAAGTGAGTACTTGCAGGCTCATGAGTTCTAGAATACCAAGGTTTGGACATAAGCAATACTTTAGTTTTGTTAATCGAGTCAGATGTTTTAAATGCAATACTTTGGGACATACAGTCAAACAATGTAAATCTGATTTACAACAAAAAACAAAAACAGTTTGGAAACCAAAGTTTGTTAAAGGTATAGAACAATCAATGCTAGTCCAGAATTATTTTCATACTAAAAAGAAGGACTTATGGGTCCTGGATAGTGGTTGTTCTAATCACATGAGAGGGGACAAGGACAAATTCATCAAACTTAAAGCTTATGTTGGTGGATATGTGAAATTTGGTGATAACACTAGTATACAGATTAAAGGTAAAGGTTCACTTCTGCTAAATGAGGACACACCTATCTATAATGTGTATTATGTGGAAGTCCTAAAGCATAATTTACTTATTGTTAGCCAAATCTATGATAGTGGTTATCATGTTATGTTTACTTCATAGGGATGTGAAATCAAGAACAAGTCAGGAAAGATTGTTGCAGTAGGAAAAAAAAAAGGTAATGTTTATAATCTCTTAGATGCCTCTGGTAATTACAATAATGAAGGTATGTGTCTAATAGGTCAAGTTGAAGAAATCTGGTTATGGCATAAAATATTAGGACATATAAACTTTGATAATATGGTTAGAATCAGTAAAAATCAAAATGTTAGAGGTTTTCTCGTCCTTAATAAACTATAAAACTTTGTGTGCAAAGAATGTTTAAGTGGTAAACAAATTAAAGTTAGCTTCAAGACAAAAGAACATTCTTCAACAAATCCTTTACAGCTAGTGCATATAGATTTGTGTGGCCCAACTAGAACAATGTCAATTAATGGTGAAAAGTATTGCATGTTGTTTGTGGATGATTATACAAGAATGGTGTGGGTTACATTTCTTAAACATAAATCAGAGGCATTTGAAAGGTTCAAAATCTTTCATAAAATGGTTGAAAAATAATTTGATTTAAAGCTTAAATATCTAAGATCTAATAAAGGAAGTGAGTTCACATCTCAATAATTTATTGATTATTGTGAACAACATGGTATTAAAAGACAATATGTAGCCACTACAATACCTCAAAAAATGGGGTAGTTGAATGTAAAAATAGAACTGTAAAGAAAATGGCAAGAACAATTCTAGATGAGGCTAAATTTCCTAACATGTATTGGAAAGAATCTCCTCATACAGTTGTATACATTTTAAATAGAGTGAAAATTAGAGTGAAATCAAAATTTACTCCCTATGAATTGTGGCATGGAAAGTTTTCCTTTGTAAGAAAACTTAAAATCTTTGGTAGCAAATGCTTTATTAAGAAAGATGATAAACATCTAGGCAACTTTAAATCAAAAAGTGATGAGGGTATCTTTCTGGGATGCTCAACTCATGGTAAAGCCTATAAATGTTATAAAAAAGGCTTAATAAAATTTTTGAGGCATTCAATGTGAAAGTTGATGAAAGACCACATTTAGAAATTGATCTTGTGCAGGTTGATGAGGAAGAAACAAAATAGAACTTGAGATAAAATTTGAAAGTGTTGAAACAACAAGTTCTAAAAAAATTATGCCCAAAACTCCTTTAAAATGTATTGCTAAAAATCCTCCTAAAAATCAGATTATTGGGGTTAGAAATGATGGAGTTCAAACACGAAGAAAGACTACTAAATTGGAAGAACAAGCTCAAATCGAAGAGCATACAACCTTTTTTTTAGTCACTGAATTTGAACCTACAAACTGTGATGAAGCTCGCTTGGATGATTGTTGGCTTAAGGCTATGTAGGAATAAATAAGTTCAATTGAGAAAAATCAAACTTGGGAATTAGTTCCAAGACCTGATGACAAGAATGTCATAGGTGCCAAGTGGGTTTATAGGAATAATCTTGATAAAAATGGAAAAGTTGTTCACAACGAGGCAAGGTTTGTCTGCAAAGGCTATGCTCAAAAGGAAGGTATTGGTTCTGGTGAAACCTTTGCACTTGTTGCTAGACTAGAATCTATTAGAATATTCTTGGCTTATTCTATTTTTAAATATTTTACTGTTTATCAAATGGATGTAAAAACTGCATTTTTAAATGGCTATTTAGATGAAGAGGTCTATATGGAACAACCTAAAGGGTTTTTTTTCAAAGACAAGCCTAATCATGTTTACAGGTTGAAAAAGGCCTTATATGGCTTAAAACAAGCACCTAGAGCATGGTACTCTAGGTTGGATAACCATTTGACATCAAATGTCTTTGTTAGAGGAGGTGTTGACAATACTCTTTATGTTAAGGTTGAAGGTACTGATATTTTGGTTGTTGAATTTTATGTAGATGATATCATTTTTGGCTGAAATAATGATGCTTTAAGTAAAAAATTCTCTCATATTATGGAATCTTAATTTGAAATGTCAATGTTGGGAGAATCGACTTTCTTTCTTGGTCTTCAAGTTTCTCAACTTGAAAATATTATATTTCTCTCTCAAACTAAGTATGCTAGAGATTTTCTTAAGAAATTTGCTCAATTAATTTGGTAGAAATCCTTTGGTTCATATGAAGCTATAAGACGTTGGTTTGTTAGAAGGGTTCAAATATGGGGAAGTTTAACTAAATTATTTTTTAATAGATTTTTCATTATGTTGTATAAAGACTCAAATATTTTAGTGAACTATCTACACTTTTCAGGAACTATAATAAACACTTCAAAATTCTAAGAACCATTAATAATACTTGTGTTTTTTTGAAATAATTTATTTTTTGTTATAATTTTAGGAAGAATATGCATTTCCCCTAGTATCAATTTGAATTGATGAGGTATATCCTCCAATGCACATATTATTGATATATTGCAAGGTTGCATAAAGATGAGAAAAATAGTTTTATTTCATTAGAAAAATTATATCTTGTAAATCTAGTTGAATTTTTTTGATGAACACTTATTGTAGATCAAAATATGGTAGCACATAGGAATTTTAGAAAAGAGATATTAGTAATGAAAGATAAAATCAATAACCATTTTCCTTATCCCTACTTGTAATGGAAATATTAGTAAATGTGACATGTGGCCTAATGTTTTTTCTAGAAGTGCTAAAATAAATTGTTAATGAAATTACCAAAATTATTAATAGAGTTATCAAGAAGTAAGAAAAAACAATCTAATATAGTGTCTTTCAATGATTGTAGGAATTTATTTTTCCTAACCAAGCATCCTAGAATAAAAAATCATTTCTCAAGGTAGTGTATGAAAACACATGTTTGACATTCACCTTTTATGTTATACTTCTTAAACCTAGACATCTCAAATATTACAAGGGTGTAGTGAGTATGTTTAAGGATAAAAGGTTGTACCTATAGTATGGAGAAATATGCAAGTTAGTTGGCTCTACAACTACCCAATATTTTGCATTAGTTGGTTGATGATAGGATAAATGGTATCCATGAAATTTTTGGAGGTATGAAAAGTTATAGATGTGAAATAAATAGATCCAAGGGGAAATGAGGTTTCAAATGTTCTTTTAAATTGGTCATGGGTGTGGTAGTCACCATGTGTGCACGAGGACTAGAATCGGCATAAAAAATTGTGTATAATTTTTGAATATGAATCTATTATGTTTATGGAAATAAAAGAGTAGGATGGGAAATTATTTTGGATAATGTGTTTCAATCCTTAAAAAATATAAAGATTGAGGTTATATTATCAACATGATATGGATAGCATCAAGTACATACACCACTTTAATGAGGATGTCCTTGGCTAGGAAATCTCAGAAATAGTTTAAATATTGATTTAAATATTACATTTTAAAAATAGATACTTGAAGAGAAGCCCATGATCAAATCCCCCATACATAGGAGGAGAAGTGTTGGATGGTGAAGTAGGATCTAAACTTATTGGAGGAGAGGATTGATGCATCTAATTAGTAAATTGTTTTCAATAAAATGGAGGGTCATTGTGAGTTGGTTTTTAAAAAAAATCTTTATCATGCCATGTTATAGGTACAAAGGCTTTTCTAAACTATGCTAGCAAAATGGATATAATTGGGTTGTAAAAATCTTAAAAGAGTTTACAAAAAAGTCTACACCACCATTCAAATCTCAAAGGAAAAATGTCTTTCAAATATTTTTTAGTTTTCTATTTATAAAAGATAAAAATGGTTTCAATTTAAAGCTTTGAGTTCACCAAAATGTTGTAATTGTAATTTTATTATTTTTAAAAAACTAAATTTTATTGAGAATACATCTACTTATCACATTAGGATAATTGATAGCTTTAAAACTGATTAGAATATCATCTTTACACATATTATAACTCAATTGAAAAATTATAAATTACAATATCAAATCTTCAACTACAATAAAATAGTGAAATCATCTCTCTAAAATAGATAAATTATAAATTTATTTTATCATAAATGAAAAGTACTAGAATTCCAAGGAACCTATGGTAGATTTTTGGAAGCATTGTAAGGGCATAAATTTGTACCGTAAAAAAATTTCCCATTTATTTACCCTTACTTTATAATTACAAGTAAGATGATGCATAAACCCTCCACCGCATCCTACTCCTTCCACATGTCCCTATCTTATTGTGTCAATGGAGGAAAAAATTTCAGGGATACATGCATGTCATGCTACCATCCTGATAGACTCCTACCTCTGAAATTTGTAGAAGCATTACATTTCCTAGTTGGTCACAAATGTAACATTCTCTATTGGGTCTTGACCAATGAAAAATGACTGTTTTCCTCCATTTTATCCATTCAAACTCATTATATCTATCCTTCATACTAATTCTTCCATTCTCAAGCTAATTCTCTCACTCTTCTTGATCATTCTTGTTCTATCTTGCTGCTACTAGCCTTCTACTTGGTCTCTATAGTGCCTCTTTTCTTCAACACCATAATCTCCATAGGTTTACGAAGCTCTACCTCCTTGGTGTGGCAGTTTCATTGCTTTTCCTTCCTCTATCTACCTTGAGTGCTTATTCTAGGGAAGGTAACATTGTGTCTTTTCATTTACTTGCATTTATCATCTTGTAGAGTGGCATTCAGGTTGTCATTACTCTCTACCTTATTGTATTATTTCCATTATCTCTTCTTTATTTCTTTCTCCATATCTTTGTATATCTGGTTGTCCATGGACATGGGAACACCAAAACTAGGGTCTAATTGAGGTAGACCTCAAAACACATCCCAACAATTTTCCTATTCTTCTATGTGTAGGTATAGGTTTGTCCACTTGGAGCTATAGCTAAAGAAATAAGCTATGTGTGGAAAGGTATATTTTCCTACTCTTTCCTTGTCACTTTTGCTACTAGAATAATCCTTTTTAGTATTCTTCTTGTTGTACTTTACTTCTCTATATTTTTTTGTTAAACTATAAACATAGATATTTGGGTCGAAAGTAGTCCTTGTGTGTTTTTTATTGTTTATGAGACTCTCTATCCATATAGGACGTTAATGTGTCCCTAAGATGTCAGAATAGCACACTAGAGTTTGACTCTTGTGTTTTCATCCTTAGATAGTGAGCTATCTATTCTACAGTTTGAAACCTCTATGGCTGGCTCACCCAGATTTGGAAATACTTGTCATTAGTAGAAGGGAAACACTGTTATATTTTCCCTTCATTTATGGTATGTCTCTTCTCTCTTTATCTATTAATCAATCTAAGGTAGTCTAGGGTAGTCAGTTTCTTGAGGCTCTCCCATAACATGGAGCCTTGAGGGTGACAATTCCCCCCTCTACATTTTTGATGAACTTGATGTTAACATCCTTCTTTTTCCTTACTTGGTGTCGAGAATATTTCTCTCATTTCCTAGGCATGTTGTAGATTCATGTGTTGCAAGGCATGTAGCTTTGCGACCCAATCTATGACCCCTAGATACATAGTTAGAACGAATCTTAGATATTTGGAAGTGGAATCTAGGTAGATCATAGTCTACTAACTCAATCTTCTACATATTATAAGTTATTCCCATCTGAGTACATGATAATGGTCTCATTCACACATATCCCTCCTAAAAATGTGAGTTCAATGCTTGATATAAATTTCAACTTGCATTATGTACCTCTCAACAAGGATCCTTCCTTGTTATACATTCTTGCTTGGATTAATGGAAACATCGTAATTGGTGTCTTAGCTGATCCGACGAGTCAAGTAAATATTATGAGGGAAACTCTATTCAAAAATATTTTACACAAGGAGAGATATGAAGAGTCACAAACCACTCTCCATACCCATGATGGACTCTCTATTTCCCTTATGGCCTTTATTTCTTTATCAGTGTTGGTTGGTCCGAAATTTTTTGATGCACGATTTGTAGTGATCCTAGAACCTGGCTTGTTCAAAGTAAGGATAGGCATCACATGGCTAGCCTCAATGAACGGTGTTGCCTCTATAATCCATAAATTATTAAAGTTTCCTTACAAAGGCACTATGCATGTGGTGCATGACACTGGCTATAAACCACTAGTGTGACTTGGGGGCTTCTCCCTAGATCACTTTTGGCCTACTCCAGTTGGACCTCTCCCTCCTAAGGGAGATCTAATATACCAAGCTTATGCTAGATAGAAGACTAGGGGCATGGTTCCAAAAGTTAATTATATAGTTTCTCCTTATGTTATCTCCATAAAATCCTCTATTATAGCATAACAACAAGTTGCCTCTTCTACCCCACCAAATGGAAAGGGTAAGCTTGCTCATGCTCTAGAGCCTTCTCCTTTTGTGTCTACAATTACATCTTCATTTTAATCTCATCCTATTGTGACATCTTTGACTCCCTCTCATGTGCCTTGCATGGGAAGTGTGATGATGCCCACATGGTGGAAAGTAAAGTGTAAAGCTTTTGAGCTTCTTATGCTACCCATGGTTACCTAAACCACTATCTATGGCAAGGGGAAGTCTTCTCATGGGTTTTTTTCTACTTCTCAGCCTCCATAGCCTCCTACTGTTCTTCCACCTATCCCTAGGGAAATGAATGAGAAGAGTCCCATCACCAAGGATCTTGTGCTTGTTTCTCCTCTTGTGTTTGTTTTCGCTCCTATGCTTCCTCATCTTTCTCATGTCCAGGAGAGAATCCTTCCACCATAAATGGTTGTGAAGGATACTCTTTTGGTTGATTATTAGCCTCTGGTCTCTTCTCAAGTCATGTCCTCTAGTGCCCACATCCAATGTAACCAACTTGTGCATGAGCATAAGCATCGGAAAAAGGCTCTGATCATGGAGTACACTACCTTGTAAAAGATGAAGGGGTGGCTAGTAGGTTCTATCTCTACATCCTCTACTGCTATTTTTTCTTCTCTTGTTGTCTCTACCTCAGTTTCCATCACCTTTATCCTGCTTCTACCTCCTTTGGTGGCTTTCGATGATGATAACTTGAAAAGGGTGAAAGTTTTTATCGACCCCTCTATGGATTCCCCTCTCTTGATGTCCGTGCTAGACATTTCTCCTTTCTCTCAGCCCAAAGACATGTTGAATACAATAGTGCTGTCTTTTGTGTCTTTTTGTTCTTCCTCCTCTACTTTTTATTTTGTTGTGGGGATTCCACATCCTTTTCTGAAACACAAGATGGAGGATGAACTTGCTACAAGTGGAGGCTAGAAGAAGGTTTCACTTTATTTGGAAGCCAATTTTGTGGTGGCCTATGCCATCCTTATGATGGAGACAACCCGTTCTTCTCTAGATCTATTCATTGCCCCTCTCCCAAAGGTCAGTAGTGGCTCTTGGGTGGCTTGTCCTTCCCTCAAAAATTGCATGTTTAATTCAATTTAAGACATCTTAGCTCTATCCTCAATCTTTGCAAGATCAATGCCTTTTTCTTCAGAAGATCTCGATGAAGAAGACATTGGGGGGCCTTCTTCCTTGGTCCTTTTTGTAGGAAATTTGGAGGGTAATTCCCTAACTATCCTATCCTTCCAGGCTCATCTACCATCCCCCTACAATTATCTATATTTGGAACAAGATGACTTATTATTTGATGAGGAATAGAGTGGTACCTCTTCTTTATTTGTAGATTTATTTTTTTTATGTGTTTTTGTTCCCTTGTGCTTGAATTTTAATGTTTGTGATCCTATCTAGAGGACCCTCGCTACCCTTGTAGGTTCTAGGATAGAGGCAAAAAAATATGTTGTACACTTCTTCTATTTGTATCACCATACTTCTATGTGTCGTAAAATTAATTTTTGATATTGGGGATGATGCAAAGCTTTGGGGGCATTCAGGCCTTCTTCCATATTGACCCAATTTTTATTTTTATTTTGTCTTCATGTGCTCTTCTTCATGTTTTGAGAACTTTTGGGATTGATGATTGTTCATTCATACAACATGTTATATCAATTTGTATCTATGAATAGATCCAAACTTGAACTCTCAGATCCCCCTGTCTCTTTATTTCTTTGTCTCTATCTAATTCTTGATGTTGTGGTTTTTTATGTGTTGTCCCTCGCATGTGTGATAACATTCCATCAATACATATCGTCATGTGTTGTGTACCACATCTCTATCTCTGATTTCTCTCCTTAGGATGTCATGTGCTGCTCTTCCTAGCACACACCATCCTAAGGAAAGGTTGTTGGAACATAAATATCTACTGAGAGGGGTGGGTGAATCACTAGATTAATTAAAAATTTAGTTTTAAGCCTTATTACACAAATTAAGGAAATATGCATTGATCACACACACAAATACTCATAACACCAGATATACATGAAAAACCCAATATGGGGAAAACCACAATGAGAAATATTGTTAGGATATACTATCCTAATCCAACTTGACAATAAAACCTCACTAGTTAAAATTTTTAAGGGCACCAACCCTAAGAAGACACCAATCCCCTGATTTAAGAGCATCAACTCTAAGGAATCACCTAATCTATAATATAAGCACCATCCCAGCTATTTGATGGCACAAAATAATCAAATTTACAATGAAATTATGTGGAGAAACAACTAAAATTACATACGATTTAAATGAATCCAATTCTATGTTACAGAATCAATCTGCAATTTCTTAATCTCTATTTTCCCCTACAAGAATTTCCTCTCCTCTCTTCACTCTTCTCCTAACACTCTATGTACTCATTGAATGCATACCCACTATTTTATTCTTCAACAAACACAAACCTTATACATTTCATTTTATATCTTGGCGTTAATCAATATTAGGCTCTCATATTCATTTGATTCCATGCATTCTTGATCAACCTCTTCCAGGTTTTGTGACTATTTGTTCATTAGTGAAGTCATCCACTTCTTCTAATCAATTAGCAAACATATCATTAGAGTAGTTAAAATGATCAATTTTATTTTTTGTGGCACAATCACATTCACCTAACTCAAAGTTCCACCATTTTTCCACCTATCTATTGTCAAAAAAAATCTTTAAATTATAGTCGTTGATCTTTCTATTTTCACACCATGATCTGTCTCTTCTCGTTCATCCACTCAAACTTTAAAATACGGTTGTTATCTATCAACACCATTTTAAATTTGTGATGTTGATTTATATCATATTCCTTGTGACTATCACAACACAGTGAAGAACCTCTAGTTTTCATCTTGGATATGTGTTATTATACCATACTCCCACAAGGCTAAGCTGTAGACCCACCATCTCTTTCATGGAACAACAAGATGTTTCCATCTATCATACTTTTCAGGGGTTGATGATCACTAATCCCTCTTATTGAACAAGACAATTGAGAAGGGGTGGTGAATCAATTATACAAAATTTTAATCCTTAAAGCATCCACCAAAACTTAGATAAGTCATAATTCCTTTCCTCTACTAAAATGATTAAACATTGAGTGCAAAGGTAGAAACTGAGAAGCATCACATAAACATAGTAACACAAGATTTACTTGGAAAGCCCAATAAGGGAAAAACCACGATGAGGATTAGTTCACAATATAAATAATATCAAAACTAATTACAAAGGCTACCAAAACAGGACTAATTGTCTAGATCAAGACTCACTATCCAACAAGGGTTAACCACCTAGAGGGATCACTACCATAGAGATACAAATAATATAGAAGAGATATGTCACGTATGGATTTTTATAGACTTATTAAATGTAGACATTAATTTTTATGTCGAATTTAGATTAAAATTAATGATTATTTAAAGATGTTTAAATTGAAATTCGAAATGAAATGAAGTTGAAATTCAATTGAAATGCAAATGCAAATTATTGTATTTATGTTTATTTCGGGATTTGTCATTACTGATGATAAATCGAGTGCAAGTGAACATAGGAAACAGGTGATCGAGGTTCAAGGCGAGAACAACGATCAGGTAGATTTGTTTAGCTGATTGACGTTTACGAATAGATGGGATCTCACACAATCACGTAGATTTATATTTTAATGTATTATGCGTATATCATGCTTGCAAATTAAAAAAAATGTGATTTCTCAAAAATTGCAAAAATGCATGTGATTGAATAATGATTTTTGTTAAATTGATGAAATTTAACGTAAATTCAATAGATAGATTGCTTGCTTGAATATTTTATTATTACTTGGAAATATTAAGTTGAAATTTCAAATTTTAAAATGCAATAGATTTTAAATTCGAAATTTGATTAAATTTAGTTAAATAAAGTGATTTTGATATTTAAAAATGCTTTTTAAATTAAAATTGTGAAAGTAATGGATTTTAATATCATAAAAAAATTGATTTAATATCTAAACTTAGCTAATGAGAAATTGAAAATGAAAACTCACGTGAACTTGGTTTATGCATTCAAAATTTAAAGTTCAGTTAGAATTAAAAAAATAAAATTTCTAAATTTATCAAAGGCATTCAAAAATTGAAAGACTTGGAGTTTTAATTGGTTAACTGAAGATCAATGAGGGAATTGTGGATCTCAATTCTTTTTTTGATCAATGCATGAAATCAAGAAAAGGAAATAAATATCTCATTAAAAATCCAAAATTGGGAGAGCTTTGACAGACAGAAAATTCAAAATTGGGGAAGAAATATAAAAAAAGAAGAAGAAGAGAATTCGTTTTGATGTTCTTGCTACAAATATAAAATTGATAGAGCATTGTTTGGAAGGCAAGAGGAAACAGGGAGGAGGCGCGGCTAGTTTCTATAATATACCCACCAACACATAGCTCCTCTCCATTCACAGCTCATAGTTTCCCCCCCTAAACACCACACTCCCCTCTCTCATCCCACGCAGGAGTAGCAAGGAAGTGGAGGCCTTCATAGTTTGGTGCACATGTTCCTAGTCAGCTCCCCCATACGCAGAAATAGGGAAGAGCTTCCTTCACTCCACACGCAGCCAAAGGGAGAATTCCCTTTCCCATGTGCCAAGAAAAGGAGGAGTGCGGCCTAGGAGAGGCACAAACAGCCCTCCCCACTCCCTTCCACACCTACGTACCATTGGTAAAGGAAGGATGAGAAAAAAAAAGACAAGCCAATAGTTAGGAAGAGCGGGAAATAGAAGATAGAAGAAAGAAAAGGCAGAGAAAGTTCACTTCCACTTACAGAATTCATGATTTACCAGGTAGGAATTCGTAATATATATTTGAAATTGGATCTTTCAATTCTCTTCCCAAATTTTGGAAATAGGTATCAATTTATAAAAAAGATCTTGTTGGATAAAAAAAAAGAGAGAAAGAGAGAGATTTAAACTAAGATTGAATAAATTTATTCTTGCAAATTTATTCAAACAGAAAATAGAATTGAATTGTAATTTAATATTCCAAAACTTTAACAATCTAGAATTTGAGATTTTAGGAAGAACTTTTGACTCAATTCTTGAATGTTGACATTGATCAAATTAGGGAATAAAGTCAAAACAGAAAGCTAGTTTGGATTTAAAATCAGAAACATATTTAACTGAAACTTATTTATTTTTGCTGAGAATTTGAAAAAATTTCTGATTTAAATCGTGCTTAGAACAGTATACTGAAAATTTGAATAACGTATTAAATTTGGAAACGATCTTACAATTTTGAGAAAAATGAAATGATCATGAACAAAAATTAGTTAAATTATAATGATAGAAAATAAAGATTGTTGACAGAAAATATAAAACATAATCTTAATTTTGATTTTTTTTTTTTAAACACAAATTGTGAATAGAGAATTACTGAAACTTGCAAATCGCGTTTTCTTGAAAACTGTCAAAATTTAGACTTTTAAAATAGTTAAGTTAACTTGATAAATGATTGTTATTTAAACGCTGGAAATAGGATAAATTGGAAATAAAACATTTTAACTTGAGTTTTGATCTACTTTTGAAAACATTCTAGAACAATTTTTAAACAACTTAAATTAAACGAGAGTGTGAACAATTGAACGTGTACTCTTTTAATTTTTGTTTTTATATGTATTATTCAACATACTGGAGTTACACCTTCATTTAAAACCTTTTTAGATTATTAAATTACCACATTAAAAATATTCACTTTTTAAGAATTGGAACAATGAAAAGAAGTACTTATTAAACTATTTTCATTTTAAACGATGTTTTCAGTTAATGTTTTGAAAGATTGTGAAAGATTGCATTTGATTGTTTGAACCATGCATGAATGATAGATAATTTTGCATTGATGTTTTTGGGAAAGTTACCTTCCAGGACGAGTGTCGAATATGGGTAAATAGAGAGTGTAGTTTTGCTTTTTCCAAAATTGCTTTTATTGTCCTGCATGACATTTTACTTGGCCAAGTAATTTTTGTACCATTGAAATAGATGGATTATTTGAACTCTCTACCATATCCTAGTACCGAACTTGCCTATTTCTTAACTGAATTAGAAAAATGAAAATGCTTGTGGTTTACTAGTAGTACTAGGCATGCACCAGATTCCATCTTGCTCGTAGACTGCCTTTTGATAAGCAATTTGTGTAGGGTCGGGTATTTCTTGATTGACTAAGAAACTCCGAGGAAGCGTAAGCTTTGAGGTTGGGAGAAAAAGCACCTAATCCTTGTTCTAGTCTTCTTTTGAAGATTTTCTTTTGGATGGAAGATCGACATACTGTATCTTCTTTTAATGCTGTATTATTCATGATGTATGTAATGACGAGCTTATGGCGACTGAATGCCTAAGTCTCGAATTGTAAATTGGATATGTTGTCATCCTTTGTAATTATTATTGGAAATGTGTATTTTGACACTTGTAAGATTTAGGCTGGATTATTATAAGATATCTTTTTGACTTTTATGTCATTCTGTATTTGACTAGTTCTTTGATGTCTGAATGAAATATAATGATGACTTTATTTGGAATATAATGGAATTTATTTTAAGTATTGTCGATTTTTTTGAAGAAGTTTTCTACGCTTTACAAGATATGTTAGAAAGAGAAGACAATCTCAATGCAACAAATATTTCCTCTTGTACTTGTAAAACAAAATCCGGGGCCGTACGAGAACCTGCAAAAATGTGTTAGTGGGTCGGGTTCACCAATGTAATGATTGATTTGTGCAAAATAGATTGTTAGTCTAATAAAGCATGCAATATTAATCTAAATCCAACAAATCAATAGAATGCATAGGAAAACAAAACAAAAGAAGGAATAAGAAAGCTCTCACCCAATCCTTTCTTCTCCATGACTCATTTCTATTGTACCTTCTAACTTTGTTGTGATAACGAATGCCTTCAGATTGTGTATGTGAGCAAACTCTAAATATCTAGCCCTAGACAAAGCTTTCAAGGATTTGTATGAAAACTCTATGCAAACTAGAAATTTAATTCTATTATGCAAGTTATTAATAAGCCTAACAGATGATATGATAATAAGAAATGAAAATAATGAGATTACCAAAATAATAAGAGATTCCAAAAATGAGATCAAGATTGTCATTTTATAGAAAATGCAATCTTGAATGGACGGATGAGATGAGAGATTGAGAAATACCCTATAATTGAAGGTCAAGATTCAATATGGAAACTCTCAATTAGGGTTAGGGTAAAGATCCCCAAATGTGTGGATAAGATTTAATTTAAGAAATTAATTCAATGGTGGAGAATAAACGTGACCTTGAGATGAAATTAGTAAAAACTAAGAGGATGAATTAGAAAATCAAGTTATTTTAGAAATAACTTAATTTGTGGAGATAAATTCTATTTTGAAACTAATCTTTTAAATTAATTCCAAAATGGTGAATTCATGTGACAGTAAATAATAATATTTTAAAATTATTTACTTGGAAAGAGGGAAGTTGCCAATTTAAATAAAATGTTTTTATTTAAATTTAGAAAGAAAATCAATAAGGCAATTTAATAATTAAGATTATTCAATTGTGGAGGAAAATTATAAAGTGGGTAATTTTAAATAAATGGTTCTATTTAAAATTAGAAAGAAAATTGGAGAGGATAATAATTAAATAAATAATAAGAATTTATTTAATTATGAGAAGACATAAATAATTAATGATGTATTAAATAAATAAATAAAGTTTATTTATTTAAATAATCATGAGAAAGAAATGGACTAATTAAATAAATTTAGGAATTTATTTAATTATAGAGTGACATAATCATTTAGCTACGTATTTAAATAATAAATGTAATTTATTTATTTAAATAGCGAGGAGGAATAAAAGATGTGAATTAATTAAATAATTATTAATAGTGGGCATTGGACTATAGGACATACTTAAATATTCTAATTATGTTGAGATGAAGCATGATATAGAAGAATGTGGTTTGCGGTTCTAGGCCATTTTTATGTGTCTACATTTGCCCCTCTTTGTCATAATGCAGCTTGTCGCATTCTAGCAAAGAAAATAAGTCAAAAATATGCCCCAGTGAAAAATAAGATGAGGAAGAATGACGAGGAGGGTTGTGGTATGCCCCCTCGAGAGGACAGTTGGGTTCAGAGGACATGAGTGTGCTCTTGAAATGGATGAGAAGGACTAGAAGATGAAAGACAAAATTATATAGGAGAGGTAGGTAAGGATGATAATGATGGAGACTAGAAGAAATGTTAGAGAGAAAAAGATGAATGTTAGGATAGAAGACATGAATGTTGATATGGGGAAGGAGATGCAAGTTAATTTGGAAAAATATGAAATGCATGTTAGAATCCTTCAAAGTTTTTCTATAGTGCTATCCTAGTTGTTGCTCTTTAATCATCATTGAGCGAAAATGTCATGATGGCCGACAAACACTATGATATGACGTAGATCAATAGTTTGCAAGGTCGAACCATCACGTAGATCAATAGTCGTAGACAAAGATGATCATGACTCATACGAGGAACAAAATTGCCCCTAGTCCTTTTTTCATGACCAACTGCTAAAAAAAACAACACCAATCATGAGATGTCATTGCTTCTCTAAATCCTGATGTTAGGACATCCTTGAGAAACTAGCCACATGATAGTAAAAAATAAACATGAAAATCATCGTACTTTATCGTTGCTTCTCTAAATCCCGAAGTCAGGACATCCTAGAGAAACTAATAGTAGAGTGATAAGAAGACAAGGATAATCATCATGATGTTGTGGTTCCTAGGACATAAGGAACTAATATCATGATAATCATCAAAACATAGATAAATTTTTCCGAGTGTTTGCCAAGTGTTTTAATGTCAAGTGTTGCCAAATGTCGAGCGATATCAAATTCAGGAAGGACACATCCTGAATGGCATTGATATACAAGAGATCAATTCTCAGAAGTAGGAGAATCCATCAAGATGCCAGATGATGTTGACGATGCTTTGGAAGGACACATCCAAAAACATAAAGAAGTCACAAAAGGTGTTTTTCAAAAGGACAAATCTGAAGAAGAACCCAACATTTTGCCAGATTAAATTATCCTAGTAGAATTTGAATGCATGTCATTGCTGACATGCTGAATTGACTAAAAGTGTTGATGGAACAGATTGTTGATAGACTTACAGTTCGAGATTGACAAAATATTTTATTTATTTGAAGATAACTTGATGTGTGTGAAAATGTTGTGCCATGAACCCTAATGGACTAACCTAGTGTGGCCTCGGGGGTCCATCAATTGATGGCCTTGCCTACGTCATGCACTCAAAGACCTTGTAGTTCGACACGACCATTGATGTTGTCCAGAGGACAAAAGATTGAATCATGATTTTATTTTGACCAACCTAGAAAGACTGACCTAATGTCTCAGGGATTCAAAAGATGAATCTTGCCTACGTAGAAAATGCACAGAGTCAATGTAGTTCGGACATCGACAAAAGCTTGACTAGCGTGATTGATTGAATTGATCAGACAAACATTGACTTTGACTCCATTTTTTGGATTTTCCTAGGACATTTTTAAAAATTTAGATCTTTTTTTCAGGACTTTATATGATTTTTAGGACTTTTTTCATGACTTTTTCCAATTTTTAGGATTTTTTCAAGACTTTTTTGATTTTTATGACTTTTTGATGCTTTGTGAAAATTGTGACAAATGCATGTGAATGATGTTGATGCACATGAATCCAAAGACAACCGTGATTTTTTTGTTAGTCAAGCTGAATACTAATTGACGGGTGATGATGACAAAGACAACATTGTTTGACGTGGGAAGGACACATCTCGAAACAACATGAAGATGACAATGATATGACAAGAGGATAAAAGTCTGCAGTAGGGCCAAGGACAAAGTCAAGGAATTTTTTGGATAATGTGCCAAGTTTTCCATATTGTTGCATTTGGAATGATTTGGTGAGGACTGGATGGGATGACAAGGGAAACCAATATGGGTGATAGGTATAAAAGGACAATGGATGGCTTTGGTAAAAGATAGGAGACATGGATGGCTTGGACTAGGAGAATTATCATATGGTCTCCAAGGATGATGTCGCATAGTGGGAAGAAGACTATGAAGGTAATGAAATGATATTCAATGAATAAGGTAATGACCAAAAGATAGACATGTCAAGATTTTTCCCAAAGCATGATTTGTGTTTATACTATAGTCCTTATCAAGATCAAATTTGGGGGAAAAATGGATGGGAAACGATAAGGTTTAGATGGACAAATGGAAATGTCAAGTGAAGGGAATGGGAGATGAGACGACTTTCCCCCAAGTGTAATGGTCCACAGAGATGATTTATTCTATACATGATGCCTGTTTTCCAGGTTTTCATCATGGTACTTATCCAAAGCGCCTGTTTGCCAGGTTTACACCGTTGGACAAATTTTTTCTCTTTAATATTTTTTATTTTTATTTTTTTGGTGTCACCAAGACGCTTGTTTGCCAGGTTTTCATCAAGGGATGATTTTTTTAATTTTTTAATTTTTTATCTTTTTGCATTTTTTCCAGATAGCCTTGATGCTTTAGATAACCACTAACTGTGTTGAAGCCTTTGACGGTGCCGATATAGAGACTGGTGCCATGACATGCCAATAATGACCTTTCTGAAGTAGTTACCTTGTCAGGATGATAGCACTTGCATACAACTTATTAATGCAATTGTGATCCTTGTTGATACTAGAGTTGGCCTTATCTGAATACGAACATTGTGATAGAGTGCCATGAGAGTCCTTATGATAGAGAGTTGTTGCCAAGATGCGACAGATTTGTGACATGGGATGTTTGGCCTTTAAGGAGGATGTAGGATTATGACGGATGATGGTGGACATTGATGGGTTGGTGGGATGTTTGGATGTAGCCATTTTTATTCTCCAAACTTGGGGTAATGGATGATGGAGGTTGGATTTTTGATAGCCTTTGGAACCAACACTTTTATATGTCTTGCTTGATGGCCATTTTGAAGGAGGTGGACATGTATTATATGTGGGAGTCCTCTTGTGTTGTGGCTCCATGTTTTGATTGACTTTTGGATTTGGCATAGTTTCTTTGCCTAATCCACTCTTTTCTTGACTTGATCTTGTTGTGCCCATTTTGCACACATGCCCCGTTCGGAACGGGGACCCTCTTTTCCCTTTTTGTGATTTGGGCTCTTTCTTTCTTTTTGCTTTCCCTCATTTTGCATGCCCATTTTTGTGTCCTAGGGATGGGTCAATGCATTTCCCAATGCAATATTTTAAGCTCGACTAAAGTTCCCTTTTGTCAAAATTGCTAAGTCTTAGGTAACTCAGGTTTTCCTTATCAAAATGTTGTTTTGGGGTCTCTGGCAGTTTTCGAATTTCCTTCTTCGAATTTCCCCCTCTGGGTTTCCCCTTTCGGGTTTCTTGTTGGTTTTTGTTGTTTCGACAGTGGGTTCGGGACGGCTTCCCGGACCTCCTGTCACCTATACGTTTTTCAAATCCACCGACTCCACCTACCCCATACGATGAATTCAATGCTACATTAATGGGTATTTTTACTATAAAATCAAGTTTTTTGGCCGTCACTGTCAAAATCTTGTGCAATTGAGAAGGTTGGAGAGCTCCTGACGCCCAAGCTTTTCTTTCGTCCCGGATTTTGAGTGCTTTTCCATCGACTCCCTCACTTCCGGCAGCTTGTTCTTCAAGATCTCGGGGTAGGTTTGTCGTCTGTGCACCCTCCTTTTGTTTTTCAAGAAATTTTGCATGTTTGAGTATGCAAATCGTAAAATGGGTTTGAAATCAAGTAAATTCATACCTTCCGCACAAAACCCATGTTTTTGAAATATGAAAATCGATCTTTAAACCACCCAAAAATCAATCCAGAAGTTAGTCGTGCCATGGCTATTCTTCGGAGCAGCGCCGACACCTTCCCGGCCTGGGCCTTCCCGAGGCCGTCTGTGCAACTTCAAATTTTGCCGATGGCAACCCCCTCATCAGACCCCGACCTCTAGAATTCCCTTCCCGGGATTCCGTTGCGTCCTCGCCATTTCAAACTGCTTGGTCCGAGCGTCCTCCCGACCAATGGACCCCGGACCCTCAAGGTCCATCTAAAATCAAAATGATCGCCATCTTCAAATCTTCCCTTGGGATACCCCTCCGAGAATTTCGTCCCATCTTCGCCGTTCTAATGGCCTTCCCCGAGCGGCTTTTTGGACATCGCTTCTGAGCCGCAAATTCTTTTCGTCTCCCAGTCGAAACCTTCGATAAATTTCCTTCTTCGGACTTGGACCTCCGGAATTCCCTTCCCAGGATTCCGTTGCGTCATCGCCGTTCTAATGGCCTCGTCTGAGCGTCTTCTCGGCTCCCAAACCCTAGTTTGCTGTTTGCCGAAACCTGAATCTGGACCCACTTCCTTTGAACTTCTTCTGGATTTTGAACACCGGAATTCCCCTCTCGGGATTCCGTTCCACCTCCGTTGTTCTAACGGCGAGTTCGGGATAGCCTCCTGTCCTCCGAGTCCTGGTGCTCCGTCCGCCACTCGAAAATCCCGAACCCTGACTGCTTCCGGAAACTGCCTTTCAGATTTCCTTCCCCGAATTTCCGCTTTCTTTCCGCCATTCATAATAGCCGACCCTTAGCTACTTCTCGGCGATGGTAATCCGAGACCCGGATTTGGACGCCCAAAATTCCGTTTCCTCTACGTCATTTCAGATGGCTTCCCTACAGGTGATGCCCAAACTTCCAAATGAGGTATCAAACGACTTCCAAATCCAAAATGGGTTTTGACCCACTTGATAAAATTAGGTTTTCCTCCACCTCCAACCTTTAATCTCCAAATCCAACCTCGGTAAATGCCTATGGGAATTCCATTCTCATTTTTCCGTTTCAAGCGGCATTCTGCCAAGGGAATTTCGGCCCAGGAACTCTGAATTATTTGCACTTCTTCCTAACAATGAAGTATTCAGCTTGCATGGTTATTGAATATGAATTATGATTGCTGGACTAATCTTAACGTGCAGGAACTTATCGGTGACCATTTTATCAAACTCATCATTACTAATTCACGTCTTTTGTGCAGGATTTATGGAATCTGCCGCCAAGACTTCCAGTGCTCCCAAGAAAGGAAAAGGAACAACCAAGCCATCAAGGGGAAAGGAAGACAGGGACCTGATGAAATACAAATTCCAAGGAGTCCTGATTCAATCTAGAATCACTACCCTATGGAGGGATGTCTCGGATACCAATATTGGACAGGTCGATGTTGATGAATTCACACAAAGGGTCAGAATGAACCCAAAAATAACAAATGTCAGATTAATAAAGAGCAGTGAACTTGCCAAAGCTATAGGTTTCCCACTAGCCTTAGTGGCCCCAGAGCTAGTAATGGTCTACATGGAAGCATACCAATCTGATACTAGAACCATTGTGGACCATGACGAGAATGTCATCGCAGATATGTCTCCGTCAGGTATAACGGCGACCTTCCACATTCCTGCCTTTGAGAGCATGGAGGTCCCCACCATAGAAGATTGTAATGAGGTGTGGGAACAGGACCCATTGGGGTGTAAAAGACTTATCAACCAGTACTGGTTGAAGGACAAACGAGGTAGTGCTGGGAAGCTTCCTCAAGAGCTCTTCCACAACGACTTCTTCAAGGACTCCCATGACCTTGTGACTCTACTCAACTGAGTCATGGGCCTTCCCAATGTTGTTTTCTTCCAAAAATAGATGTTCTATTTCATAGAAGAGATCCTCCGAGGTAAGGGCACCACCTTCTATTGGGGCGAGATAATCAGTGACTGCTTCCACGAATAGTTTACCACCGTGAAGAAGACCAAAAAATTCTTCATGACCTCCTATTTGGTATACTCCCTCACCAATCGGCGACATTATCAGGGGTTGAAAATGATGCCCAGTGATCCATCAGGGCCAAAGCTTAAACCCTATGACAAGTACCCCCAGTTACAATTCTGAAATTTTAAAGGAGATTACTGCAGGGTGAACGACACATTCATTGCTCACATCATCTGATCTGTGGGCAGGGATTTTCATAGGAGGACATCCCACAGTACCAGGGTCCTCCTTAGGCAATATTCCTTCTGGTACATTTAGTTCCTGAAGTTTACATATATGCGGGCTCAGGGATTCACTGAGAGACCGAACAAGCTGCCCCGGTACCCAAATGATCAGATCATTCTCTTGGAGCTGACTTGACAGTTGTGACATGTTCATAGTCTCCTGAGCGAGAAGTATTTGGCAGGCCCTGCCTATCCCATGAACCTAGGCCAGGGGATGTATAAGGTTCACACCTCCCAGTGTGCAGGATACTCGGAAAAGGAGCTGGTAGAATACAACTTCGAGCAATATACAGCGCGGCCCCGAATGGATCCTTATGGTCATGTCAAAAAGCACTGGGATGTGAGTATGCCCACCTCCACAACATCAAGAACTTTTGGGCCAATTGCAGGGATGATCTTGAGGTACGGTTGTGGCATTACATGCGCATGACCATCATCTATGTACGGAGGGTGAACTTGTGTTCGATCCTTCATCAGCTAGAAGAGGAAGAAGACACAATGGTGGACCCTAGATATGATGCAATTTCCAACTTGCTATTGCTTGCAATTGACTAGAACAAGCCAGAGCTAAATGATGTTAGCATACTCACTAGGCCTGTCGAAATCCAAATGAGGGCATGGATCGACAAGAAGGTGACCCAGTTGAAACAACAGGGGGTCGTTCTAACATTCACCGAGCTTGCAAGTGAGCACGTAAGTGAGCCAAGTGGCTCCGAAGGTGGATTAGCTGGTGCTGCAACTAGTGAGACATCTAAGACCCCACCATTGGTAAAGACCAAGAAAAATAAGGAGGCTAGCGAACAGCTACCTAAACCAAAGGTATATGCCTGTAAGGCTTCTGAGCCTGAACCTTCCAAGAAAAGGAGGAAAACAACTAGTAGCGTGGAGACGGCTGCATTAACCAAGGGTCAATCCCTTGGGATCGGAGGATTAGTATCTAGCTCGCCAAGGTCGCTTCCTACCATTATTACTACTACTATTGCTTCCCTTGCCCCTCATGCTTCTCTTGCAGTCTCTACTTCCTCCTCGCCTACAGTGGATATTTCCGTCCACCTTACTCCTACTCCTCCAGTGTTGCAGGTTATTCCCGTGGACTCGCCATCCACCATCACCTCACCAATGACCTCTTCCTCCATGTCTCCTTCCCTTCCTGTCTTTTCTGCTACTACAATGTCTGTCCTTAGCCTTCCAGAGTCTTTTGTGAAGTATATGCAAAACGTGCCATCTGAGCATTCGGGGATGCTCACCAATCCAATTGTCCAGGCTGTGATAGCTCAGGCTATGGCCTCCACTCCAACAACATCCCCCTCTACTGAGTCACCAAAGATTAAAGCAACATGCAAATATCAGACGAATGTGAACGACAAAAACTAGAGGTTGAGAAGGCGCCCGAGTACAAAGAGTTTGAATATCACGAACATCCCTTGTTCGAGCATCGAGAGATTGATGAAGTAGCCTATGAGTCTTTCAGTGAGGGCAGTGAGGACCTCGATGCTGAACTAATCCAAGAGTCCAATGATCCCAAGCTCAATGCAGAGTGGGGCAAGTAGCTCAAGGAAATTGAGGACAAGGAGGCTAAGGACCAGATGCTGCAAGAAGAAGAGATTGCTGCTCTAGAGATGGAAGGTAATAGGTCTCCAACCGAGGGACATGGCCAGATCCCAAAGCATGACAAGGAAATGCTCCTCCATGAGGATGCACAAGGGGAGAACCTCGAGGAAAATCAAGGTACTCTAAATGAAAAGGAAGAGGATGCTGAAAAGAAAGATTCACCCAAGGATCAGCTGCACACCGAGTCCCCTATTGAGCATGAAATAATCAAACAAGGCCCTGATGAAGAAAAGGAAGAGGCAGAAACAAAAGAAAAGGCTCTCGTCGTCAGAACTATAGAACATGAGAAGGAGGACAGTGGGACTTAAAGTGAACCGCCAAGACAAGAATCCCAAACTCCTGACTGGCTGCAAAGACAACTCAAGCAGAAGACTCCCACATTGAAGGATCCCAAGGCGAGGTTGGAAGCCATCATGGCTAGAGTGCAAGTGAGCACCAAAAAGGCAAAGAAACCAAAGTTCAGGTCAAAATTGACCATGGACATCTCGGGATCAAGGGCAGTACAAATAGCAACACCGATGGTTGGAGAGCAAGGCATAACTTAAAACGTCTCCACCATCAACTTGGGAATGGCCACAAGGGAATAGAAGGTTGAGCATCTCCAAGAGTTGGTCACCATGGTAGTGCACCTTATCCAACAGGATAAGGTCTCAAAAGAGGAGCTTAAGGAGCAGGTGGCTGACCTAACAGCTTATATTCCGCAATGGTCATCTCTAGATGAGCAGCCTACAATATCATCAGCCTCGCCTCAGTTGTTTTCCTAGGAATAGATCAACAAGCTTGAAAAGAGATGGAACCTGGACAAGACTACGGAAAATTGGTTCCGACAGGTCTTGGACGTGGGGAACACGGGCATCAACCTGGTTGTTCAGGTAGCAAATAGGTTCCTGGAAGTTCAGAAGACTCTTGAGGACACAAGGCAGATCTATGAAAGGTTCCCAAGGAAGTACGAGTCGGCCTACCCAAAGATTGAGGCCATACTCACGTTGCCAAGAGAAGTCTGGGAAAAGGACCTTGCCTTCAAGGATGATGATCACTGGCTAGTGGACACACGGAAGTGGGATTTTGATCATCAAAAGAGGAGGCTTGAGCAAGTTTTGGAGTGAATGGTGTCGGACATTGAATGGGCAAGAGATTCAAGAGAAGAGTGCTCTCGGTACCTCAAGCTGATGATAGGGTATGAGTTGCTTGTGGTCAAGATCAACCCAGCGAATATAAAGCCCTACTTCTTGAAGATTATGGAGGATGGGATGTTCATCGAGGTTACAACCGAATTCATGTGCTTCGTTGCCAGAGCCTTTGCGCAGTCGAAACTGTTCAGAGAAAATGCTGCTAAGTATGAGGACGACTAGAAGAAGCTAGGCAGCAATTCCCAAGAGTGGTCTTACCAAATTATGAAAGCTCACATCATAGAGGTGGATAAGTTTTAGTCCCTAATCCTGAATTTCATGGAGTATGCCACACTGAAGAAGCAAGAGGGCAATCTCGTCATCAACGATGAGTTCCTTGAAGAACAACTACAATAAAGGGCAAATGGCTAAAAGATAAATTTGCTACAGTGTTGTCACTAGATGACGAAATAGGGAAGAAACAAGAAATGCCATAAATGTAATATATTTGGGGGTAGGTGAAACCCTAATGTAAAATGAATCTTGGCCACACAATAGAATCGAATCTTGGCCACTCATTTTGTTTTATGAAAACTATAAATAGGGCTCTCCTCCTCTCATTTTAAGAGAGTTGAGTTGTTGTAAAGGCATGCTGTAGAAATTATAATATCAAATACAGTCATTTTCTGGTGTATTTTTGGGTTTTCTCCACATGTTTCATGATCCCTCTCCCTTTTAGTTACAGATTTGCTTTAAGATACTTTTCTATTTTAATGCCTTTAGATTAGACTTGGTAGATTTGGTATGTTATCTTTGGTTTTGAAGATTACTGCTGTGTGTATACTTTTCTTGTCCATACTTTTGGTCATTTGTTGAAGGTAGATGATGGTGCAAAGTTATTCTGGACTTTGATTTCATTTCTGCTCATTGAACCTCATCTTTATTCACCCTCCCATAGCGAATGAATGATGAATATCTGCAGTCCTTAGAAGATAGCACAAATTTCATGATATTGTGAGAATCCTGGTTAAGTGAAATTTTGTTTAAGGAAACTGTCCACAGTAGGAACCTCCATGATCACTATTCATCGATAGTTGCAGGTCCAGGAAACATCTTCCTTCCTAGCCCTTTTTCTTTTTCCTTCTTTTAGAAATAACCAGTGTTAAGGTTCATTGCACATTGTAAAGCCAAATCTAACAAAATAATGGAGTCTAAGACTGCTACCTGAGCCTACAACAAAGCATAGTAATTCAAAATCCATAGAACTCTATTCATTGATTCAATTCTCCTACAGCTTCGACTACGTAAGGCCGCCTTGTGATTCCAGCAAATCACATAAACAACTAAGATATTCCAAGCCTCGTCATGACCTGACATCCGAGAGACCTTGGGATAGTGTTCTGCAATTTGATTGTGGAAGATTTTCTTTCAAGAGAGGTAATGCACCTACGTATTACCTGTGTTGTGAAGTGCATAAAAACACCATCAATAGATCCATTTTGTTTTGGGATCCATTTTAGATTTATTTTTCCACTTGTATTTTTGATTGATTATGTGGCCTTTGACATGTGATTTTGGATTTTAGATTTGTAAGACTTTTGTTGGTTCCATATGGAAGGTTTATTCATGATGGAATGATGGTTTGGGGTGTGGAGGGAAGGGGTATTGGAAACAATCTTATGAAAAGGACTACTGATGACACCCCTTTTGATGTTTGTATTAGATAAAGTTGCCCCCAGTATCAAGGAGGGACCACTAACATTGTTAGATTTTCTGACTAAGGAGTAGCCAAGACCTTGGTGTCTGTACTTTGCCCGAACTTGTATTGGTTCAATAATTCCTTGCTCGTGTAGGCCTAGTCCTTTTCCTTGATAATGCATGTTCTAACAGATTTTTTTGGCAATGGGATACTTGTTACTTTGGAAGCAAGATGCTAACCCATCCTTATTGTCAAAATTAATACTCAAAATCTTCTCATCTATAAGAAAGCCCGCTCTAAAAAAGATAGATGATCCTAATTGATAGGATGTTGTAGTTTCACTCACATGTTGGACATATTTTTGATTAATATCTTCAGTCTAATTTGGTGACATGTTGGACTCCTGTGATTCTACTAGTGCTTCAAAGTCTATGTCAAAACCATCTTCATCATTGTCATAGAGCCCACTGAATTCAGCAATAGTTTGATCATTTACAAATATGTCCATGCCAGGAGACTGTTGTTCTAGTGGTAGATCATCTATGTGTCCCATGGAGGCAAGTGTCTCATTGTTGGGAGTGTCAACACTTGAAGTTTGGATAGAGTCATGTTCAAGTGTTTGATCATGACTAGGATAGAGGTCAAGGAGTGGATCATTTTTGACTTCTTGATCAAAGATAGTGTCTTTATCAAAGATGGGTGCATTTTGAATGTCATGATTGGAAATAAGATCTTGACCAAGGAGAGGGTCATATTGAATTACATGGTTGTGGATGGACTCTTGACAAAGGATAGGTGTCTTTGGTATGCCATGATTGTACAGGAGGACTTCTTGAATGGATTTAAAGATAGGGTCATAGGATGGACTGCTTTGATCTTGACATGACGATGATGTTATAATGTTGTTTTTTGGACTTGCCTCTTGACATGTATGCTCAAGTTTATGAGATGGGATGGGACTTTGGAGACTATGACTAGATGTGCTTTCATGAAAAAATGGAATGTCTTGGAATGGATTGGTGTATAATAGACTAGGATAGGATGTGGATACTTGGGAAGCATTTGTGTATGAAGGACTAGGATGAGACATGTATGAAGGACTAGAATGAGGTGAGGGACTAAAATAGGACATGGATAAAGGACTAGGATATGATGTGGAGGCTTGGACTTGGTTGAGGGATGATGGGCTAGGATAGGACATGAATGAATGACTAGGATATGACGTGAATGGAGGACTAGGATATGACATGAATGGAGGAGTAGGATATGATGTGGATGGAGGACTAGCATATGACGAGGAGACTTGGAAGGTATGAATGTATGATGAACTAGGATTGATAAATGGTTGGTTTCCCTTGTCTAGGTTAGGGTGGGTAATGAAATTTTGTTGTGACTTAGTGTTGTGGATGGTGTTAGGGGACCCTTGATAGTAGATGGATAGAGGACCAGGACTCATGGATTGTTGGTAAGATGGATAGATGGATGGAGGAATAGAGGTTGAGGTGAATTTGGACTTGGATTGGAGGTATAGTATTTTGAAGTCCCTAGCCAGTTGTGCTTGACCATTACTAATGAATTGGCATTCAATTTTACTAGAAAGCATGTCATAGTGACTTGAAGACATGATGTTGGATCGAATGAGACTAAGACTATGAAAAGTGATAATGAGGACAAAAAGGAATGCCAAAATCAAAGTGGTAATGAGTGCCTAAAAGGAGTGTCTTATGTCAAAAGACTATTAGGAAAGGTTTTCTAACCATTCAAAGTTTGGCCAATGTCTCAATTTTGGTTGTCAAAGGACTGGTTTGAAGGATAAAGTGACAAGATGACAAAATGACAAGGTGAGATTTCCAGACTAGACTTATGAGTTGGAAGTAGCTCACCTAAGGACAATGACTAAGGACTGATTTGTTTTGACTTTGTCCAATGACAACGTATTTTTGAGACAAAGGTTTGACAAAGTAAGGAAAGTTTTCCTATCCCAAAGGTGTGCAAAAAAATTTGAGGACTTAAGAATTTTCCTACGAGAATGAGGATGGATGGTAAGCTAAATGAAAATTAAAGATGCAAAGATGGATGACTCTGAAAAGTGTTCTCCTAGTTTTGGACAAAGACTGTTGGAAGAAAAGAGGTTTACAAATGCTTGGTCTCAAGTTCCGACAGTAGTAATGTTTCTCTAAATGACAGACAAATGCGTCACTACAGGTTTCAAATGCGTTGTAGTGTCAAATGCGTCATTATAAGTAGAAAATGCATTTTAGGATGGAAAATGTGTTTTAAAACAATCATATGCATCTCGTAATCTAGCAAATACGTTGCACAATAGTAGATGTGTTGTAAGATTTGATAGGTTTGGCAAATGTGGCATTTTAGAAATGTAAATGTGGTCTGACAAATCAATTGCACTATCTTAGAGGGCGATAGTGGCTTGACATAGCATACGCGACTAAGTATAAAGAAATTGTGGTTCAAAAGTGCGAATGCAGCTTGATAGATCGATTACGACTCAGAAATGAGCAATTGTGGTTTGACAGGACGATTGCGGATCAGAAAGTGTCGATTGTGACACAATATAGCAAATGTGATTCTGTGTGTTTCAGTTGCGGCTCATCAGAGTGAATGCGGCTTAGGATGTTTCAAATGTGACCCATCAGAGCGATTGCAACTCAAAAGATGGTGATTGCGGTTTGACAAAGCGATTGAGTAGAATGAACCAAATTTTTGGAAAACAACTTTGCAAATTTGACAAGTTTTGGACCCAGATTGTTGAAGTTTATTGATTTTGGAAAGACATAGAATCTAAGACATTGAGTGTATGTTCAAGGATCAAGTATGACCCTTTTTTTGTTTTCACTGGTATTTGAACAAAAAGACACTTCAAGCAGACTCACTCTTAATAGTTAAAGGGTCATCATAGCAATCACAACCCATAGCTTAAAATCACATCGACTCACACAACCGTGTCACCCCCTAGAGGGCGCCTGTGTTTTTGTCTTTTCCAGGTGCATACTCAGGGTTAGATTTTTTGATCCCCTGAACAAACAATCTATGGTGATTATATGGTGAGTGTCTTGGGGGCAGATTCTTCCCTCCCCTTGCACTGTGATTGAAATTTTTTTTGGATACTGACATAGTTGGCTTTCTACACTATGGTTCATAGTAAAGGTTTCCATTCGACGAGGCAATAGATAAACTCCCTCAGGAGACCTCCCAATCTTTAGAACAAATATTTTGGGGATGGTTATCTTGCCACTTCCGTTGAATATGGGTTTCCCCAAAATTCACTTTTGATTATAGGAGGTTGGAAAAATTGGCTTTGGTTGTTCCCACTTAGGTCATTCCCGTAGGGTGAGTACTTTTTCCCACTATGGCAGACCTTCTAAAGGATTTAATAAAAACATAAAATGCATAAAGATAAAAATGGGTAAGTCTGGTTTTTTGATCACCCAATAAAGGGGAGAGCATATACCTATTACCCAATCAAGCACAACAAACAAGTGGTTCAGTTTTAAACCCAAATGACAATTTTCTACACTAAGTGAAGATGTTGCTTCACAACAAGCATGAGATTCATTTTAACCAAAAAATAAAAACAAAAAAATTTGGTGACTATCCTAGGATTGATAAATTCCAAATTAAAATGTTTATCCTAGGTTTGGTTCATTTTAATCCCATCAATAAAATAACTGGTCGCGATCGCATCAGATCCAGATAACAATTTTGAAAATGAAAACAACCAGTCATTTATGGTGTGAAATGGCAGATGCGGCTCGGTAGAGCGGATGTGGCTCGGGTTCTATTAAATGTGTTGCATCATGTTGAATGTGTCGTTTGCGAGCTCGTATGTGTGGCGACAGGTCGAATACGTTGTTCACGAGCACAAATGCGGTGCGATAGAGCATTTGCATTGCGTAGGTCTACAGTTGCGGTGTTATGTACTCCTGTACTTGCAAAACAAAATCTAGGGCCATACGAGAACCTGCAAAAATGTGTTAGTGGGTCGGGTTCACCAATGTAATGATAGATTTCTGCAAAATAGATTGTTAGTCTAATAAAGCATGCAATATTAATCTAAATCCAACAAATCAATAGAATGCATAGGAAAATAAAATAAAAGAATGAATAAGAAAGCTCTCACCCAATCCTTTCTTCTCCATGGCTCATTTCTATTGTACCTTCTAACTTTTTTGTGATAATGAATGCCCTCAGATTGTGTATGTGAGAAAACTCTAAATATCTAGCCCTAGACAAAGCTTTGAAGGATTTGTATGAAAACTCTATGCAAACTAGAAATTTAATTCTATTATACAAGTTATTAATAATCCTAAAATATGATATGATAATAAGAAATGACAATAATGAGATTACCAAAATAATAGGAGATTCCAAAAATGAGATCAAGATTGTCATTTTATAGAAAATGCAATCTTGAATGGACGGATGAGATGAGAGATTGAGAAATGCCCTAGAATCGAAGGTCAAGATTCAATATGGCAACTCTCAATTAGGGTTAGGGTAAAGGTCCCCAAATGTGTGGACAAGATTTAATTTAAGAAATTAAATCAATGGTAGAGAATAAACGTGACCTTGAGATGAAATTAGTAAAAACTAAGAGGATGAATTAGAAAATCAAGCTATTTTAGAAATAACTTAATTTGTGGAGAGAAATGCTATTTTGAAACTAATCTTTTAAATTAATTCCAAAATGGTGAATTCATGTGATAGTAAATAATAATTTAAAATTATTTACTTGGAAAGAGGGTAGTTGCCAATTTAAAAAAAATGTTTTTATTTAAATTTAGAAAGAAAATCAATAAGGCAATTTAATAGTTAAGATTATTCAATTGTGGAGGAAAATTAGAAAGTGGGTAATTTTCAATAAATGATTCTATTTAAAATTAGAAAGAAAGTTGGAGAGGATAATAATTAAATAAATAATAAGAATTTATTTAATTATGAGAAGACATAAATAATTAATGACATATTAAATAAATAAATAAATTTTATTTATTTAAATAATCATGAGGAAGAAATGGAATGATTAAATAAATTTAGGAATTTATTTAATTATAGAGTGACATAATCATTTAGTGATGTATTTAAATAATAAATGTAAAATTTATTTATTTATTTATTTAAATAGTGAGGAGGAATAAAATATGTGAATTAATTAAATAATTAAGAATTATTTAATTAATAGTTGACATTGGACTATAGGACATACTTAAATATTTTAATTATGTTGAGATGAAGCATGATATAGAAGAATGTGGTTTGCGGGTCTAGGCCATTTTTACGTGTCTACGACACCTTCAGGTTACTACATCCAGAAACTCAACATTTAGGATACACACTGATCTACCACACATGTATCACATACACACTATTTTGCATCTATCCTGCTCTATTTCTTTGCACTTATCTCTTTATCCGTCTTTCACCAATAACTCATCTTATATTTATACCATCTTAAACTTTGAAACATATCCAAAGTCGGCCATCCAACATTAAATTCAAATTAGGTCAATGCCAAAAAATTCTAGGGTGGAATTAGAATGAGGCGGACCCAAACACATGCTTGATGAGGACCTAAATAAGTCTCAACATGCTTGATAAACTTTGAAAGAAGTGTTTAACACAAGGTCAATCAAACCAATGTAAAACACATAGAAAAATTAAGCACACACAACCCTTAGCATGATCCAGTATTTTTAAAAACCAAAAGTATCTTCAACACGATCATAACAACTCAACTCCAAAACCATAAGTCATAAGACTCAACCAAAAATAAATTCAGAGAAACAACATTTCTCTTGGACCTCAGCCAGATACACAAAAAATCATAGTTCACAACTGGTGAACATAAATCACACTGTAAAATGAATAAGAAGCCAAAAATTTAGATATAGCAGCTTCCAACAACCATGATCAACATATTTGAACCATACAAACATAAGAGAAAGAATCAAAGAAAAACCTGAAGCAACCACTAAACACCTGCAACCTTTTCCTTTACAAGTTTCTCAATATCCTCGACATATATAGCCAATAACTGCATCCATGACATCAATGACAACAAAAACTAGTTGATAACTAGTTAACTAGTTGTCATCAATGACAACACCATTCTTGCAACACCTCTTACCTCTTTCTTGTTGTGTATGGTGGGACTTAAGAAGCAAGTATAAATAGAAATGTCCAAGTATTCTTCAAACCTATCAAGGTTCAGCCATCGACCTTACTCTTTATATTTTACCATCCTTGACTCCATCGCAAGCCAACACATAGACCATCAAAGCTCTAAAGTATGAAACACCAACCTTGCATTGAGCTTGTCAGATGTCGAGGTTCGCCCTTCCACTTTATTGCTTACTTTCCTTTAGGTAAGGCGTAAGCCAAAATTTCAACCCATGATGATCAAAACATTTTTGGGTGTCAGCCTTCATTGATACCTTTTACCTCTTACTTGAACTTAGGTCAAGGCGTAAGCCTTAACTCTAAAGCCCGATGTCTGGTGCCATTTAAAACTTAGTACATTTATTTCTTCATTCCTTTATGCAATCAGTATGAGGTATGCCTAAATTCTAAAGTTCGATCACTTGTAGTATATGGTAAGGATCAAGGCCAAAGTCCAAAGCTTGGTCAGACTTGGCATTAAAAGACTAACATTTTACTTCTCTAACAAGTGATATTAAGTAAGCTTGAGGTATGATCTTCAAAAATTTACAATACTTTTAGCTTTCTTTGCAACTTCAATTGTATCATCCTATGATACTTTTTTGACATCAATGATCCAATAATATCCCTTATTGGATATCATTCAGATATCCTCTTTTGACATCAATGAAAGTCAAATTGCTAGCAATCTCAAGGGACGGTATCTAAAAACCTTTCTGCTACTGATGTTCTCCCCCTTTGACATACCATGCAAAGTGAAATAATGTTTCAAAGAATCTTCAACCATCAAGTCGTTTGAAATTTGTTAAATCATGCATGCTTGACTTGCCTTTTCTCTCATCTTCTAGGGATGAATAATGTTTTTGTAAATTCCCTCTAGAATCATGCCCTATCACTAGGATTTATTTATATGATATGGGAGAAACTACTCCCAATTTTTGCCTCAAGTATTCAAATTTCTCTTTGGGAAGAGGCTTAGTGAATATTTTTTCAACCTGTTCCTTGGTTGGTACATATTCCATGCCAATTTCTTGATTTGTTACCTTTTCTTTTTAAAATTGATACTTGATTGAGATATCCATGGTCTTAGAGTGCATCATTGAATTCTTTGATATATTTATGGCACTTTTATTATCACAAAGAATAGAGATAGATCCTTCTTATTCAACCTTGATGTCTTTAAGTGTTTGTTTCATCCACAACACTTAAGTACAACATGCCACTACAGCAACATACTTTGCTTCAACTGTAGAAAGAGTAACTGATTCTTTTTTTTTTCTTAGAAATGAAACAAGTTTGTTTCCAAGAAAGAATGCACCACCATTAGTTCTTCTTCTATCACCCACACTTCCTTCCCAGTCAACATTTGTATATGTTGTCAAAGTGAAATCTTCACCTTTGGAATACCATAGTACATAGTCAATTGTGCTTTGTATATATCTAAAATATTATTTTTACTGCATTGACATGAGACTATTTAGGAGCATCTTGAAATCTTGCAACTATACACATTGCTTGCATGATATCAGGTCTTGATGTAGTTAGGTGCAATAAGCTACCTATCATTGATCTATATATGGTCTAATTTACATATAGGGATTTATTTGTCTTGCTTAATTTACATGTAGTTATCATGAGGGTACCAACTAGTTTGCTATCTTCCATCCAAAACTTCTTAAGAATCTCCTTAGCATACTTAGTTTGAGATATGAATATCCCTTCATCAATTTGTGCTATCTATAGACCAAGTAAGAAATAAAGTTGTCCCATAATAGACATCTCAAAATCATTTTGCATTAGGACAACAAATTCTTTGGACATTTTGTCATTGTTGCCACCAAAAATAATGTCATCTACATACACAACAACAATTATCATATGCTCACCTTTAGATTTGAAGTATATATTGTTATTTGAACCTCCCTTATTTAATCCTTTTTGTTGTAGGTTTTGGTCTAATCCTGAATACCAAGCTCTAGGTGCCTATTTTAGACCATATATTTCTTTCTTCAATCTACAAACATAATCTTCTTTTGATCGCTAAAAACCTTCAAATTGTTCTATGTAAACTTCTTCTTCTTCTAGGTTCCCATTTAAGAAAGAAGACTTGACATCCATTTTATATAATTTGAATCCTTTATGAGTAGAGAATTATAGAAACATTCTTATGGATTCCAATCTAGCAATTGGTGCAAATGTTTCTTCAAAATATATACCCTCAACTTATGCATACCCTTTGCACACCAATCTACCCTGATTTCTTACAAAAAAACCATCTTCATTAAGCTTATTTCTAAAGACCCATTTAGTTCCTATCACATTCTTGCTTGAGGGTCTTGGAACTAACTCCCAAGTTTTGTGGAACTTTCAATTTGGCTTCGTTCTTCTTCCATTTCTTTTATCAAGCTCTCATCCATGTTGGCTTCAACATAGCTCTTGGTCTCTATTTCAGACAATAGTGCAAATTTTACTTTCTCTTTGTTCTTTGAAACTCTCTTCCTTGTCTAAACTCCTTCATCATTTTTGGCAATAATCTTCTCTCGAAGATGATTCTTTTAGATATAGCTTGCAGGTTCCTTTTCATTATCTTCTTCAAATTCTTCATCAACAACTTCTTCTTTAGACTTTGATTCAACTTCATAGCTATCTTTGTCAGGTTCAACATGCTTCAAATCTTCATCAACTTTGGCATTGATAATCTCTACAATATTGTGTAGCCTTTTTTTGTAGCATTTGTAGGATTTTCTTTGAGTGGAATGTCCAAGGAATATTCCTTCATCACATCTTGAGTTCGAAACTTCCTAAGTTGTCTTCTTCTCTCCTGATATAGCATTTTCTACAAAACACTTTGAATTATTTAACAAATGTTGGTTTGCCATACCACAGTTCATAGGGTGTTTGGGTATGTGCAGGATCATGATGAGCCAAAAAGTGGCGATATCTAAGTGATATGATGGCCCATGTGGCTAAAAATTTTTACCAAAAATTGATGAAACGAAAAGGGTTTTTAAAGGAGATTCTCGGCTTTCAACCAATAAAAATTAGCTTTATTTTTAATTTAATAAATAATTATTATTCATTTTATATTTGAATTACGACTAAATCCCTAATTGATAGGCTGATTGAAAAAAAATCTATAGCTTTCAAACAGTATCACATTTTTTGAATCCAAAACATGTGTCACATTCTATGCTTAACATACTATAGGGAAAAAAAAAAAATAGTTGAATTTCATCAAGTTTTGACCAAGTTAAGGTGGTCAGACATACGATTTTTTATATTTTTTAAAATTTATAATAAAAAATTCATAATTAATTATTTACTTGGAAAAAAATTACAAAAAAATATGCATCACATCGATACATAAGTCCCCTAATTATATCTAAAATATTATAAAAAAATATTATCATTTTATTGTGGTTAGGGTGGTCAGACAAACACCTACTCCTTATTTTTTCCTTGAAATTTAAGTACTACTGCATTGAAATTTCAAATTTTCACCAAATATATTTTAAAAAAATAAAAATAAACCTAGTAAATTAGAAAATAAATTCAATTTTCTAAAAATACTATTCTTACATATTTTTGAAATAATATAGATAACTTATTCAAATTTTTACGTCAAGTTGCCTAACTCTAATTTTCTGAATTTTATTGCCACTTAAGGGCCTATTTTTCCCATGATGATCTTGCACATACCCATCTTCTTGTTGTTTACTCTTAGTTGAACTCTATTCAAAGTATATATTATTGTATGTATTTCCTCTCTCCAATATACATCAAGTAACTTGGCCTCATTTATAATTGTTTTGGACATCTCTTTGACTGTCCTATTCTTTCTTTCAACCACTCCATTCTATTGTGGAGTCCTTTCTACTAAGTGTTTCCTCTTGATTGCATGATTCTCACAATATTCTATGAATCCATTTGATGTGAATTCTCCACCTCTATTTGATCTTAAGCATTTGATCCTTCTACCAATCTCTTTCTCAACCATGGTTAAATTTTTTGAATCTTTCAAATGCTTGAGACTTATCCTTCAAGAAGGTTACCCATGTCATTCTTGAGTAATCATCAACTCATAACATGAACTACCTTTCTCCTTCAATCATTTTGTCCTTGTGGGGCCACAAATATTAGTATGCACTAATTGTAAAGGTTTTGTAATTAAATACTCTTTTGTCTTAAATCTAACCCATGTTTGTTTTCCTTGTTGGAATTCCTTGCAAGTGGTGTTTGCAGGTTTTTTTATCTTAGGAATGTGTCTCACAAGTCCTTTTGAACTCAATTTTACAAGATTATCAAAATTAACATGTCCCATTCTCCTATGCGATAAATAACTCTCATCAATCTATCCTATCATGCAACTTTGACCATTCAAAATGTAGAGACTGTAAATATTGTTTTCAGTTCTTTTTCTTTCTGTGATTAATCTCCCTAATTTCCTTATCTCACAAAATTCTATATTAAATGTGATTTTGTATCCATTTTCACACATTTGGCTGACACTTAGCAGATTATTCTTTAATCCTTCAAAATAAAGGACAT
>CM021105.1:385224430-385336190 GCA_007115665.2 Sequoiadendron giganteum
TCCATCAACCACAAAGGCACAATCATGGTCATCATCTGAGCTATCACTAACATCATATGGATCACTTTCTTCTTATGGGTAAAGGATCTTATTTTTAAAGAATTTCTTCTTTGGGAAGTAAGGTTTCTTCTTTTGATTATCCTCTACTTTCTCAAAGTTATCCTTTTCTCTATAAGGGAATTTTTTTAAAAAAATCCTATCTTACAGAAATTAAAGCATTTAAAGGGTAACCTACCTTTGTACTTTCTAGAGCCTTTTCTTAATCTTCTGAAAAAGTTAGCTTCTTCTTCATCAGTCTCCTCAGATTCAGATGTAGGTGCTTCTGACTTTTCCTTTTTGGTTGTTTTAATGAAAATTCCTTCTTGGATATATCTACATATCCCTTTCTCATCTCATAGGCGGTAAAGATTCCATGTAACTCATCAAAAGTTGTTTTATTTAAATTTCTTGCTTCCTCTATTATAGAAATTTTAGAATCATACCTAGATGGTAAGGATTTAAGTGCATTTTTTATAATAATAGATTATTTCATATGTTCTCCAAGGCCTCTGATTGCATTAACTATTTCATCTACCTTGAGGAGGTATTCTACAATATTCTCTTCTTTGTTCATCTTAAGACTTTCAAAATTTCCTTTGTAAGTTTGTAGCTTTACCTTATCATCACCTTCATCGATATTTTTTAATTTGACCCAAATATCATGGGTTGTTTGATAGTGAATCGCTTTTACAAACTCTGAGTTAGATAATCCATAGAGAATAACATTATTTTCTTTGGAATTGTTCTCATATGCTTTCTTATCAGCCTGGTCAATGGTTGGTGTACCATGAATAACATTTGCATTTACTAAAGTATCCATACATCAAACCCTAAAGATGATAAATATGCTTGCATTTTGATGCTCCATAAAGCATATTTTGATCCATTAAAGAGAGGTGCTCTATTTGAGGAAGAACCTTCTTGACTAGTCATTTGTGTTCACTATCCAAGATTTACCTGAGCTAATTAAGCTTCTTCAAAGGAACCAAGGCTCTAATACAAATTTTTGGAACCCAACTATCTACTAAGGGGGGGTGGATCAATATACCAATTAAATTTTTTCTTTTAAACCTTATTATGTAGATTAAGAAAATATATAGAGATCACACACAAATAATCATAACATAAGATATACATGGAAAACCCAATATGGGAAAAACCAAGGTGAGAAATGTTACTAGGATATAGTGTCCTAATCCAACCTCACAATAGAACCTCATTGGTTACAATGTTTAAGGGAACCAACCCTAAGGAGACACCAATACCCTAATTTAAGAGCATAAACTCTAAGGAAGCACCAACTCCCTAATCTGAGCACCAACCCAACTATCTGATGGCACCAACCAATCATATTTACAATGAAAGTATGTGGAGCAACAACTCTAGTTACATATAATTCAAAAGGAATCCAATTTTGTGTTATAGGCTCAATCTGAAACTACTCAATCTTTGTTTTTCTCTAAAATAATTTCATCTCCTCTCTTCACTCTTCTCCTAACACTCTATGTGCTCATTGAATGCATACCCACTATTTTATTCTTCAACACACACTAACCTTATACATTGCATTTTCTATCTTTGCATCAATCAATCTTAGGGTTTCATATGCATTTGACAGCATGCATTCTTGATCGACCTCTTCTAGGGTTTGTGACTATCTATTCATTAATGAATTTGATCTTCTTATTTTCATGTCATGATCTATCACTTCTTGTTCATCCACTCAAACTTTAAAACACGATTGTCAGATCAACATACTTTTAAATTTGTGTCATTGATTTATAGTGCATTCCTTATGACTATTTTGATGCAATGAAGAACCTTTAGGTTTCTTCTTGGGCATGTGTCATTATAACACACTCTCATAGGGATAAGCCGGTGAACCACCATCAATTTTTTGGGGCAACAGGATGTTTCCATCTGGCATACTTCTCAGGTGTCAAGGATCGGTAATCCCTCTTACCTTTTTCTTTTTGTGTATGGAAGGACTCAAGAAGAAAGTCTGAACAACAATTTTAAAGTCTTATTCAAATTTTTTGGGGTTCTACCATCTATATTACCCTTTACCTTTTACCATCCTTGACTCCATCGCAAGCCAACACACAAACCAGCAAAACTCTGAAGTGTGAAAAACCAAATCTGCATTGAGATTTTTGGATGTCGAGGTTTGCCCTTCCACTTTACCACTTACTTGCCTTTTGGTAAGGTGCGATACAACCTTCTAACCCACAATGCCTGAAACCTTTTTGGGTGTCGGCCTTCATTGATACCTTTTACCTCTTACTTGACCGTAATTCAAGGTGTAAGCCTTAACTCTAAAGCTCGATGTTCGACACATTTTAAGACTTAGCACATTTCTTTCTTCATTCCTTTACACAATCAATACAAGGTATGCCCGAAGTAAAAATTCATCACTTATAGTATATGGTAAGCCTCAAGCCAAAATTCTAAAGCCCACTCAGAATTGGGATAAAAAGACCAACTCCTTCCTTCCCTAGCAAGTGATATTAGGTAATCCCAAGGTCTGATGCCCAAAATTTTGTAACATTTCAAGGATTTCTTTTCAACTTCAACTGTATCATCGTATGATACCCTTTTGACATCAATGAGCTAAAAATATCCCTTGTTGTATATCATTCAGACATGCTCTTTTTACATCAATGACAATCAAATTGTGAAGAGGGGCTACCATGTTCTAATTTTTAATAAGGTGAATTCTTTCAAAAGGATTCCTTGGTGATAAATTTTTTTTATAATTAATTCCTTGATGAAAGAATCCCTTATTAAAATCTCCTATTTTCCAAAATGTTGTATTCTCTCAATGTTCTTGGATGAAATTTTCTTTTGGAAAAGATCTCATATGCAAAAGAATCTACAACCTTTCCTTTGAAAAAGTAATACTTTTCTAAAATTAAAGAGTCTAAAAACTTTCCTTTGCAAAGTATAATTCTTTCAAATGGATTATTTGATGAAAGATCTTCCAAAAGGATTCCTTGATGACATAATAACTTACGAAAAAAATTGGTGTCTTTCAATTGGAGCATTCCTTTGAATGGAACCCTTGGTGTCTTGAAGGGTTTCTTTCCAAAGGAACCCCCTTTGAAAGCTTTCTTCTCAAATAATTATTCAGCATTTTGTAATGTGTCTTTTATTTCATATTTGATGTTGAGTGTCTTGGTGTCAGACATCTCATATCTTGGTGTCTAGCTTGGGGGCAACCCGATTAGACCCGTCTCTTTTTGTGACTATCTTGCAATAGAGTTTGTGGTAGCCATAGGCCTATCTTTCTGATCAGTGTGCATCTTATGTCTATCTGATCAGGTTGTGTCTTATCATGCCAGCTTGTGTCTTCTAGTGTCTAATGAATGTGTGTCTTATGATTAGCTTTCTTTCCTAACATGTTTTGTCTATAGCCTAACATGTTTGTTGTGAGATTTTCACTAGCTTTGTAGGATCTTGAACCTATGGAACCTCCCTCTTTCACATTCAGGTACATCGGATTGAAGATCTACTTCCTCAATGATATTCATATATTCTCTTCAATCTCTTTCTACTTTATCTCACATACGCACTAAAACGTATGCTCACTAAAGTGAGGACAAAATGTAATGGCAAAAAATTTCACCCTAGGAAAATTTCCCATTTATTTAACCTTACTTTAGACTTACAAGTACGATGATGCATAAACCCATAATTGACATCCCATTCCTTCCACGTGTCCCTATATTTTTGCATCGATGGAGGAATATTTTTGAAGGATGTGCACACGCTATGTGGACATCCAGTTCCACACACCATATTGTCATCCTGACAAATTCTTGCCTCTAAAATATATGAAAGAATTATTTTTCCTAGTTGGTCACTAATGTAACATTCTCTATCAAGTCTTAATCAATGAAAATCTCTTTGCCTCAATTTTATCCATTCAAACTCATTCTATCAATCCTTCATGCTAATTCTTCCATTCTCAAGTTAATTCTCTCACTCTTCTTGATCATTATTATTCTATCTTATTGCTACTAACCTTCTACTTGGTTTATACAACACCTCTTCACTTGAACACTATAACCTTCGTAGGTTTACAAAGCAATACCTCCTTGGCATGGTAGTGTCATTGCTTTTGGGTGTTGCCACAATAATGGGTTTCACTTTCTGGGACATTCTTTTTTTTGTTGAAATCACATATTTTAGAAAATACGATGATTTAAGCTTTAAAGGTTTCATTTAGAGGATTTTAATTGAAGAGGGTTTGATCAAACCCCATTAGATCAAACCCCCTTGGATAGAACCCCGCTTGTTTTAAACCATACATATAATGGAGTCTCCTCTACACCTATCAAAATGTTGATAAAAACCACTTTTGATTTACATTTTGGGAGGTCAAATGATTTCATTTAAAATTTATGTTTTTGAAAAGTTAAACAACATTTACAGGGCATTGTACCCTACACAACGAGCCACAAGGGCCAAAAAAGGACAAGTCTTTAACAGCTTAAAAAAACAAGGAAAAAACCAGAGACAACCCAAAAGTAGCACAACAGTAGCAGAGAAACAGCAGACCAACCAGCAACAGGAGCAACTAACTGGCTTCATCCCAGTTCTTGATCAAGAGGTCCACCACCTCATCTCCCACCTACTCTTTATTTTCCTGTCTATTGTTTCCCTCTAGTTCCTCCTTTATGGCATTTGACAGAGTACTCATAACAAAGTGACCAAGTTTCATGGTGAAACGGGTCAGCCCTCGAAATCTTTTGTCCAGTGTGTCCAAATGCTTTGCCACCTTATCTGAATCCACCCCAACATCCATAGCACCCTGAACCTCACCAGGCTTATCCATCAACGACTGCAAAGGGTACGAGCCAAATCCATCAGAAGGGAGCTTGTTGTCCACCAGAGAAAGCTGGGGCCTTTCAACTAAATCATCTTCCACCTCTTCTGACTCTGCTTCCTTATAACCCTTGTTGTCCGACTGCTCCTCGTCCAAGTCCTCATTTATTAATCTCTTCTTGTTGTTCTTAGCCAGCCTCCTTGATCTCCTCCTAACACTTTCCCCTCTGGTCATCTCCGTGTTCCCCACAACTGTGTCCCCTCTGGAATCTTTTCTAGCCACATTCTTACCCTTTCCATCTTTAATAGTCGTGACCTGCATGCATTTCTCCTTGCCTTTTTTCGACATAGAGCCAGTAATAGCCGTGTCAGCCTGAGTTGCTTTTAGCTCATACAGCCCTTCCGCCGCACTGGAATGGGCCCTGCCCAACCCACCCTTAAGCTTTTTGGAGGTAAATTTGGTCTTGGCGCTCCCCAGATCAATATTAGACTTCCGAGGAGGACTCTTGGACTCAGTCAGGGAGATATGCACCATGGAGAGGGATTCAATGTTCTCAACATAGACAACGGTGATGGCTTTAGGTGAGCATAGGGCAAGATGAAAGTGGTACAGGCGGAGAATTAGCCCCTAATGGAGCGGGAGCGGTGAAAAATCATAGGGATTTCGGCTGGTCAACACTTTACACTTGTCCACAGAACTTTCCAGATCCATTATAAGGAAAAATGAAAAACTAAGAAGCATTTTGTGCCTAAGGTGGTTTAACAGGGGGAAATGATAAAAGAAGCAAGTTTTGAATCTACCTTCTAGCGTAACATATTTCATCAGCGCCATGCAAACCTGGTCCCACAACTTAGGAAGCTCTTCCCTTTCAAACCCCGCCTGGTTCCTAACAGGGGTCTCCTCTCCTCTGAAAAATGCCCTTAGGCTCTCATGGTCAAGCTTTTTGGTGTGCTTAGGATATTTTTTCCCTTCACACAGCAACCCTGTAGCCTTCACAATAACATCCTCGTTGATTTCAAATGAAATCCCTCCACTGGAGACCCTCCTATCTTTCCACGAGCTGGAAAACTGACCCGATAAAATGGGATCATGGCCAACTAAGCTTTCCATGAGCAGAGCAATTCCTCCCTCCACACAAATGTGCCAGAAAAGCAGGTTGTTTTGGAATTCATCACAACTGTCCGGTTCCGTCCGAACGCGATCACCTCCCATACTACCAGACTTCACAGGAAGCTCACAGAAATGCAAGAAATACCAAAAGTAGCAGTCACGAACAATAATTTTAACCTGATAGTTTAGGCAGGGATTATAGCGAAGCAAATTTAAACTCGCATACCAATCACACGCGGGGAGATGAAATATGCCATAGTGAGAAAAAGACACAAAAATTAATGAAATTATGATTACAGTGTAGAGGGTGAAAGTTGGCGGAGATGTAGGAAATGCACGTAGCCCCATGCAAATTGACTAATAAACTAATTTTAGTAATCCTCCAAATTAAGCCAAAAGATCCCTTAGCTAAACTAGCGGCCTGAAGTCTCTAGAAAGCGGCCAAATCGTATCATAGAAAGTCACATCATTATTAATACACTCACTCCTCCCGAAGTAATGAGGAGATAAAACAAGCAATCCAATTCCCAAAATAATAGCCCACACAGTACGGTCCCTCACTTGATAATAAGTCACGGCTTTCCAATTAACGCCACCATAACTAGACTTGAACTCCTCAATTAAATCCCCACCCCACCGTCTCATCATAATCTTATAAACTAAACCCATCCACCAAGTCCAAAGGACAAACATGTGGACACTCCTTCCCCTGCCCCACACACGCTCAGCTCTACCAGGATAATTCCACTTGTACTCCATACCAATATTGACATTCATCCACCAACACATCCAAATTAACCAGTGGGCCCCCCCATCAGCTCTCGTCATCCAAAAGTTGAACATCATTATAAACTATGGTAGCCTTTTTCCACTCTATCAATGCTTGAATATTTGGTGGCAGTCTTTCCTTATTCCTCCAACATCTAGCTAAGTCCCAGCCCGAGCCAAGATTAGCCAAGGCATCTGCCACACAGTTGCCTTCTCTAAAAATATGGTTCACCTTTTTTTCCCTTAATTTAGACATAAGGAAGCTAGCATCCATCAATATGTCCTTGGTGTTCCAACCTATGAATCTATCTTTTTTCACAGCATCCGTCACCACTTTGGAATCTCCTTCAATATGGAGATTAACAATCCCCAGAGAAATAGCAATTTTGAGGCCCATAAACAGCGCACGAGCCTCAGCCACTAGAGTCGACTGAACCCCAATGCCACCAGCAAACCCCGCCACCATATTCCCCTTAGAGTCTCTAATAATCCAACCTATACTTGCCCTTCACGGATTGCCTTTAGCAGCCCCATCAAAGTTCATTTTAAACCATCCACAATCTGGAGGCTCCCATTTAGTATTCCTCCTAGCTAGTAGTTTCGAATTATCAAAGGCATTATCCTTTAGATCCCGGTGCCATTCCTTGGCCAAATTTATTTCATAGTCCCTCCGCCCCAACTCAGGAAGTTTCCCATCAAAGAGGGAGATGTTCTCCACTATGAGTTGAACACCAATGCCAAACACCTCCTTGGGGCACTGCTCAATATTCCTGAAAACCCTGTTATTCCTCTCTTTCCATAAACACCATCCTAAGATTGGGGGGGTTTGCCTCCAAATTTCATCAGTCAAAGGATGGAAAAAAGGCCCATTCTAGCCTAGAATAAATGACAAAAGGTCTTTGCTCATAACCCAATGGACATCAAGTTTCTCAAAAGCCAACCCCCAAACTTTGGCAGCATATGGGCAATGTAACAAAAGGTGGCTGACAGTTTCCTCCCCCTCACAAAGGAAACATCTATTAGGAAAGCATAACCCCCGAGTTCTCAAGTTGTCTTGAGTTAAGATCCTATTATGACAGGTCATCCACCAGAAAAATTTTATTTTAGGAATCATGTGGCGATTCCAAACCCTCCTCCAGTGTTTCTCAATAGGAATTTCCTTAGTCAGCAGTCTATAAGCAGAATGAACAGATTGATCCCCCTGCTTATCTAAAGCCCAAAAGAACTCATCCTCTCTATCATAGGAAGGAAACCTAGAACTAGAGAGCAACACCTGATGAGATCTAGCGAGGCGACAAAGGTTAAGAGAGTGGGGGCAGCAAAGAGAGAGATCTCTCCAAATCCTAGCTCTAGGAGGCCCAGCCACATAGTCTCTAATATATAACCCAAAGAATCTTTGAGCTTCATCCATCACTGCTCTAAAATCAGAGCCAACCAATGGGGAGTCCAAAAGCCAAGCATCATCCCAGAATTTGATTTTGACCTCGTTTCCTATTTTCCATTTGATCCCTTTTTTTAGCAGGCCTTGTCTGCTGCAGATGCTCCTCCAGATCACTGAACCAAGGGGATGGGGCTCCGAAAGACAATAAAATTTAAGTTTTGTAAGTATGTATTCCTTATTATAAGATTCCCAAAAAGTATAATTTTAAATATATTTAATTTGATAATCATAGTTCATTTTTATTTCTTGTCAATGTAGGTTTTTCACCGAAAATCAAGCTCTTTATTCTACACATGTGGAAAAATAGTAGATTACCAAAAAAAATTCTAAAAAAATTCTATGCTCTTGGTTTTGATGTCTTTGATCCAACAACACAAAAGAAATTCAATTTTGATACATACAAAAAAAGTTAAGTGTTATACAGTAAATCTATGTCTAAATTATAATTGGTTTGACCTCAAAACTTAATTAAGAAAAAATATTCAATAAAACACTATGAAACCAAATGAAAGAGCTAGATATCGTAGTTAAAAATCTAAATTCAAGAAACTTAGAATTTTATCCTTCATAGAAAAAAGTTGTGTTATACAGTAAACATCACTCTTTCAAAATACTAGTAGAAAAACAACAATAAATGATTGAAACAGCTACTAAAAATTGAATATATGTGACTAAGCTTGGTCACGTGACCATTAGTAGTCTATTGCTAGTCATTTATAATGCAACCAAATTTATGACTAAAACATTTTTAGTCATTTATTGGTTGTTTTGATTAATCAATTTGGTAGTATATTTAGTCGTTAATTTAGTCATTGATTATTGTTAACTGGTCATTTATTTAGCTGTTGTAGCCTACCATGGCATAAAGCCTTCTAGGGAGAAGGGGGTATCAAAGTTATGGGTTGAAGGGGACTGCCTAAATATAGCTAACTACCTAAGGATGAGTTCATCTCCTTCAAGGACCATTGAAAACATTATTTTGGATGCACATGCTATTTTGAAGGATTTTAATGAAATCTATATATCTAATGCGCTTTGTGAGGTGAATGGGGTGGCTAACTAGATGGTGAATCATAGGGTGAAATCAATTGGACATTGGGGGGCTAATGATATCCTTCCCATTGATTTAGTTAATTTTCTCAATAATGAAAAATATTAGCTCATTGGTGGAAGTCGTCTCCTTGTCTAAAGGCTTGTGTGGTTATCACGACCATCTCTGGTTGATTAGAAACTTCATACTTGTGAAGTTCTTTCAAATTTTTGGGCATCCAAATCATAATTACTACAGGATCCTCACCATTATTACCCTTAGTACTGCACTTGGAAGACACACACGCTTTCTAAGTGTTTTTCTTCCTCTCACCTTGGTGATTATTTGCAATTGTTTCTTGTTTTTCTCTATAGCTGTGAGTTGTTTGATGATGGTTGGAGAGAGGTGAAAAATAGATCCTCTTTCCTATGATGATCTCAAGGCCAATGTTGATGTATGAGAGATTATATAGAAGTGTGGGGTTACCCCTTTTATGGAGAGGTTGTATGGCTTTAAAATTAGTGTTTCCAAATATTTTATCGATGCCTAGCATGGACGAGTTCTAAGCATGATTGGTCAAGATACCACTATTAGTGAGGATTTCATTATGGAGGTTACTGGGATGTCGACTGAAGGAAATAATTTCTACAAAGACAAAAATCTATCAGGGTCTGGTAGCTTGAATTTTTGAGACAAGGAGAGAGCCAAAATGGTGAGGTTGGACTATGGTGGTTATGATAGGTCCAAGATTAAACCTATCTTGTAGGATGTTACCATGGCACTGATGTGATATTTCACCCTGGATGGAAGGTACATGACCTTGTATAGTCATCACTTTTTGATTCTCAATCATTTTCGGCATGGTAAGCTCATTGTGTTCCCCTTCTATCTATTGCTTTCATTGGAAGAGGGCATCGTGAATTTCAAGAAGAACCAAAGAAACCCTTTCTTACATAAGGGTTTAATGTTTCTTATTGTTTATTACATTAAGGCTAATTTTATTGGTGAAGCTCCTCATCCCCTTGATTCGAGTAGGAAGAAGGAGAGTAAGAAATGCCTAGTTGAGGAGGTGGTGGAGAGTGGGGGGATGGAAATTAAGGAGTTTGAGGCATGGTTGGATGGGTTCCACATTGTCTTAGACTATACTCCTTCATTTGGTGGGAAGAAACCCTCTATTAGTAAAGCTAAACCCTCCATCCTACATGTAAATAAAATTTTTAAGGAGGGTTGTGGTGAAGATATTGAGGAGGGGATATGCAGTGGGAAGAAAGCCAAGAGTTAGGGGCTTGTTTTCTCTCAAAATGTGGTGGAAAATATTTTGAGGTCTTAGAGGGTAATCACATCGATGAGGTGGTGAATTTTGGGAATGTGGACTTAGGTTTGGGTGGTAGTGGAGGGACCCCTAATGTTGGAAAGGTGAATAGTGTAGTGGATGTGGATGATTATATTTATGCATCGACGTCTAAAGATAAGGGTAAGTCAAAATTTAACCTTCCTGATGGTCTTCAAGATGATTATCCCCCTGTGAGCTCCCATCAGGGGAGAGGTTTATTCTAGGGTTCCATGGACTACATGCAAGCCTTGAGTTTGCTTAAGGAAGGGGTTGATATCTCTTTCAATTTTCTTATGTGGTTGGTTTGGGATGTTCAAGACCTTCATAACAAATATGAAACAATTTCTTGGTGCAATATCTCCATGCTTCATAGTCTTAAGGAGAAGGATTCTATTTTTGGAGTGGCTAATTCTATGAATTCCAGTGTCGGCCATTTGATGGATGAGATGGAAAATGTGAAGAGATACTATGGCTTGAGGCTATCTTTGTTGGAAAAGAATTATAGGTAGTTGTGTAAGGACCTGGACATGATCATCAATCTCGGCAAGGAAAAATTTGAATCCTCAATTGAAGGGCTTGTGTTCCTCAATGAGAAGGTGAAGGAATGGATGGGTATATCTCTGTTCAATGAGAAGGTGGACAAGGAGATGGAGGTGAATGTTGAAAAGGAGTTGCAGATCATGGACTTGGGTACAAGGTCGAGTGTTCGCTCTTAGAGAGAAACTAAGAATTGCAAAGTGGTGCCTAGGCAGGACATGGAGGAGGTCATGGAAATACATGGCAGGATTATCTCCAAGGACCTGGAAGTGGCTAGAATTCTTAAGGAATTTCTCTAATGGCCACTTGTTCTATTATTTTCATTTGATCTTTTTCTTGGTGATTTTTGTTTCTTGCTAATGGGTTGTTGATGTCTATGTAATCATCTTGTTTTGGTGTTTTGGGTGGGCAGCCTACTACTTTATCTTTGCCACCCCTACTCCTTTTTGTTCAGGGTTTCAGGTACCCTTCAAAACCTATTTATCATTAATAAAAAATTGGCCATTTCTTTATTCATGGTAGTCATTTATTTATTCATGGTATTCATTCATGGTAGTAATTTATTTAGTCATTTTAGTCATTTATTTAGTCATGGTAGTCATTTATTTTAGTCATGGTAATCATTTATTTAGTCATTGTATTCATTTATTTAATCATGGTAGTCATCTATTTTAATCATTGTAGTCATTTATTTGGTCATTGTAGTCATTTATTTATTCATGGTAGTCATTTGTTTTAGTAATGGTGGTCATTTATTTAGTCATGGTTTAGTCATTTATTTGGGTGAATTAGTGATTCAAGTTACAAATCAAATCTAACTTAATTAGTCCTCACAAATTTATGCATATAAACTTCAAGTATCATATATATTCAAATGTTGAGAGAAGTACCATGAAATAAAGACAAAAATCCTTGAAAAAATATGATTGATTAGACACAAACAGATCACAAATCAAGAGGAGCCACAACACAATATTTAAGAGTGGAAAACCCTATACAAGGAGGAAAAACCACTATAAAAATTTACTTCATTAAGCCTCACTGGTAAATCAAAACCTCACTGGTTACAGCCTCACTGGAAAGTCAAAACATATAAATGATGTTCCTCAATAGCAACTTGTCTCATTGACTATTTTACAACATTTATTGAAGAATTGAAGAATTCAAAAAAGCATAAAAAATAGAGAATCACTCAGTATCAATGCATGACTTGTCTAGCTAAAGACAAGATTTAATGAGTTGTTGGAATCCATATCATAGACTCAAGTCTTTGTTTCAATTTTGAGACCCTTGTTGAAGGACCAATCCCCACCTTGGGGAGAATATTATCCTTGATTTCTACAAATATACGACCACCTTCTATAGATAAATGCTCTGAAAGAATTTACAGGAGAATTCATCACAAATGTCAATATCCCATTTTCCAAGCTTCAATGCCATGACAAAGTTGAAGCACATGGAAGCTAATATAAATAGGAGTTCAAATTTTATGGGATTTACATCAATCTCTTTGGGCTATATTAGTTAGGTTTTACCATTAAGCACAGGGAACTTCAGAAATCTGGCAGGAAATATAATGAGAATTAGTAGGCTAAATATTGATGAAAATACAATTCTACTGGATGCTAATGGGTGACATTCAAAACATACATTTATAATGTCAAGTGTTGAAATGTCAAAAAATCATTAAGGTTAAACCATAAGAACCTTAGATTAGAGACTTCATGCTTGCACTCGTCCTCCATTTATCTCCTCCAAACTCTTCCTCAATAGTATTCACCTTTCACTTCTCCAATTTAGCGAGCTGCAACCTAAAAATAAGGTTTCGATGAGGGGTTTAGAGTATGTTTATTAAAATTAAATTATGACCAAGATCTGATAATGATCACATATAGGTTTTTACATTATGGAAAATACCAAAAAAATCTACATGATATGCATTGGATTACCTGAACACCTGTCAAGAGAAATTTGTACAGTGTTGCCGCCATTGAGCCTTCTCACATGATCGGGTACCCACGTCACATAGAAATCATCATTAAAAACTCCTGATGTGTGAAGCCTTATGCCCCCCGTACCATGCTAACCAAAACCAAAACCAAACTTAAAAAACCTTTTCTTATCGCCATCTCCAAATCTATGCAAAAAATAAATCTTTGAATCTCAATTCGAGTCCTTAAAAGGAAGGTTCCCCATTGATAGCATGGGCTTCTCTAGTCATCTTTGCCTTGTTGTCTCTATAGTCAGAATAAATGGACTTCATTCAGTGGCTTCGTGATTCCCCTCTAAATGATTAGAATGGGGTAGCTCCTAATTCTGTTGTTTTTTGCTACTTTCCCGCTACTATTGGTTTTAGCTCTTCAAACTCTTCCTTGTTGGTATTGACCTTTCACTTCTCCAATTTGGTGAGTTGCAGCTTGAAATAAGGTTTCAGTGAGAGTTTTAGAGTATGTTTATTAAAATGAAAAATTATGGCCAAGATTTTCCCGCACATTAGGGTTTATTTTCCCACAAAAAAGGAATTCAAAATGGATTCCAATGTAAATAAACTAAAATAAATAAATTTCTCGCTTTTGCACAATAAATATTATTAAATATACTATAATATAATATTATAAAATAATATAATATTATAATATGATATTATATAATAATATAATATTATAATATAATATAATATTATATAAAAATATAATATTATAATATAATATAATATTATAATATCAATAATATAACATAATATTATAATATCAATAATATAACATAGATATATATCAGAATAATAAAAATGGCGCTCAAGGGAGAACAAGAGCAGGAGCAAAATTACGGAGTAAGCGAAAAGAAAACATGGGGCGTCATGGTAATGGAGGAAGAGATGGGAAAAAAGGTAGTGGATGAAGCCCTCCACCAGAACGCAGGACACATCCCAGAGTGGTTATTTCAAAATGATGACTGGGTAGACAAATGCAACCTGACCCAATACCAGCCAGGAAACTTATTGACGAGAGCTTCCAAACAAACAGGAAACCAATTCGAAAACCCCAATCAGTTAATGCATCAAAAGATCAGACAAGAGAAGCCCTCAGATGAGTAGTAGCGTGGGTGGCTTCAAGAAAATGGTCGGCAAGAAAAACCCTCGGATCAGAATTGGCACAACAAAGGCAAAACCAACCCGGTGCGAACCAATAAAATTTGGAAAAGCAAGAATCTGGGAAATCCTAATCCGTTCAACAATGCCAAAATGCATCAACATTTGGGGGAACTTCGAAGAGGGCTAAACCAGAGAGACTGGGATCTGTTCAACCAGAAAGCCAACAGGATGAACTTTCAAAATAAACCAAATATAGGTCATGCGCTTCGCCCTCGGGGAAGCAAACTTTTCCATTTTCCTTCAGAAATAATTCAATGAAGAGTAGATCGATTAATGGAGAAATCTATGTTCACCAAAATGGATGGGACAAGGATGCCCAAGCGAGGAGATCAAAGATTGATGGAAAAAAAAATTCAAAAATTGGGTAAGCATAAGCCAATTACCAAACTCCTTTTTCTCATAGAATTTAGCGATCAAGATTTAAAATTAGAAATAGTAAATGGAAAAGCCCTATTCATTAATGGCCATAGCTTTCACTGCCTGAATTGGAGGGTTAACTTTGACCCCTAGAATTACAAAATAAACCAAATTCCCGTCTGGATCAAGCTACTAGACTTGCCTACATAATTATGGAACTTAGATGCATTGATACATATTGGGGATGCCCTAGGGGTGTGCCTAGGTGTAAATGAGGAATTCATAAATGGAGTAGAAGGAACTATAGCAGGAATTTTGGTGGAAATCGATGAAGGGGTTGAGATCTACAAAAATCTGGAAATTCTGACAAAATACGGAAGCTGGCAATAGGAAATAGAAATATGGGAAGGAACCAAGCATAGAAAATTTATATTCAGAGATTCCTGCTTGGAGGGACCCTCAAATGGTGGAAATAAAGTATTCACATTCAAGGAGAATAGAGGTGCAAATATAAACCCCCATGATCCAAGCTCCAAATCAACAGAAACACTAACTAAGGAAGCCAACCAGAGCTAAGAGCAACAAATATCAAGAGAAGGGAGTCTGAATCTCCATGATCTTGAAACACCAGCCAAGGAGGTCCAGGTTGAGGAACCCAGTAATGCAAAGCTAGCTCTCAACGCCCTAATGGAAGGGGCCCAGGACCTTCAAAAAGACATAAAACCCCAACTAGGGAAACTGTCCAAAGAAGTAGGGTTTCTAGAAGCAATCCCCTAGTCACCTGAAGGGATAGTGAAAGAGATGAAACAAGCGGCCCCCATATCATATGTCTTTTCTCCTCAAGAAGATTAAAATGTAACTGCCCACTCAAAAAATGAGGAAAGTTACCTTCACTCAAAGGAAGAACTGGATTCATGAGAAGAAGTTGAGACAGGGGAATTTCTAGAGGTAAGGCAATTAGAACAATCAGAATCCCGAATAAAGACACTGGACTTTAAGAAAAAATCCAACAAAAGTAGGATGTCAAACAAACCCAAGCTGATAATAGCAGGTAATGCCTCAGGTCAACAAAAAATCCTAGTTGGGTAGGAAAACATCTTTTTCTCTTTAGTAGAATGAGGTTAATATCATGGAATGTCAGGGGCATTAATGCCCCTAACAAATGGTGCATGATCAAGCACCAAATAGACCAATCAAAAATGGAAATTGTGCTCATTCAGGAAACAAAATAGAGCAAGGAAGAAATTTTGAGGAGATTGGACTTTTGGAGGCAATGGACAGGTCATTTCAAGGATGCAATAGGTGCTTCAGGTGGATTAGGAATCTTGTGGAATCCCCTGTCAATAGAAGGCACTGTGGAGAAAGAAGAAAATAACTGACAACTTTCCAAGTTCAAAGACCTAAAGAAGAAAACCTCTTTCTTTTGTGTCAACATATATGGACCAATAGCCACAACAGCAAAGAGACAAGTCTGGTAGAAAATAACAAGTGAACTAGAAAATAGAAATGGGGAGATGGGTATAATAGCTGGAGACTTTAATGAAACTTTGAACAATGAGGATAAAAGGGGTGGCTTGGGAAGGATAACCACCATCTAGAAATATTTCCAGGAATTCATAAACAACAACCACCTAAAATATGTGATCACCAAAAATGGAACATTCACATGGTCCAATAGGAGGAAAGGCTTTACCAACATTGCAGAATGGCTCGACAAATTCCTACTCTAGGGAGATTGGGGTGAATTGGAAACCACACTTGAAGCCCAAATTCTTCCTCTTATAGGATCATATCATTTCCCCATCTCTCTAACCCTTGGACATGATGCACCACCCCTAGGGAGCCCCTTCAAATTTGAAAACATGTGGCTAAGAGATGAGCAACTACCAAAACTAATATAATAATGGTGGAATGAAATCAGATTTGGGGATAGCACCAACCTTTTTAAAATCAACAAAAAACTATCCCATATCAAAAACAAACTCAAAGAATGGAATACATCACACTTCAAAAATATATTCCAGGAGAAGAAAAGAGTGGAGCAGGAAATCAGAATGCTAAATGAACATGTCATAGAAAACAAAATGGATGTAGAGGACTTTGAAAACAAAAAATCCTTGAAGGAGGAGCTATCAAAATTATTAAAAAAAGAAGAATGCTACTGGGGAAAAAAATCAAGGGAATCATGGTTGAAGGAAGGAGATAGGAATGCCAAATTTTTCCACAAATCAACAATTGCCAACAAAAATAGGAACAAAATCTCATAAATTAAAAAGGCCAATGGTGAATTTTCACAATCCACTTTAGAGGTTAACAAGGAAGCGACCAACTTCTTTGAAGAGTTACTAAATAGGGACTGCCCTGAAAAATAGGTTAACACGAGACAAGCTGCTAAGTGCAATTCCAAAATTAATCAATGAAGAACATAACCATCACCTATTCCAAAAGATCCCCTTGGAAGAATTCAGAAAGACAATATTTCAGATGAACTCAGACAAAGCTCCTAGTCCAGATGGTTTCCCAACTAGCTTCTTTCAGAAATTCTGGCATATAGTGGGTGAAGATCTAGAAGCAACAATAGAGGAATCAAGAAAAAAGATGACAATGTTGGGAACAATGAACCACACCTTCCTAACCTTAGTCCCCCAAAAAAATAATCCATAATCTATGAGTTATTTCAAGCCAATCACCCTATGCAATACAATATATAAAGTGGTCACTAAAATTATGGTGAATAGACTCAAAGTTGTTTTGGACAAAATAATTTCAGAAGAACAAAGTGGCTTTGCTCCAAGTAGGTCAATAGTGGAAGGAATAATCACAGCCCATGAAACCATCCACTCTACAAGGAAAACCAATAAGGCTTGCATGATATTAAAACTAGATATTCTCAAAGCTTATGACATGGCCGAAAGACAATTCCTTCTAGAAGTCCTCAAGAAATTTGGTTTTGGGACAAACTGGATCAACTGGGTCAAAACTTGCATATCCACAGCCAAAGTCTCAGTAATTGTGAATGACTCGGCCCATGGATTTTTCTCATCCTCAAGAGGACTGAGGCAAGGTGATCCCCTCTCCCCTTTCTTGTTCATAATCATGGTAGAAGTTCTAGGAAGAGGAACTCAAAATCTGGTAAGGGAAGACAAGTGGAAAGGCGTCCAAGTAGCAAATGGACTAGAGCAAGTGTCACATCTCCAATTTGTAGATGACACAATCTTAATGGGGGAGGAAAGTAGAAGAGAAGCAAGGATTATCAAAAAATCTTAGATGAATACTATAGGGCTTCAGGACAAAGAATCAAATGGGGAAAATCAGAGATCTTCCTCCTAAACACTCCACCAAGCATGCAAGGGTCTTAGCCAGAATTTTGAATTTAAAAGTGGTCTCCCTTTTTGGGTGATTCTTGGGAATGCCCCTGTTTGTAGGAATCAATAAAAAATGCTACTGGGAAAACCTAGTTAATAGCTACAAATACAGAATGGGAACTTGGAAAGGCAAATGGCTATCGTCAACAAGAAGATTACTAATGGTCAAGACTGTCCTATCAGCCATCCCAATATATTCAATTTCCTGCTTAAAACTACCCAAAGCAGTGGAAGATGACCTCAACTAGATCTTCAGGAGATTCCTCTAGTCTGGGACAAGAGAGCACAACAAGTTCCCCCTATTGGCCTGGGACAAGGTATGTAGGCCCCAAGATGTTGGAGGAGCAAGTCTCAAACAACTGTCAATAATGAATCAGGTCATGGGAGCCAAGCTGGTTTGGGATATCCATACTAAAGGTGATCAGAAATGGGTCAAAATTCTAAGGAGAAAATACCTAGACACAAATTCCCCAACTAGGATCCTCACTACGCTCAACCCCTCAAGAGGCTCAACTATCTAGAACTTCATCCTAGACAACAAAGACATAATTTCCCAACATGTGACCTAGGAAATCAAGAACGGTGAAAGTGCATCCTTCTAGAATGACTCTTAGAGTGGGAAACCCCCATAGGAAGCACCCTAGGTCTACAAGCAATAAAGGAGGAAACCATTAGGCTATGGGGGGAAAAGGTAGTAGACTTTGGATAGAATTTAGATAATCAAGGTAGCAACATTTGGTGTTCGAAGGATATCCAAACCCTTAGTGCCCCCCAAGATCAGAAAGTTAGCCTATCAAAAATCCTCAAAGATAGATTCTTCATCCCATCTATTGAACCTAACACGATCCACTGGTGCGGATCTCCAACAAACACCTAAAATGTGAGACTTTCCTACAAGCTGAAGGAGATAGCATTGAAAAACCAAGAATGGCCCTGTAAACTGTTCTGAGGTTGAAAGTGTCTTCCCAAGGTAGGAATCTTTGCTTGGCTGACAGTCCAAGGAAGAATCCTCACAGTTGATAGGCTTGCCACCTTCGGCATTCAAGGCCCAAGCAGATGTATTTTATGCAAAGCTAGTGAGGAAACAACAAACCATCTCCTCCTACACTACCCTCTATCTTATGAATACTTGAACACAATAAAGAGTAAACTTGCCCTACAATGCCTCATTCCAGTAGATCTATCCTCATGGTTCAAAATGTGGCCAAGCAAAAAAGCTCCAAAATAGTGGTTGGGGGAATATGGCAGACCATCCCTTCCTTGGTAATATGGGAAATTTGGAAGGAAAGAAAGTGGAGAATCTTCCAAGACAAGGAACTAAACAAAGACAGATTGTGGGATAAAATCGAAAAGTTTATAGTAGAAGTAGTAAATGAGGGTACCTGGACCAACTCATCCAAATAGAGAATCTTCACAAATTGGGACAATTGCTTAACCAAAAAGTTCAGTGGCCTCAAACCACCGTTGATGACTGGAAACAGGTCAACCAAGCCAACAAAATTCAATAGGGCAGAGGTAACTTGGCAGGCCCTAGAGCCAGGATGGATCAAAATTAATTTTGATGGGGCGGTTTGAGGCAACCCAGGTCCAAGAGGAGTGGCTTGTTTTGCAAGGGACCCCCAAGGAAATTGTATAGCATAAAAATCCTTGCACCTAGGCGTCTACACAAACAATGAAGCCGAGTTCAAGGCAGAAACACAAGGCCTGCAATTGGGAATTGACTTAGGAGTGCAAAAAAATCATTTAGAAGGGGACTCACTGATAACAATCAATGCAATCAGCCGTGGCACCACTCCAAATTGGAAACTAAACCATCTTCTGTAGCACATCAAGCTCTTAACGAGAAAATTCGAAGCCTTCAAAATCATCCACGTTTATAGAGAAGGAAAAAGCATGGCAAATGAGTTGGTAAAACTGGCATCTGAGCTCCCCATGCAGGCTCCACCAAGTGTTGGAGCTGAAATTTTTTCTTGCACCGCAAAACCCAAAAAAAAGGCTACCAAAAATACACGAGGTCGAGAGGACGAACATTGGGTCTTTTTGGAAGTGACAGGCCCATTAGTGGAAGGCGAAGTACAGGCTATCCGATCAAGTCCCAAGGCTTCAGGAAGATTGAGCGGATCTCAAACCTCCCTAACATTAAAACATGATCGGTACTCCAGTAAAGCACCAGCAAGCTCACACGAGCCATTTGCCACGTCCTTAAGCAAAAAAATCATGAAGATTTATCATTGATCGCTATTTAAAATACCAGTCGAGGTCATGCATTCACAAAAAGTAAAAGTGTGTGTATCTACAGAAGCTCGAACCACTCGTTTGGTAAAAATGGAGATGTTGCTGGCCTTGGATACCGACAAGCAGCAACAAGAATTCCATGGGGAAATAATAGGCAGAAGGCTCAGTGGGCTACTAGCCTACTCCCATTCAGTTGTGCTCTGGGCAACCAAGAAGGTGCTCGGCCCTGAGTTCCTAAATGCACACCACAGGTTTAGGACAAATGCAAAAATCCCAGCCATGTTTCTAGCAGTCATCCTCCACATGGGAGTGCCAAAAACTTTAGCGAAGAAGCTAACTCGGATGGTGTTCGTTCATGCGTGGTTGGGAGCCATTGATGCGGCTCTCGACAACCTGGATGAAAACAATCTCATCCCAATGCCTCAGCACTACAACATGTTGAGCATGCATGGTCGTAAGGTGATGAAATTCCCACTGATTAGGTCATTCAACCTGAAAGGCTTCAAAAAATGGTGGGATGAACATGACCGAAGCATCACCTTTCTTCTCAGAGCGGTGAAGCTGACCACCAATCAACCCATGGATGGGTCCTGAGGTATGTGAAGAATGAAGGGCTCGCAGAAGATCTACCCTTCAGGGATGCCACCGTCTGGGAGTTCAGCACCAGTGAAGAATGGGTACCAATGGATGATAGAGACCATGAGGAAAAAGCACTTGGACCAGCTCACAAGAAGTGCAAAGCAGATTGCCCGGAAGTTGCAAACTACCTAGCAGACAAAAAATGGGTGGTGTCGGAAGATTCTGAGGATGACACTCCTGAGGAAGAAGACGAAGGTTGAAGGTGCCCAGGGCTTCATTATTTTCTAGTATATAGTTAAGGTTTATAAGCTTTAGTCAGTCCTAGGTTCATTTTAGCATAACCTCTCAAACTCGGGCCTTTTTTTTGTATTTGCAAAAATAGAACAGTTATCTTGGAAGTCTTTTTAGTAGATAGAAGTTGTTTGGCCATTTTCACACAGGGCCTTCAGCTGCTCACTTCTGTAACCTGCAAACTAGTAATTTTTTTTGGATAATCAATATAGGGTGTTGCCCCTCTACAGTGGTAAAATATAATATAAATATAATATTATAATATCAATAATATAATATTATATTATATTATAATATTATATAGTATATAATACAATAATATAATATATTTAATAATATAAATATTATATATTATATAATAAATAATATAATATTATATAATATACATATTATAATATACATTATATTATATAATATCATATTATATTGTATTGTAATATAATATATTATTATATTATATTATAATGCAAACCACTCCCTCAATTCGTAATATATTTTTTAATTATCCACTTTAATATCATATTATCTAATTTTTATTTGTGTGACTAATTATTTAGTTGTGTTCTTTACCCGACAATCAAATTAGTCATGTATTTAGTCATTTATAATTGTGTTGCAAAAAATGAGTATAATTTAGTCATATTTAGTTATTGTGACTAAAATTTTGTCACGTAGTCATTTATTTGCCAAATTCTACTAGTGAAATGTTGTTTATTGTTAAAAACTAGTTATCAAAGGAGATGGAAAAAGAAATACAATTTGATTCCAATTTTTATTTTTAAATATATTTAGAATTTAAAGACAAAATTTCACAAATCACAAGTTTACATAATCTTCAAATTCCTCATGGTTTAGCAACTATAGGTGTTCAAATGTAAAGATTTAGTTAAAAAAGTTCATTTCAATGTCAAGTTTGGCCAGAAACTAACCCACTATTGTGGGATCACCCTTTTCCTTCCTCTATCTTCCTTGAGTTCTTATAGAAGGGAAGGTAACATTGAGTCTTTTCATTTAATTGTGTCTATTACCTTGTAGAGTGGCATTCAGGTTGTCATTGCTCTCTACCTTATTGTATTATTTTCATTCTCTCTTCCTTATCACTTTCTCTATATTGTTGTATATCTAGTTTTCCATGAAGGTGGGAACACCAAAATGGGAATTTGACTGAGGCAGACCTCAAAACACAACCCAACACTTTTCATGTTCTTCTATGTGTAGGTACAGGTTTGTCCACTTGGATCTACAGATGAAGAATTGAACTATGCATGGAAAGGTATATTTTCATACTCTTTCCTTGTCATTTTTTCTACTAGAATAATCCTTTCCAATATTATTCTTATTGTACTTTTTATCTCTATATTTTCTTGGTAAACTACAAACATCAATATTTAGGTCGAAAGTAGGCCCTATGTGTTTTTGACTGCTTATCAGACTCTTTGTCCATATAGGACGCCAATACATCCCTAAGATGTCAATGCGACATACTAGAATTTAGTTCCCACACTGTCATCCCCAAATAATGAGCTATCTGGTTTGTAGTCTTAAACCTCTACAGTCAACTCACCCAATTCTAGAAATACCTATCATTAGCAGAAGGGAAACAAAGTTTTTTTTCCCCTCCTTTTTGGCATGTCTCTTCTCTCTTTATTTGTTAGTAAATTTGAGGTAGTTTAGAGTAGTTTGTTCCTTGATTCTCTCTCATGACATGGAGCCTCGAGGGTGATGAATCCCCTACACTACAAGAATCTACCTTAGACACAAACACATCACACAAATATCCTCATATTGCACTAGAGAATCCAATATAAACATGTGACAAAGAGTATGGACAAGTCCAAAATACCTATGTTTTTATGCATAAAATGAAAATAGTGAGTTCACAAAGTAAATAGAATATTTAAAATGACATAATAGCAATTAAAACCAGCCTTTCAAATATCCAAATTAAAAGAAATCAAATGTTAATAAGGAGAGCTATAAAATATATCATTGGATTATGATTTTCTTTCAAATCAAACCAACACATAGGAAAAGGAAAAAAAAATAGTTTTTATTGTTTAAGGTATCTACCTCAATCAAACCCTCATTTTGGTCTTTCAACCTCCACAACAACCAAGATTTTTAAAATCTTTGAAAAATAGAAATGCAAATGCTCTAAAATGAAAATATGATGTTATGTAATATAGAAAACACCAAATACATTATGCTAAAAATTTAAACCTTCAAATAGAATCATAAAATAATAGAATGATAAGAAAGGGAACAATAATAGGGTAAACCCATAATAGTGAGCCAATCTTAGGACATCACATTTTTGAATTCAAATGGAGTTGAAAAGTGAAAAATAACTTCATTCAAAGGTACCTTCATTCAAAGATGAGTCAAAAGGTATCTCTACTCGAAGGTGAAAAACCTTCAAATGAAAGTAATGTCCAAACATGGGAAAAATGTCGAATGAAGGTCCTTCAATACCTTCAAATGAAGGCCCTAAAAGTGACCTTCCACCTTGGGCCTTAGATTTTCTTAAAGAAATTATGTTTCCCACCTTAGGTTCGACCAAAAAATGGAACGAATATCACAAGATAATTTTTAGTATTGTAGCACTTGAAATGAGCTCTCTAATGAGTATAATTTTGAATATATTTAGTTTGATTATTATATTTAATTTTAATTTTCTATTTAAATATTTTTTTAACAATTGCTGAGATATTTGTTTTGCATACATGAAAAATAGAAAAATTAATTACCTTTTTCTTTAAAAATATAGGTGTATTAGGTATTGATGTTCTTATTTTAACCAAAAAAAAAATTAATCTAGATGCATACAAAAAAAAATTATGCATTATCGAAGTTGCCTATGTTTGAATTACAGTTAATTTCACTTTAAAAAGTTATAAAATAATTATACAACAAAAAATTATGATTTTTTTTTAACACTAAATATTGATGTTATGAATCAATATTTACAAATTTATAATTTTATCCTTTCTACAACTTAAGTTATTCTTTACTAAAGTAACAAATCTTTTTAAAAATACTATTAACTACAAAAAATAAGTTATTAAAATTTATGTAAAAAATTCACAAATTATTTCCTAATTTTTAAATAAATAAATATATATATATATATATATATATATATATATATATTTAATCTAAAAAAATTCAAAATGAGTGGTTCAAATCATCTTCAAATTGTTAATGGTTTAGTTTTTATAAGTTTCAAAAAGTTAAAATTTGATGAAAAATGTTGATTTCAATGTCCCACTTTGGCCAAAACGTGGGACACTCTATTGTGGGGTCATCTACTATTAAAACAAGATCACCTAGAAGTTCATGCAAAATCTCCAAGAAGGATGTCATTTCTTCAACTTTATTCTTCTTGACAATCCCATAAAGGTGATATAACAAATCCTCAATAAAATGACATGCATAGTGTGATAGAGCTTGTTGGTTACAAAAATGGTATAATTTTTTCAAGAGTTACAACATGCAATGTTAGAGCATGAAAAATCCACTTTCTTCTTGCAAAATAGGAAAGTTGAAATACTTTTGTTTAATCCAATTACATGTACGTGATCATTACTTCTTACTTATCAATGGGAATATAATTATCCAACGATCATTGAACCCACAAATTTTTACAAGACATTAGTGCATTGCTTCGGTATTTGCATATAATACTCCTATCCTAAAAAAAAAAGATTTAGAAGGTCGTTAAATTTCCATAAATTTCTTATAAAAGCATTTGTAATTGAATTGTTCTATATTAGAGGGCTAAATTAAGGACACAATGTAGTGTGAAAAATTACAAGGATATGAAAATTTTCACACTAAATATGCTATAAGGATAAGAGAATGGATGGTAGTAGTGTATGATAATTGTAAAGGGGTGATATTATAAGGGTTAATATGAGAAGTAAGTGGGTCAATAGTGGATTTAATTCAAGCATTACCAAAGTAGCTCTTAAGTTCATGTAAGAAATATATGGAATATTAGTAGATTAATTTAATTAGTAATGTATTAACATTGATTCATCAACCCTACAACTCCTAAGGATCACTTGCAATAGAGAGGTAAAGATAGAGGTATTGAGGTCAAGAGACATTTGATCTTAAAAAAGATGAATCATTATATATGTGTAACCTCACAAATGAATGATACAATAATTTATCTTTATAAAAAGAAATAAAGAAAATAAAGAAAAATAAAATAAAGAGAACACTAGATGAAATCCTAGGTGAAACCCTAGGTGGAGATAAAATATATCATAAATTTTTTCTCAATCATATGGCTTTAGAAATAAAATCATATGACCTATGTAAGCTTAAGTAGCTAGTGTGAAAACAAATGTAAGTAATTAAATAATTAATTAAAAAATACCCTTTTACTCTAACATCCCCCTTAAGTGAAACTAAGGGAGAAGATAAGACCTCTAAATGATGAATGCATAAAGGAAAAAATATGTCCAACAATTAGACTTGATGAGGTGCCCATGTAGAAATGAAACGATCTCTCATAACCAAAAAAGGAGAATCTAAAGTTCATGGTAAAATTGTTATAAACCCTAGATCAGACATGCAAACCTAAACACCTTCCACAAAAGAGAAAACATAAAAAAGCAGAGATTTGCATGTGAATGTGCAAAATGATATATTCAGGAATTCAATATTACAATGAGATGATTTTCTTTATAAAAGCAAAGTATGCAACCCTAATGTTGACCTAAAAATAGCTCAACTAAATAAAGCTTACTTATTAATTAAGTAAACTAATTATTACCTAAGCAAAACCTAAGTAAAGTTATGCAAGTGTAAGTAAATATTAATTACACTAACACCCCCCCATAAGTGCAACTTAGGGAGACTAAAAATAAGCATGCACCTAAAACTAATATGAATGGAAGAAAGCATGAATGGGTCCCGGCAACAAGGCCTGATCAGGTACCCATGTACAAATGCAATAATGAGGTAGAGAAGGAAAATCCAGTGGGAAAAACCCCCCCTACAATGAGATGACTGCTGCAAAGAAGCACTGGAACTGCAATCTGGCAAGCAAGGAAAGATACTTCCATCTACAAGAAACCATATCAGAATCATAATAATGTGACAGCAGACCCGATGCCATGGAACACTCGAAAACACCAAATTGGAACAACCTTGGAATCCATAGAGCAACAGTAGATGATATGATGATGACAGAATCTAGAAGCCGTGAATCTCAATGCCGATGTCAAAACTGAGACTAAAACTCTTCCATGGGAAAAAGTACCATACAGACTTGGGAACAATAACCACAAATTTAGTGGCCCTCAAACTGAGATGGATCCGATGCAGATCACTAACCATAGGCTCTCAATCTAAAGTGTGAACCAAAATGAATCTGATATGTGTCAAGCTCAGACAAAAAATGTGGCCAAAAGAAACTAAGAAACCAAATTACAACCCATGCAAGTTGCCATCAAAACATGATGAAGATTGTTATGCAAGAAACCCCCCCGATGGAACTTTATATCAGTTCATTTATTACAATCCCCAATGACTGAAAAAGGAGAGAATTCCTAACATGCATAAACATAAAATGAAAATAGACCTCAGATCTATGTAGAGGACTGGACTAGCTTTCCAACACTACAAGAATGGCGAAAAAAGGATCATCGAGTCAAAAGATATGCCCTCCGGAGTGAAAAATAGAACATCTGAATTCAAGGACTTGCAAAAAAAATCTGGAGAAAAATTAAAAAAAAACTACCAACACCACTGGATCGGTGTCGGAGTCATCTTTCCAATGGTATCTCGTTTGTGAAAAACGGACTCTGTATGCAAAAGTTATGCCCGATTTCGTGAAAGTGCTCCAGAATGGCCAATAAGGCCTGCAGGCAGCCCAAGGGGCTAAAAAAATTTCGGCCCCTAGTCCTACATGCGACCAGGGGTTGGTGGATAGGAGGCTGGGGTGGAGCCCCTAGTTCTCCATATGACCGACGGACAAAGCAGAAGGGGCCAGGGGCTAGGCACATAGCACCCAGTCCCCCATATGACCGCGACCAATGCATTTGGAGCCCGTGGGGGCTGGACCTGGTGGTCGGCGGTGGGAAGGGGCGGCGCCACCCGGGGCCACCGCTCCTGGTGGCTGCCGGGTGGTTCACTGGTGGTGCCTTTCATTCTGAACTGGGAGCACCGGCGGGTTTCCCAAAAACTACCGTTTTTTTTTTTATTTTTTTTTTCAAAAATCGTGCCTCGAGGAGCGTGCTGGGGAGGCTGTACGACTTTCCTGGCAAAAAATTTTTGCCTTCCGGATCAACTTCACCAAAATCGATGAAATGAAGGGCGATCTTAGGGTTTTGGGGCACTGCAAACGCAATGGTGGTGTCCGTTTCGCTCCAAGATGCTCCGAAAAAATTGCAACCTCCAGAGCTTGCAAAAAAACACCCAACTTGAAACCCTCACAGATCTGGCAAATCATGGCCAAAATCTGCAAAATGAAAGCCAAACCTAACTTTTTCCAGCACTCTGAATCCAATGGTGAAGCCCGATTTGATCCAAAATGCCACATAGATGAGCTCGAGGCATAAAATCCTCAAGGAACCCCGAACGAACTCTGCAATGAATTTCTCCAAAATTTGGGAAGAGGCTGCATGTCAAGGGTCTGATACCATGTTAGAAACCCTAGATAAGACATGCAAACCTAAACACCTTCCATAGAAGAGAAAACATAAAAATTCAAAGCTTTGCATGCGAATGTGCAAAATGATATATTCAGGAATTCAATATTACAATGAGATGATTTGCTTTATAAAAGCAAAGTATGCAACCCTAATGTTGACCTAAAAATAGCTCAACTAAATAAAGCTCACTTATTAATTAAGTAAACTAATTATTACCTAAGCAAAACCTAAGTAAAGTTATGCAAGTGTACATAAATATTAATTACACTAACAAAAATATCCTCCCCGAAAGAGAGAAAAACATAGGAAGGAATAAGAAGCCTAAAAAATTATGTCTAAAAAAGAGAAGGAACATTATAACACAAATGAATCATGAAGAATTTGAAAAAATATTTTGAAAGATGACTGCTATAGTTTTTAAGTGAATAAATTTCTCTAAAAATAAGATAATGATTAGATAAAAGAATGCAAAAATCTACATAAGTGACCCCAACAACATTGCTTAAACAATTACCAAATTTTAAAAAGTCAACAATCTAATAGTTTAAGATATAGATGGCATATATCAATCTGCATGAGTGACTATAATGACACTACTCAACCAATACAAATTATATTGAAAGTCAAAAATATAGGTGTCAATATTCTATAGAAATAGATCAACTAAGGATGGCAGGTCACCTCCACAAAAGAGGAATGTAACAGTGTCGATATGGTATATGTGATATGAAGATTATAAGACTTGATGATCTATTATTGATGTATAGTAATGTATGTATAAAAACAAAAGGTGAGAAGTCCAGTTATGAGTGGTTTGATTAACTATATACATAGAACTACTTACCACAATGTAATAATGCTAAAATCCCTTATTACATTTTTCTTCCAAATGTATCATCAAAACCTAAAACTTTACCTTGCCAAGGGACCCCCCCTCCTTAAGGCTTACATAAAAAAACATGTTGAATAAAAAATAAATATACATTCTTGAGAAGATCTTCCTTTGAAGAAACAAATCCTGAATCAAGTGGAACTCCATTAAGCTACCTCAAAGACCCTCATAAAGGTTTAGTTTTGAGTTGAGTTCCTAAGTTCTTGGACCACCATTTTCTTGAACTCCTTAATCATTTATTTCTAAATTATTCAAAAACAATCTATATTAAGCTATGCAAGCATAGGGATCCATCAAGCTTACTGATAACCCTCATAAGGGTATAATTATTGATCATAGTCTCATAAACTAAATGGAAAACAATATATATTTATTTCAACACCAAATCCCTTACCTATCTCCAAAAAATAAACTTCACAATATATGTATTCATGAAATCCATCAACATCAACAAAGAAAACAAGAAAGAAAGAAAAATTGCTTCTCATGCAAAACACCATCTCAAAATGAGAAGCTAACATGAGATGATGAAAAATCAAATTCCACCAACCTCCAATGTGATGGCTCAAAGTACTAATCCATTCTTAGTAATATCAATAAAATAATCATCTAGTTGACCCTCATTCTCATCATCTAATGTATCCTTTTCCTCATCCTCAATACAAACTAAGGTAACTTCATTTTATTGATCTTTGAGGTTTCTTTTAAGAAGATCACTGGATCGAATTCTATAAGATCATACTATGTGACCCTTTTTATGTTGTAAAGATGATTATCGTTGCACTAAAAGATCAACCTGTTAATGCCTAATACAACCACTAAAGTTAATGAATCTATGAGAGGCAGTTAAGCCATGTCACAAACTTGAGAATTACGTTGCATAATGCAAGGAGACCAAGGGTGCATACCTTGCAAAAATCCCCCCAACACAAGTGAGTGGTTTGAACCCGTGACCTAGGATCTGCTACCAATTTTTGTAAGCACAATTTCCATTGTACCAAAAGATTGACCTGTTAATGCCTAATATAACCTCTAGAGTTAATGAATCCATAGGAGGTGATTAAGCCATGTCAAAAACCCAAGAATTACATTTCTCAACACATGGAGACCAAGGGAACACACCTTGCAACATTTTCTTATAGTAGAAACATGCAATTTCCCCTTTGTTTGTACCTAGTCTTTTATTATTACTTCATAAGTATAATGTTTTCTCTTGTTGAAAATTTCCTTTTATATCTTCTACATTTGTTCTCTTTTCTTCTGCTAAAAGAGCTGAAATCATATCTTCTAAGTTTTGAGAGGTTATTTGACTGAGTGTAAAAATAAGTACTATATTTTGAAGGAAAACTATTTAACAATATAGCTCTAGCATCGTCACCATCTATCAGATCCTTGAATTCTAATATTTTCCTAATGAGAGACCTTAAATTACTTATGTGATTTGACATTATGATTTCATCTTCAGTTTTGAACCTGAATAATCGAGGTTTTAGGGAAAGCTTTGCATTAAGTTCTTTTGCTCCAAACAATTTATTCAGATCATCCCAAATTTCCCTTGATTTTTTTTATAATCTGTGTGATGTAATTTAGAGTCAGAAAGAGAAAGACCGATAATAGCCTTGACTTTAGCATCTCTAATATTCCAATCCAATTAATTATTTGCATTTGTAGGTGGTTTTTCTTTCCACTCATTATGCCCCATAAATTTTTATTCATCAGTTGTATTTGAATTTTTATTCTCCAAGTATGAAAAATAAATCCAAAATACTTGTCTAATACAATTTCCATAATAATATATCCCCTTTAATATATTCCAAAAGAAACCTCTCTAAAAAACTATTAATAGTATCAGATAAACTTGCTCTATATAATTATTTATACATATTTCAACAATATTTTTTTGTTCATGTACAAATAATTATACTTTCTTGGTTTTGAAATTCATGACATCAATATTAAGTGCACTCTTCCAACTCCTTCAATTAACTACATTAATGGAATTCCTTAATCAAATACCACACCAATAAATGTCACACATTCAAACACTAATCATCCTCCTCAAGCAACACTCAAACTTTAAACACCATTACATTGTTGTTTGATAAACAAATATGGACTTAAAAACAAATAAAATTCCTCTTATAATTGCTTATGTAAGGAATAAGAGCACATTATTTGCATGTATTTGATGAAGATACAATTATAAAAAGATTGCTATGATAAAATGAAAGAAATTTTGTTCAAAATATTATGCAAACATTTACTTTTTGTTTAATACGACTTTCTTCTCAACACAACCATAGTCTTATATGAAAGAATCAAAATATTTCATGCTACCAAATCCAATTGAGTGCTCCTTCTCCTATAATAACACCCTTTATCACTAGAGACAACAAGATGTATAGTGTGACACTCCTTGTCTTACCAAGATGATATGCTATGCGGAATAATTATTGGGTGACATAAATATTACGATAATACTATTGTTCTATGAACCCTCACCTTCCAAAATTGACCTAAGTAAATTTATAAAGGCAAGGGAACTATTATATTTTTACTTTACAACACAAACTTCACATTTGCACTTTCATACCAATATGAAGACTTTAAAACTTGATGATCTATTATTGATGTATATCAATGTATTTATACAAACAAAAGGTGAGTGGTTCACTTAATTGTATATACATAGTAACCTACTACAATGTAATAATTCTAACAACGTGTTATATCTCACCAAGATTCATGGGTAACCAACCACTACATTTTCGTAGTACATAGGAATAAAAATTAGATACATAGATTACTCCAAATTGAAACCAAAAAAAGTGTTAGCACCAATAATATGAAACCCTCCCATAATGTTCATAAGGGATAGGGATGAGAGAAACACTAAAAATATGTGTCACAATGTAGTGTATGAAGGAGAAGAGACATCAATAGGACATGAACAACATAGTACCTAGAACTAAAAAGGGGGCATAAAAAATACACACACACATGAATGTGGACAAGGTTGCAAATGTGAATAAAAAAGTGTACACAAGAAACCCCCCAAGGCACTTTATAAATTAGTTTGACTATAAAAAATATATAACACTCCATGTTCAAAATCTCAAAAAGTGCATGTATAATGGTGATACTTTATCTCAATATGTTCACAAATGAAAAAGTGCATCAATACATGTTAACAATGCCAAAAGGAAAATATTCTATAAATACATGGATAATATCTCGAATGAAGTCATGTCATGCAAACAAAACTTTTTCAAGTGCCAAAATGTCTAAATAATCAACTACAATATGAAACAATGATAAACTAAATAAGATTTGCCTGGGAAAAATGTAGAAAAAGTCCATGAATAGCTATGAAGATCTTTGAAATACCTTTACAATTCCATAAGAATCATGAAAAATTGAGATCCAGGTACAAGATTATAAGCTTAGAAGCGAGAAAGAAGATTTGACATTGACAAATGATAAAATGCACCAATAGAAAAACCTAAGAAAACTATTCATACCACTATAAATTTCTTTGAACTAGCTTACTAGTAATATCTTGTTTGCCAAATGTTGACATCATATACCCAAGTTATTCCAAAAATAAAAAATAGCTCTTTTAGGGAAAAAAACTAGGGTTGGGGAGTAGGGGTACAACATTAATGTCATGTTGATGTAAAAAAAAAAATTTCCAGAATATTTCTATCTATAGGAATATATTGTTAAATGTTGAAATGGCCCATAAGAGAATGAAAAACTATGATTGGTGTCAGGAAATCGATAGAAAGGTTGAAAGTGGTTTTTCTAGTGTTGTAAAACTACTTTTAAAAGACAAAAACTTCTCTTGGAAAGAAAATATTATCAATCTACCCTAGAAATTATCATTGCTTAGTTGAAATAGCCAAACAATCATGTAAAATCATGAAATAGATCCTAAAAACATTAACTTTCAACATAATCCTCTTAAGCAACCTACAAACATATTTTGAGGGTGATGTTGCATAGCAATGTTGTTGGGCTAGTAACATAGTCATAGGGTAGATTTTTAAACACTATTGAGAGCTATGGGTATAAAATAATTGTTCTATTAAAAAAATCTACTAAATTTTCAAAAAATGATCATTCGATTATGTCGATGACACCCCCCAAATAGAATAGTCACCAAATTTTTTTGGCTATCTATAGGAAAAACTTATTGAAACTATTAAAAAATTATAGAAAATTGATAACATGCTAGAATAAAATAGACGTCACTATAAATTTGTTCGATCACTAAAAAATGTAATTATGAATCAATTGAGAGGGATCTGCAATAAAGCCAAAGGTTTTTTTGAAGTGTGACAAGGGTCCTTTTGGCATGCAAGAAAGTGGGGGAGGCCAGGCCCTCCCCCCCGCAGTGATCTATCCCCTATAGGTACCCTTGTATCTTCTATATTCAATTCATCTTTTTTTTCTTTCAATTAGGGCCTCCATTATGTATGGTTCTTTGCTATGTTTACGCCGATAGGTGTACTACTGTTGCGACATGTTGTCCGTGTACAATGAAATGTTTTGAAAGGGAATTCTGGGAAGGTTGCTAAGTTTTCTACCCATAATATATTGGTTAAAAAGCCCTTGATAACCATTCTTGCAATAATACAGTTATAATCCTTTATCTACGTATATTTGTATTCTTTAAAGATAATACCTTTACTTGAAATGTGTGTGGGACACGTATTGAGTGTAAAAGCTAAACTTTAATTGGTTAAACTTTAATTAGTTTGTCAGTTTAATAAATGGTGAAATCGAAGTTAGTTTCAAAGTTTCCAATTAAAAATTCACGTGAGAATAACCACAAATATTTGGGGAATATAACAGCACAAAAATCGAGGAAGCACAAGGAGAAAACAAAACAAAAATGTTTTTTTTATTATAACATCTCTGTAGTTTAGGAAAATTGTAGCTATTAAATATGATCTTTTTATCATAACATCTCTATAGTCTAGGAAAAGCCTAGCTCGCTAACCAATAAAGAGTTTATGCACATCGATTGGATAAACATTCAACGAAAATAGGTTTTGGTTTTGAATAATAATAATTACATCGATTTGCGGTGAAGATTGATTTAGGTTAGATGTGAGAATGTTGTGTGTGGAGAATGTTTTCCAAGACATTTCTAGTTTCTTATCATTAACTTAGTTGTGTCATGTTATGTGCTAGCAAAAATTGCTGATTACTACATTAAAAATTGGACACCTCCCATATTTCTATTTAGCACCATGGAAGTTCAGCACCGCCACTCACTTGCCACCAGAAAACTGCCCAATAAAAATTTGATCACCAACTTGCTTGTGTATTGAAATTTAATACATTTTGGTAGCTATTTTCCACCACATTGTTGTTCATCATTCAAGTACTTGGTTGGCAAGGATAGCTCACTGTCTTTAGCTTGATTCTGGTATTGTGTTTTTTATTTGCACAAGAATTCATGGATAATGAAATGTGCAGATTCAATGCATTTAGTTTTATGTTCTAGCACAAAAATCTTGACAGTAGAAAAAATTGAGAAATTTAGTATAAGAATGATAGTTGGTGTTACCAAGAGTCAAATTCGTTGAATTTTTTTCTCTTTGGTAGGTAAGTTTTTCTGTTATTGAATCTAATTCTTATAGTTTCTATTCAATTCTTCAGTTTAGTTGTCTCTAATTGATATTTCATTTCTCCAATTTGGCGAGCTGCAACTTGAAAATGAGGTATCCATGGTGGTTTTTGTTGGAAAATTGAATGCTCTTGAGCTTCCTACTCATCTATTAGACCCCCCGCAGCCCTAACCTACTTGTCAAGAGCCTTTCTTGTTTTGGAGATCCTCCCTGTGGTTCCTGATAGCTCCATAATTAAATGAGGTAGCTGATTTTAAAATTTGCATTTATTGTGGTAGGTAATTTCAAATTTTGAGAGGGAATGTTTTTCTGGACAAAAAAACATGAAGGAAATTTATTCTGTTAGTCATAAAATTGGAAGAAGAATTTTTCAGCAATAGCAGACTATGTGAAGAATATTTTCTGCGTGAGCTCCTAGTAGCTCCTGAACAACAATAGCTATATTTTTTTTTGTGTGAGTAGTGATTGCTCCAGGTCGAGCTCTGTGTAGCTCTTCATAGTGAGCTCCTGAATTTGTCTATATGGTTGAGCAGTGCTCCCAGCAAGTTTTTAATTTGTAGATTTAGTTTTTTTTCTGAGTTTTAAGCTTTATGTTTTTCCATAATCTCATTTCCAATTATATAATGAAAGAAGCAACATTGCATCTCCTTGTGCTTCCATGTTTTGAGTTTGTGTATTTCCTGCTTGACTGGAAAGCAAAACAACAGTTACGTGTTTGCATTTTGTTGGCTCATTTTATTTGTATCAAAGTTTTTGAGCTTCAAAAATTCCTACATGGTATCAAAGCTTTTGAGCTTCTAAAAATCTCTACATGGTATCAAAGCCATAGGCCCCAATTCCGTTGTGAGTTAGGGCATTATTTTTTCTAGGTATTTATTTTTTTTCTGTAAGAGACATGGTTGGAGCTGAAGGAAAGAGTTGGTAGTAGCCACCTCCCTTTAATGGACAAAACTATGATGTATGGGCAAAGAAGATGAGGACCATTATGGTTGCCAATGATCTGTAGAATTTTTTGATAAATGGGTTTGTGGATGTCACTGACCCATCTTAGTATGTAGCTATCACAAACAACTAGAAGACCTAGTTGAAGGAGCAAAGGAAGAAAGATGTTAAGGCATTGAGTTTGATAGAGGCAGCCTTGATAGAGGAAATTTTTCCCAGAATAGCACCAGCTGAGTATGCAATAGAATCTTGGGAAATCCTCCAAACTAACTACAAAGGGACTGATAAAGTCAGATCTGTGAAGCTCCAGTTACTTCGAAGAGAGTTTGAGATTATTGAAATGAAGGAAAGTGAGTTTGTTTTAGACTTTCAAACAAGGTTCTCGGGTTTGTTAAACCAGTTGAGAAAAAAATCGAGATGTGATAAAGGAGCAGAATATTGTTGAAAATATCATCATATGTATACCCATGAGGTATAATGCACTCGTCATTGCTATTGAAGAGGTGAAGGACCTCTCTACTTTGACAACGGATGAGTTAATGGGTTCCCTTCATACCCATGAGTAGTGCCTAAAGAGTTCTGCAACTTCTTCCCAAGAGAAAGCTTTTAAAGCTCATTCAAATGCAAGAGGAAGGGGGAGAGGTAGAAACAACTCCTGAAGAGGTAGAGGAAAATTTGGATAAGGAAATGCTGGAGGAGAAAGCTTGGGATGAGAAAATAGCCAAGAGGGAGTGAGCAGCTCATAGAACAACTCCTGAAGAGGCATAGAGAACAACAATTTGAGTGGGAGAAATGACAAGAGCAATGTTGAGTGCTACTACTATCATAAATTTGGGCATTACGCCAGTGAGTTCTAGAAAAAGCAAGAAAATCAAAAAAGACAAAATGCAAATGTGGTTGAAGGAAATCAGTCCATAGCCTTCATCATGTGCAACATTAGTGAAGAAGGCAGCCTTGAACTCTGGTATTTGGACAACGGTTGCAACAACCACATGAGTGGCAATTAAAAAATTTTTTATTTCATTGACAAGAATGTTAAATCTGAGATTAGAATGGGGAACAATGGAGTAGTTCCAGTAAAGGAAAAATGATCTATTATGATCTACACCAAGCAAGGTGACAAGAAGGAAGTATAGAATGTATTTTTTCTCCCGAGCTAAGCATAACCTCATCAGTGTAGGACAACTAATCCAAAATGGATACAAAGTGTTGATGGAGAAGGGCCAATGTGTCATTTATGACAAGAATGAAAGGACGAAGGTGTTTGAAGCAGTCCAAATGACAAAGAACGAGATGTTTTCGTTGAAGATAGACATGTTTCTCATCTCATTCCATTGTTGCACCTCTCATGGATGAAAAATATATAGCAGTATGTTTAGTATCCCTCAAGAGCTCTGTTGCAGACCTCTTTGAGCTATGGAATCTCAGGTATGGACACTTAGGCTTTGTTGGTTTGAGTATTTTTTCTAAGAATAATATGGGTGATGGTTTTCCAAGGATAGTAGAGCCTAATGTTAGATGTGAGGCTTGAATTTTGGGCAAGAAACCTAGGCAACCCTTTCAATCAAGAAACTCTACAAGGGCAAGAGCACCATTGGAGCTAGTGCATACGGATTTGGTAGGCCCTATGAAAATCATGTCTATTGGAAATAACATATATTTTATGACCCTCATTGATGATTTCAGTTGTAAGACATGGGTTTATTTCTTGCAACATAAGTTTGATGCATTTGATAAGTTTTTGTTGTTTAAGGCCCAAGCTGAAAAGGAGAGTAGACACTTTGTCAAGGTCTTAAGGTTAGATAGAGGAGGAGAGTATACTTCCAATCATTTTGTGCATTTTTGCAAGAAAAATGGCATCAAGAAAGAGCATACAACTAGTTATACTCTGTAGCAAAATGGAGTGGTTGAGAGAAAGAATAGGACCTTCCTGGAGATGACAAGGAGCATGATGAAAGAAAAGGGACTCTCGACTAAATTTTGGGGAGAGGTTGTAGCAACAACTGTTTATTTGATAAATAGAAGTCCAACAAAGGCGGTCCATGACAAGATACCATAAGAGGCATGGACGAAACACAAGTGGATGGTTGATCACTTGAGAGTGTTCAAATGTGTGGCATATGCACTCGTGCCAAAAGAGAAGAGGAAGAAATTAGATGACAAGGGTGAGAAGTGCATTTTCACGGGCTACAGTGAAGAGTCCAAACCCTATAGGTTGTATAACCCAGTCACCAAGAAAATCATCATTAGTAAAGACGTGGAGTTCTTAGAGGATGAGTCATGGGATGGCATGAAATCTCCTAAGAGCTCCTAATAGCTCCTGAAGGTTCTTGAAGTTGAAGAAGATGAACAGGAAGATCAACAAGAGCCTGCAGTAGAAGAAACAGTTAGCTCCTGACAACTCTTGAGAGCTCCTGACAGCTCTTGAAGGTTCCTGAAGTTGAAGAAGATGAATAGGAAGATCAACAAGATCCTGCAGCAGCAGAAACAACCAGTTCCTGATAGCTCCTGAAATTTCCTCAACAACTTTTGAGAGCTCCTAAAGCAAAAAGATAGTTAAACAGACACAAAATTTTATCTGAGAGAGCTCCCGATAGCTCCTGATGGCTCCTAAAAGTATTAGTTGAGCTCCTAAAAGCTCCTGAAGTGAGCAGACAAAGAGGAAATTAGCTAGAGATAGCTAGAAGATTGGTTCTTGAAAGCTCCTAAACCCACCAGTTCAACAAAATAGTAGTAGTAGTGAAATTTCAGACCCCACTCTCACCTCCCTAATTCCAAAGAAGACCAAGAGTCTAAGGGAGATCTACCAAGATGAAAGGTATGATGAAGAGTTTGATGAGAACATAAATTTTGCATTATTTTCTCATAGTGATTCAATTTATTTTGAGGATTTTGTGAAAGAGGAGAAATGGTGTGAGTCCATAGATGAGGAGATAGATGCAATAGAGAGGAAAAACACATGGGAGTTAACTAATTTTCCTCCCAACAAGAAATTTAATGGGGTGAAATGGGTCTACAAGACCAAGTGCAATGCCAAAGAAAGGATTGAGAGGCACAAAGCACGTTTGGTGGTCAAGGGGTACAAACAATAGTTTGGGAGAGACTATGATGAGACATATGCCCCCATTGCAAGGATGGAGACCATGCAAGCAGTCATAGCTATTGCAGCCCAACACAATTGTAAGGTGTTTCAAATGGACGTGAAGTCTGCCTGCCTTAATGGAGTGTTAAAAGAGGAAGTTTATGTGGAGCAGTCGTTTGGATATGAAGTTCCAGGCCAAGAACACAAAGTGTATAGGCTCCTGAAGGCTCTTTATGGGCTAAAGCAAGATCCATGGGAATGGTACAGTAGGATTGAATCATATTTGATGAGCAATGGTTTTAGCAAAAGCGATGGTGAGCCCACTCTTTACATCAAGGAAAAAAATAGTAATATTTTGATTATTGTCTTGTAAGTTGATAATTTAGTTTTTACTGGGGATGGTGATTTCCTCATTGCTAATTTTAAAGAGGCCATGAAAAGAGAGTTTGAAATGATAGATTTAGGTCTCCTGAGATATTTTCTAGGCATATAAGTAAAACAAATGCATGGTGCTATATTTATCTCTTAAGAGAAGTATACAAATGAGATCTTGAAGAGATTTAGAATGCATGAGAGCAAGCCTCCTCCAACACCAACAGTCGTAGGTCTAAAGTTGAGCAAGGAAGATTGCATCAGAAATGTGGATCTGAACATGTATGAAATTTTGGTTGGAAGTTTGATGTACTTGACTGCAACTAGGTCGGATATAATGCATGGAATGAGTCTTATTTCCAGATTTATGGAGACTCCAAGGGACACCCATTGGCAAGCGGGTAAGAGAATCTCGAGGTACGTGAATGGAACCAATGGATATGGCGTATTATACACAACAACAAAAGATTTTGTGCTAGTTGGATACACAGACATCAATTTGGAAAGAAGCTTGGATGATAGGAAGAGCACATTGGGCTATGTGTTTCATTTGGGTTTAGGAGCCATCTCATTGTATTCCAAGAAGCGAGCTATTGTTTCCCTATCAACAACTGAAGTTGAGTATATAGAAACAAATGTAGCAAAATGTCAAGCTATTTGGTTGAGAAGAATCTTGGCACATCTGAAAGAAGAACAAGAAGATGGAACAACAATCTTTTGTGACAATTTTTCATCAATAGCCTTGATAAAAAATCTTGTGTTTCATGGAAGAAGCAAGCACATTGAAATTAGGTATCATTTCATTCATGAATTGGTTGAAAATGGTAAAATAAAAATGAAGTTTTGCAGGTCTGAGCAGCAGCTAGCAAACATATTCACCAAGCCTTTGAGCATTGACAGTTTTGAGCGCCTAAGGAGTAGGTTAGGAATAGGCGTTGTTGATTTGGATCAAGATTTATCTTGTTGTTTTGTTGGCTTAGGACCAAGGGGGAGTGTTGGAAAATTGAATGCTCTTGAGCCTCCTGCTCATCCGTCAGACCCCCTGCAGCCCTCACCTACTCACCAGGAGCCTTTCTTGTTTTGGGGATCCTCCTTGTAGCTCCTGACAACTCAAAAATTAAATGAGGTAGCTGGTTTTGAATTTTTCATTTACTATGGTAGGTAATTTCTAATTTTGAGAGGGAATGTTTGTTTGGACAAAAGGAATGAAGGCAGCTTATTCTGTTAGTCAGAAAATTGGAAGAAAAAGTTTCCAGTAACAACATACTATGTGAAGAATATTTTTTGTGTGAGCTCCTAGTAGCTCCTTTACAACAACAGTTGTATTTTTTTTTGTGTGAGCATTGATTGCTCCAAGTCGAGCTCTGTGTAGCTCTTCACAGTGATCTCCCAGGAGCTCCTGAAGTTGTTTGTTTGGTTGAGCAGTGCTCCTAGCAAGTCTGTATAAATTCATAGATTTAGTTTGTTTTCTGAGTTTTAAGATTTATGTTTTTCTTTAATCTCATTTCCAGTTATTTAATGGAAGAATAAATATTGCATGTCTCCTTGTGCCTCCACATTTTGATTTTGTGTATTTCCAGCTTGACTGGAAAATAGAACAGCAGTTCTATGTTTGCATTTTTTTGGCTCATTTTATTTGTATCAGATTTTTTGAGCTTCTAAAATTCCTACATGGTATCAAAGCTTTTGAGCTTCTAAAAATATCTACAGTTTTAGGGTATTCATTCTTCTAGGTAGAATTGATCGAATATAATAATAATATATATATATATATATATTTCATCTAATCTACATGAAAAGTAAAGGGTTACTTTGTATTTTAGGGGTACAATATAGCATCACCATGCCTGCTTGAAAAATTTGTGCATTTTTTTAGCAATTTGAACAACAAATTTATCTAGCTTCCAGATATCAAGAAAGTGAGCTTTTGTTTGGTTTTTTATTAAGCTTTTACAACTCTGAGATTGTGCAACCAAGAAACTGTAGGAAACAAGATCATAAACATTGCTTGTACACTTTAAAATGTATGCAGAGAAAGATGTAGTGAGCAACAACGGAAATGGAAATATTGCCAAGTTGTTTCCACTTCACCTATATAAAATAGTGTACCCTATACTTATACATAGGCCATTGTTGTGTAAATATTTTCATTAAGAGAGGTAGGAAAGATAATTTAATATTTCTACCTGTCCTTTTATGGACAGCAATGAGTGTTTCCACTTGGTTTGCATAAAACTGTATGATCTATACTTCTATACTTTTATTTTACATTATTATTTAGGTTATTATTGTAAATATATTATGTAAGTTTTGAGTTGAATTTATATTTTAATTAATATTATTTTAATTTATAAGATATTTTGTTTATTTAGATTGGGTTGTATATTTGGTTTTAGTTTTGAATTGAGTCATACTATAATTTAAGCTTAGAATTTGAACTTTAAAATTTTCACTTGTAATATCAACTTTTCTGAAGTTTGATTGTTACATGTTGGTTGATGTGCTAAATATTTTGAATTCAGTTATTTTGATCATAGATTTATAGACAATCCTTGATCATTAGTTCTCATGAAAAATTATGTTATAGAACATAAAATTAATAATGGAGCTTCTCATTATAAAACACTACATCAATATCACATGCACATTGCATCTTAGACATTAAATATGATTGTGAAACATCTTCAAGTAGTACATTGACTACCACATAGGTCCTACCATGCTTTGTATAACTAAGCCTTGCTCAAAAACATGTATTAATGATAACAGTGTAGTGCAAAAGGCTTTATCAATAGCTCAAAGAGACACGATAAAAATAACAGATTATATGGTTGAAAAATCATTCTAAAATAGATTGTATGACATCATCCAATGCCACATTATTCAAATCATAATTGAAATTTAATCATAGGCTCAAGATTGTAGATCTAATTTGAGATTTCTAATTATAAAGATTAATCTCAATGAAATAGAAAAAATATAATATGTTGAATCAATGAGACTAAATCAACAAGAGTAAATCCATTCCTATCTTCTTTTTAGTTTATCATTATATTTCAATATTAGATATTTTAATTTAGTTTTGATTATTGTTTGTTTAATAACTTAACTAGATCCAAATTAAAGTAACAAATTTTCATAGAGAATATTTCCCTATGTAATACGTTATTATAAAGACTCGCTAATTTTTAGAATTAATTTTATATATCTCTAAGTATTTATGAAGTAATTTACTTTTGATATGTGTGTTTTTATATAATTAAAACATGTACCCTTGATCAAGAAGATTAAATATGTATTTGTTTCTTTTATTTCTTACCTTAATAAGAAGATCAATATGACCATCTAAGTTACCAACATGTACCTAATAACTAAGAAAATATCTTATTCTACATGTTTGAAAATGATAGGAGGGATATTATTTGGCTTCATTTATCATATGCCATGGTATTAAGATATAATGGCATGCTTCATCTTAAACCTACATCAATGATAAAATTGATAGTTCACTTATTTAGTATCTTAAAAGAAAAATTTCATAGAAAGAAAAAGAGTACAAATGGGCATGCTCATGTTTATATCTAAAATTGATATGAAATGATTCCACAAAGAAATAATACAAACTACATGTCTCCACAAATCAATTATGAATCACATAATTTGATGACAAATCTTATCTATCTACTTGTTGTCTTTAGAATGAGAACACTTATTTTTATATAGATTTGAGTTAGATTGTATAGAAACATCATAAGTATAAATCTCACATGATTCTATAAAGGATTATTCATGATAAAGAGAAAAAATCTCTATGAATCAATGATAAAACAAATCAAGAACTATGAACCTAACAACTAGAGTAATTATCTATGGTATTGTCAAAACAATCTTTGGGATTACGTCATATTGTTTGACACATTCCCAATCTCATCCATATATTAAAGTAAATTTGAAAGAGATTCTACTACCAAATAAGCCTAATCATAGATATTAACATCTACTAACTTTATATAGGATGTTTTTGAGAAATTGAAATAATTTGATATTGAAACCTTCCCTCTTGTTTTTTTTTTAGTGATCAAATATCAATATTTTTGAAATGATAACATGGATTAGTATTAAAAACTAGGTGGTGGGGGGGAGGAAATTGTCAGTTTTGGATAGATCTTGTGGGTCAAAATAGAATCAACAATATGAAGAGGTTTCCTCTTTGTTAAAAATTGAAAATGATAGTCTTGGAAAGTTTCAAATTGAAAGCATCTACATAAACAATGTTAATAGTTAAATTATATGGAGAGAAAGCATAGTGTTTGTCCTCTTCCACACCCAAAAACCTTGTTGCTAGCCACTCATCCTCATCTAATGGGGATGAGGGTGGTGAAGTGACTAATGAGGATTAAAATGTTGTGGCCTCTAAGGAGCGATTCAGAATGAAGTTGAAGGGATGAACAAAGTTGTTGGTGTTGTCTCTAGTCTCGGTAGGGGTGGCTAAGTTTGTCTCCTCTACTTTTGATGCTTGAGATGGTGAAGATATCCCTGCTATAGTTGTTTTTGATGCAAGATTTTTGGGCACATGATTGGGATGAGGAAGAGATTTTCTATTTTGAGAGTGGTGATCTTGTTGATGGTTTTCTAGAGGATGTTTCTTGGGCCTATGAAGGGATTTTTCAAAAGGATAAGTTTCTTCTTGATGTTCTTATTGAGGCCCATTTGAAGGCACATAGGATTATAGATGCGAGGTCTCTAAAGAAACCCCTTAATAATTCTTTGTTTACGAGTCTCAAAACGGGCTTCCTTCCCCTTGTTGATGTTGAGGGGGGTGTTTTTTTTCCTTCACCTATTGAAGTTCCTAATTTTTTTGTTTCCCCTTCGACCCCTATGGTTTCTAAAATTCGTAGTGAAGGTACGAATTATAGGGATGGGAGTATCTAGGCACTCCTACGGCTATTGTTGCTTCCTCTCCTATGGTTGTCACTACTTCAAACCCTATAGTGTTGGATGATCTTTGTGTGAAGGAGGTGCACCTGTCACATCTTACCTATAGTTAGATAATTTCTACAAGGTTACAGATGGAAGTTCCATTATTTTTATACAAGATAGACAAGTTCAAGTTAATATTCCCGACTCTCTTCTTTTTGAGTCTTTGAATTGGCTTAAGAGCTCTTTAGTTGGGAGATTATATGGAAATCATCCCATTATCGATGTTGTAAGAAGATGGGTCCTTCAGGTTTGGAAGAATAGAGGCCAAGTTGAGGTAACTGCTATGTTGATTGGTTTATTTTTATTTTCCCTAGTGGAAGGCTTCTCAAAGTCCCTTCTTGGTGGCCTTTGGTTTCTTGGCTCAAATGCCCTTTGTCTAGGTTTGTTTACTAGGGTTGCTTTTGGAGTTTTGGAATGAAAATATTTTAATGGGTATTGTTAATTATTTTAGGTAGCTCTATTGATAACCTCACCAAATTCATGAAGTGATTACAAAAATTACAGATTTATCAAAATCAATACCTATCGGTGTAATATAGATATATTATCCAATAAAATAGCTAAACTAGTTAATCTTCACATGTGTCTCCCGGTCGGGTCTATCTTGAAATAAAATTTATTGGTAATTTGGGGCTCTCAGAATTTTGTTCCATTAATGGAGAGGGTACAAAACCCCATGAATCCATCTCAAATGATGGTATAAGAAATAAAAAATGGTTTCTCAGCCCAAATCGTTTAAGGAGATTGTGGTGGATAAAGGCATAGTGATCCTAGAAGGTGCAAGTTTTTTCGTAGAGCTAGCCAAGGGAGGATGTATTTGAAGTGACAATGATGGAGCATAAGGTAAGAAACCCTCCCAAATCTCAAATGATTTGGAACTCATGCTAAATGTTGAAATGAAAAAATTAATTAGCAATGAAAGGGCTAGATTAAAAGATATTACCATATTTTTTGCAGCTGTAGATGTTAGAAAAATTCTTACAAGAATTTTTGGATAACTGGGTTTCAAATATTTGGGCGAATAAATTTGGAATCCAAATAAATTTTTGTCAAATGCCACAAAAAATGTTGTTTTTTTTTTTTTTTAAATAACACTCAATTCAAGAAAGGACCCTAGCCAAGCCCTATTGGAATGCAAGGGGGTGCACATTTCATGCCCTAGCTTGGTTGCTTAGGTCCATCATTGATGAAATACTAGATTTATCATGCCATAAGTGGTTTTTGATAATAAAAAAATTACCCCCTGAATTCTAGAAAATCATTCCTGAGTTGTTTGCACCAATTGGTGGGGTAGTTCAGGTCGATGAGGCTATGGCATCTCTTCCTCATTTGGATGCTCATGCCCTAGTTTAGTTGGAACAATGATGAGGGTTCTTGTGTTTTCTGCCCAATTGAAATTTTGGGAGGGATAATTGCATGTTACATGTGTAGAAAAGAGGTCCTTATCGAGAAAAATTACCCTAAAATTTAGAGAAAAATAAACAATAGAAAACCAAAGTTGACATGACTAGGTTTCAAAGTTTGATCCCTAACAAAGATCTTCTCACCTCATATGCAAGTCAAAACTTAACCCATACCATGGACAATAATGAAACCTCCCTTGTGAAATTTGTTTTCCAACATAGCATCGCTATGTTGGTAGATAGTTTAAATGACACCACAACAGTGGTAAAAAAAAATTGGTGTTGGGGTCAATGCCTCTAAGGAGGCAAATACTCATCTGACCCCTCACTCAGAATCTACAACTATGAAACTTAATAACTCTTTTAGGATTCTAGCATAAATAAATGAGAGGGGTTCTAGAAGCCATGATAATGGCTCTACAACCCCCACATCAAAGATTGATTCACTATCGAGTCCACTTGATGACCCTCCTAACCAAAATCTTACTGGTGATGAAAGGATGATTAAAAAAATAAATGCACAATAGTTAGTAATGCAAAACATAAGAAAGATAATAATAGATCTTTCTAAATGATTATTTTAATAGAAGAGCCTCTGCCCCATAGGTCTCAGATTTTTAGTTCAAAAATACCCCTTGAAAAAGTCGGGCTTGAAGATGTTAACTTGAATAATAATCAGGTGGGAGGGAGTAGTTTGGTTGGAGCTACTAGGGTTTCATCCCTGATGAAAGACTTAGTCCTAGAGATCAAGGAAAAACACCTAGATATTGAAATATGAGGGTCACACAATACAAGAAGTTTAACTTTTGATCAAACAAACCAATATGATAGAAAACACACCTTGGAAGGGGAAATCGGGCCAAAGGCATCATCCTTTGTGAGCTTTGATGAACTCAAGTCTTCCTCACCAAAGAGTGGAACTCTAATGATTCTCGGTCAAAATATCAACTCTAACCTTGAACAAAAGAATGAGATAAATGAAAATGTTGATTAGGTCCAAGATAGTTCTAAGCAATGCCAGTGGTCACCAATTATAATTGAGGGTTGGAATTCGAGTACCCTTCTCCAAGGAACAATTAACTATGAGTTAAAAATAAAGGATCTAAAAAAATGCAAAGATCAAACCTAAATCAAAAGGAAAGCCTTAACATCTTGAGACATATTAGGTGTTGATAATGAGAATATTACTTATAGGTAGCTTGAGAAGACTCTAAAGCCCTAGGCTGGCACCGGAAGGGATAGGAAATATATAAAATATCTATCACTAGGAAAAGAAGTAAGAATTTCCATAAACAAAAGAAAGAAAACAAGTACCATAGTCTAGTCACCTACAACAAAAAGGCTTGAGGCCAAGGAGAAACTACCAAAATGTTTTGATTTGTTGAAAAGTGACCAAGTTGTCTCTCCTATGAATGTGGAAAATGAGCTTTAACTAGATATCTTGGAATGTCAGGGGCCTAGATTCCCCTAATAGAAAATACATAATAAAAAGGTTCTTGAACCTTGAGAAACAAAAGGATATAGTTAGGCTACAAGAGACCAAAGCAATTGGATTCACATTAGATACCAACTTGAATTTAATTTGGAATGGATCATCATACTATATCAAAAACCATGAATGGGCTAGAGGAGCTACTACTATCCTTCTCTCCAACCAATGGGGACCTCATGTGACTAACCAAGGCACATCCCCTTGCAACAAGGCAGTATGGGTCACCCTAGAAAAATATGGAGTTGAAATGGGCATGCTCTATCTATGTGGCTAATGACCACAAAGATAGAACATGACTATAGAAATGGATTATCAGCCTACCTAATGTACCTTGGATCTTGGGGGGTGATTTCAACATGGTGGGACACCTAGAAGACAAGTGGGGGAATTGACATCTCCTAGAAAGGTAGTGAAAGGAATATCTAGAAAAGGCTAAAAACCAAGCTAAAAGTAGTGGACCCGATGGAGAAAGGTAGGAAAGACTATAAGGGGGTCTAGTTCACTTGGTGCAATTCACAAAAGGGAAACAAAAGAATATAGTGTAGGTTGGAGAAAAGTTATTTAAACAAGTAATTTTTTAGCTTCATACCAAATAAGGATGGAATCAAGGTTGGTGTATACCCTTACTCCCTATCAAACCATCACGCTATAAGGGCTAAGATAATTGTCAACCAAGATAGGCCCAATGATACTCCAAAAAGGACAAGGCTCATCCTCAATACTCACTTATTGAAGGATGAGGATTGTAGGGATGTCATGTCATCTTCCTCAGGGAGATTAGTAATTGGATGTTGAAGGATCAATTTTCCATTGACAAGTGCAACCCAAATGTTGATAGCTTGAAAAAGCTCTTCCAAACCATTGGAAAGAGGAGAGCATTGGATAGAATAAAAGAGGAGAATGAACTCCAAGAAGACTTATTCCTAAAATATTCCAAGTTTCAAATGGATCTTAGTGATGAGCACTTGTGCGAAGAACTTTCCTTGGCCAAAGAAAATCAAGGAAAATCCAAACACATAAGATTCAAGGTTTAAAAGTGAGAGCCAAATTGAATTGGCTAAATTGTGGAGACAAAGGTTCCAAATTCTTCTTTAACTATATAAAGGAGACAAAAATCAAGGAACAGATTAGACAAGTTTTGGAGGTGGAAATTTTATTTACCTCCTTGGAGGATCTTCTAAATCAATTCCATGCATACATCAAAAAAAAATTGACCTCTAAGGATGGTGATGAAGGGATTTAGGAAGCTAGAGAATTTAGAAAAGACATTATTTTGAGAAAATAAACAAGAAACAATAAGACTATCATTAATCATAACTAAAGAAGAGATCCATATGGAAATTATGTCCATGAACAATGACAAGTCCCCAAGGGGGACGTTCTGCTTGTGGAATTTTATAAAACCTTTATAGAATGGATCTGTGATGATCTATTGAAAGTCTATTTAGAAGCCTTGGAGGAAGGATCCTTGGGTATAATAATGAACATAGGCAATATCAAAATGTTGTCAAAAAGGGGGCGATAAAACCTTGATAAAAACTTGGAGATCCATAACCCTGGTGTATTTTTCTTATAAGATCCTAGCCAAGGTATCGCCTTAAGGCTTGTAAACATCCTCCCCAAGTTCATCAATAGATCCCAGATAGGTTTTATCAAAGGAAGATACATCTTAGAAAATTTGATCACAAGTTGGGAAACCTTGGAATGGGCAAGGTGTTCAAAGCAAAATGCAACCATGCTCTAGCTGGACTTTGAAAATATTATGATAGGGTTGAATGGTCCTTCCTAAGGGAAATCCTAGAAGCATTTTTCTTCCCCATACTATTCTACAATATGGTAGGTACCCTTTTGAAGGATGTTGTTGCATAAGTGGATGTAAATGACACACTCTCAGATGAATTTAAACTTGAAATATCTGTCAGAAAAGGGTGCCCATTGGAACCATCCCTCTTTTTCATTGCTTTTGATGCCCTGCACTACCTCTTGAGGGTAAACACTTTCTTGCCAAGGGTCAAAGGCATAAATTTTCTAAACCAGATTGAACTGATCAATATTCAACTTATAGACAACACTACTATTTTCTTAACTCTAAAGGAGGAAAACATGGAAATATTGATAAGGAAACTCAATTTGTTTTGTAAGGCATCGAGAGCCAAAATCTCTAATGTAAAATAAAACTTACTAGGATGAAAAGAATCCTCACTGGAGTGGGTTAATAACAATGGATTCCAATGGGCTAGGCAAAGCAAGCAAGTAAAGTATTTGGGGATTCCATTTGTTGTCTACCCCAAACTTAAAGAAATGTGGGCTTGGATTAGCTCCAGAATAGAAAAATATTGAAGGCTGGAATAGGAAATACCTATCCCTAGTTGGGAGGATACAAGTTTACCAAAATATCCTCTTATCCTACAACATCTACTTTTCCTTTGTTGGTTCTTTAGTAGTTAAATTAGGTCAAAAGAATCAAAAAGAGAACAAGGAACTTCCTATGGTCAGATAGTAAGGGTAAAAGGAAGAAACACTCAACCAAATGGGAATGATGTTTCCTAGAAAAATTGAATGGTAGAGTCAACCTAAAACACCTAAGGATGCATAGTGTTGCCTTGGCTACCAAATGGATAACCAAAGCTCTCATGGGTAATGAATCTTGGAAGGTCCTAAAGGAACAACATACTTCTTGCTAGTCCAAAGCAAGCCAAGATATGGAAAAAAATTCCTATTAGCGATATTCTCATGAGTAAAAACCCAATGTCCCCAGTGGGATCATCAATTTTTAAAAGCCTATTGAAGGCTTCAGAAATCATTAAGAGAAATGTAGAATTCAATTTGTGTAAATAATAATTAATAGGAACCTAAAATTCCAACCAATAGTTCCATATGGTGGAACCTCAAACATAAAAGTAAACCCCTTTCTCTATTACAAAGATTCTTTGCAAGAAATGGGCTGAAAATGAAATTCAAACCTTCCAAAACATATTGTCCAATGGGAAAATAAAGGTTGGAATACTTTGGCCAAGGAATTCAATCTCTTTCCCTCTAATTTAAGGACCTATAATACTCTGTTGGAAGCCTTCAAAGAGGCCAACTTCCCTCTATATTTTGAAACTAACGTTGACTTGACCAATTATCACTAGTACAAAAACAAAAATAAATGACTAAAAATACTACTAAAAATTGGTCAAGTGACCATTAGTAGTTTATTTCCATTTATTTATAGCACGACCAAATCCATGACTAAACCATTTTTAGTCATTTATTGGTTGTTTTGATTGATCAATTTGGTAGTATATGTAGTCATTAATTTAGTCATTGATTGTTGTTAACTGGTCACTTATTTAGTCATGGTAGTCATTTATTTAGTCATTCTATTCATTTATTTAGTCATGGTAGTCACATGGTAATCATGTATTTTAGTCATGATAGTCATTTATTTAGTCATTGTAGTCATTTATTTAGTCATGGTAGTCATTTATTTTAGTCATGATTATCATTTATTTAGTCATGGTTTAGTCATTTATTTGGATGAATCGGTGATTCAAGTTACAAATCAAATCTAAATTAATTAATCCTCATAAATTTATGCATATAAACTTAAAGTATCATATATATTCAAATGTTGAGAGAAGCACTATGAAATGAATACTAAATTTTTTGAACAAATATGATTGATCAGACACAAACATATCAAAAATCAAGAGGAGCCACAACATAGTATTTATGAGTGGAAATAAATTACTTCATTAAGCCTCACTGGCAAATCAAAACCTTAATGGTTACAACCTCACTGGAAAATCAAAACCATAATGGTTACAACCTCACTAGAAAATCAAAACATATAAATGATGTGCCTCATTGGCAACTTGTCTCATTAACTATTTTACAACATTTATTGAAGAATTAAAGAATTCAAAAAGGCATAAAAATAGAGAATCACTTTGTATCAATGAATTTGTTTTCTTGAAAGTTTCATTTGGATTTGAAACTCAAGAACCTTTAATTCTGCACTGGCAACACAATGAATACTATAAAATATATTTCTCCTTATTCAAAAAAACATTCATCTCAGCTCATGCTCTTTTCCTTGCAATGATTGTACATAGAGTTTTTTTATTGTGATTTTTATTCCATTTGGCATTGTCCTTTGACATACAAGAAAACACATAAATCTTATGTTTATATCAGACTACAAATATTTAACGAATTCCAAAACTCTAAATTGAGTAAAATATTGCTTCAAACTTGTTTTTGATACATTAATCTAGGGAAACGGGATCTCGCCTGATTATAAGAGAATCATGAAGATCAATCTAGAGGCTGCTAGCACATAAGGAATAAAGCAAAAGTAGCACACTCTAGTAAGAAGAAAGAGAAGAAGAAATTAGCATCAAGAAAAAGTAGACAAAGTTGCATAAGAAGAGCTAAGAAAACAACATAATCGAAAGAAAAAGGAGCCATAACACTCAGCAAAGAAATGATCATGAAGCCATTGATGTCGGAACAAAGACAATACGAGGGGAAATTATGATGGGTAGAAGCCGCAATGCAAATTTTCCTAGAAGTGTAAAATAAATAGGGAGAATCAAGAGTGAAATCCTATCTTATTCAAAATAGAGTGTAGGCCACCAAGGCACAAAATTTTAAGGTACCAGCAAACCCTAAAGCCCTAATAGTGAGCAACAACATAAAACAAAAAAGAAGCATAACATGAACTCTTCCTCGTTGGTATTCACCTTTTACTTCTCTGATTTGGTGAGCTGCAGCCTGAAAATAAGGTTTTGACAAGGGTTTTAGAGTATGTTTATTAAAATGAAAATTACAGCCAAGATTGTAATAATGAGCACATTTGGGTTTTAAAATTACATCCTTTACCCTACATAGTTAAGTATATATCAACATAATTAATATAATATATACTTTTTGTAATAAAAACACCCATATAATCATAAAGAAACTGAAGAAATTGAGAAACCCATTGGCATCCACCCCTAAAGAAAAACAAAGAGGCACTTGAGAAACACTTTCATTCCTTTACTGCTCACTTTATTCACAACTTGGCCTTGTGGTCAATGCTCCTCCAAACTCTTCCTCATTGGGATTGACCTTTCACTTCTCTAATTTGGTGAGTTGCAGCCTAAAAATAAGGTTTCAATGAGGGTTTTAGAGTATGTGTTATTATAACGAATTACCAAATCCCCCCAATAAACAATGAAATTACTAGACCAAGCTGATTTTTGGCTTTTTCACCCAAGGCATGGGCATTCAAAATTTGGTCTCATTGTCCATTACTAGTAGATTCTAGTTGCATCCAATATCGAGACCGTTTGGAGAAGGCAAGAGAGAGCCCCCACTACTATTGGTTTCAGCTCCTCCAAATTCTTCCTTGTTGGTATTGACCTTTCACTTCTCCGATTTAGCGAGCCCTCATTTATTTTAGGGTTTTAGCGTATGTTTATTAAAATGAAAATTACAGTTAAGATTTTTCTGCTTTATTTGTCTGTGTTTATTGGATTTCAAAATAGATAAACTATAATAAATAATCTCTCGCTTTTGCATAATAAATATTATTAAATATATTATAATATAGTATTATATAATTATATAATATTATAGTTATTATATCATAATTATAATATATATATTATATAATATATATTATATTATATAATATCATATAATATATATATTATATTGTATTGTATTGTAATATAATATATTATTATTATATTATATTATAATACAACCCACTCCCTCAATTTGAAATATTTTTTTAATTATCCACTTTAATATCATATTTTCTAATTTTTATTTGTGCAACTAATTATTTAGCTGTCTTTTTTACCCCATAATCAAATTAGTCACTTATGATGATCGAATCACTCATTTATTTAGTCATTTATAACTATGTTACAAAAAATGAGTAGAATTTAGTCATCTTTAGTTGTTGTGACTAAAATTTGTATTCACCTAGTCATTTATTTGCCAAATTCTACTAATGGATTTGATCTAGAAAGATGACACTAGCGTATTTGAAATCAAAGCCAAAGCAATCTACAAGAATCTTAACAACAATATTTCTACTACTAAACACATTAATAAATGTTGGGGAAACTCTAGGTCTAACAAAAAATATTTTAATCTATATGGCACAACATTAAGGAGCATAAAAAGGATTTCTTTATATGACTCATTCTATTACAAAAAGTTCCTTCAAAAAATAATCACACTAATGTAGATATATGCAGTGTTGTAGAACTCTAGAATAGGTATTGCACATTTTCTTTGAATGTTTTTATGCAAAAGAAGTATGGAGAATTTTTTGCAATGATTTAAAAGTTTGGGATAATGATAACAAAGATAGTTGAAAAAAATTATGTTATGCAATAAGAAATTAAGCAAGGATTATTTTATGTTCTAGGATTTTCTATCTATTGAGATACTATGACACATTTGGAGAGAAAGAAATGATGATAAATTCAATGGACACAAGAGGATGCTTACTGAGTCTTCTAAAAGACTCACATTTCTCTTTATTGCTTTATAGGTCATGGTAACCATGGAAATCTCAATGGCTAAATTCATGAGGCTACTTAATGATGGAATTGTGATAGTCAACAAGAATGAGGTCAAATATGGACATACCTGGAATCATAATCATGAGGACTCAAATAACTTCCTCAAGGCATTGAGGGAATTTCAAAGGGCGTTTAATGATGTGGCAATTGTCAATGCAATAAGAATAAGGGAAGTGCAACAAGAAAGGCCTCAAGTAAATAAAGAAATTACCCAGTACATGAAAGAAGTCAAGTATTATATAATGGGGTCTGCTAGAGAGCCTAGATGGGGAGACAGTGAGGAAGTCAACCAAAGCCGCAATGATTAACTTGACCAAGGTTTGCATAATCAACTTCTATATTTCTTGTAGTGTAGAAAAATGTATCCCTTTACATTTTCACACTTTTTTGGGCTCTCCTTGCTAAAATTGGGCTTCTTTATGCCTTATTTGGTCTTTTTTTGCATCCACAAGCCTTATTTAATACATTTCTCTAAGGATAATCACGACATTCATTGGACCATTCATAATTCATGTTTTTGGTTTATGTGTTCCAAATCTAGTGAGTTGGGACTCATACGCCACCTTGGGCATATGGGTCCCACCTAGGTTTCAGGGCCTAATCCCCAATATTGCATTAGAATTAACATTTTTTGAAATGTGTGTCCTAGGTTAAGCTACTAGGACTCATACACCTCAACTAGAATATGAGTCCCGCTTTAGCTTGGACCTATTTTGAATTCAATTTTTGGTGGGATTTTATTCTTCTAGATTTGATGTCGACTTGTAGTGTTGTAATTTTGATAAATTTGGCATAAACAAGTATAAATACAAGGTTGTTTCATATAATTTCTCCTAGCAAGTTTACAAGCTATCTAGAAATTTTCATGAGCAATTGTGATCTAGAAATTCAAGTATTCAAGAGTATTCAAGAGAGTTCAAGGGTTGATTATCAAGCATTTGGAGAAACATTCAAGATTAGAGAATCATGTCAAAGTCATCATGCATCATGTTTTTTTTTCAGCTAACATTTATGATGTAGGTTTTCATGATTCAAGCAAGCATTCAAAGACATTATTTCATATAAAGATCAAGAGTCAAGATCCACATTCATAATAGCCATTTCACACAAGTTTGTAGCCTTTATTTTAAGGTTTTGGTGAGTTGAAATATTGCATTTTTTCATTCATCATTCCTTCATGCCATTTCATTTCATTTCAAGGTTTGATTACCAAAATGGGGTTTGACCAAGGCAAACCTGTATTCCTTAACACAACATTTTTACCTCTTCATGTGTGATTGCAGATCTAGGTGTTTTAGAGCTTGAATATCCTTTAAGACAAAATTGCAAGATTGGATTTTTTTTTCAAAGTTTTCAAGAAGTTGTCATCTTCATGGAAACTCACCTACAAATTGAATTTGGACTTTTCAAACCTAAAGGTCAGATAAGATGAAAGCTATAGAAGATCACTCAAGGATCCTGAAGTTTCAATCAAACTCTAGTACTCAAACTAAATCACCACCTTGGGCGTATGAGTCCCAATATACACCTTTTCAATAATTTTATGTAGATCCTAATTTGCTAGTAGCATATTACAGATTCAACCCAAAAACCCTAACTGGGACTAAATCGCCCATTCTAGCATATTAGTCCCAATAAGCATCAAAAGTTAGAATTCCAAGGTTGTAGACCTTGTTGTTGATCTCTCCTACCTTCCAAGTTCTTTTCTATTTATCCTCAGTTTCTCATTCTACTTTTAAGTTTCATTTTCTAGATTACCTAGCTAGATTTGCATATTTCTTTAATTTCTTTCTTTCTAAGCATTTTCTTAGTGTTGAACCCCCTTTTAATCACACCTAAGGAAACCCCCCCTTTGTGTCCTAATACTTCCCTCAATTGAATCATCGGGTGGAAGTCTCTAGGGTTTCCTTCAATGAACCTAAGAGTGAAATAGGTAACCCCCTAGTTCCATCTCCCAAAAGGTGGAACCTTATTTCCTACAATTCATTTTGGTGAACCCAACCTTTGAACCTTTTGTTTCTAATTTGGAGTGCATTAAAGTCCTAGATTTAGTTTACATTAACTTTACATTAGATATTGCATTAGTTAATTTGCATTTAGGTCTTCTAAATCTTGCATTAGTGAAAAGTGCATATAGGTTGCATTTTTGCATCTTGCATTATTCAATTTCATTGAAAATTTATAATTACACATAGTCAAGTCAACATACAAGTTAGAAACCTTAGAATCAACTTAGAATTTGCTAAATTTAGTGTGAAAAATCTCATCTAGGACTCATTCTCCCATCTGGGAAACTTATTCCTAGTACAAGTCTTTCCTCCTAATTTTTGGGAATTTTGTGTTAACATTTTTTTAGTATTTGAACCTATCAAAAACCCTATCTGGGACTCATTTTCCCATATGGGAGATTTAGTCTCGTATTAGACTTGAATATGCATTTTATAGAATTTAAAAATATCATTTTTGTGCTTTTGTTTGCTACTGTTGGATTTTTTTTTTAGTTTGTTGAGTTTTTATTTCATCCATTTCATTAAATCTAGCTTAATTTGGTTTCATTTTAAGTGCATTTGTAAACATAAGAACTGGAATTAAACCATATTGTTTATCTTGTGTTCATTACATTTATCTTACATTCATTGATTGTCCCTTGCATGAGCTTTACAACTTGGTGTCCTATTTCTAATACTATAGTGAGACATAGTTTGAGACACATGTCATCCTATGATAACACACTCATCATGGATCTTGGGTTACCTAGCTCTTTCACTCATAGTGTTGACACTAGTTCACTAGGTATGGACCATACCATTGACAAATATTTATCTTCAAGTAGTATGAAAAGTGTTGAAACAATGGTTGCTAGTATCCCTCAAGAAAACATAATCCAAATCTATGAAGAATTAGCAAACCTACAACATCAAGTGAGCACTGAAAATATTTCCAATAGTGTTATCCCTACCATAGATAATATACACTGTATGATTGAAAGTGAACAAAGAATAGAGCTTGCGTGTAACTTAGCTTAGATTTTGGAAAATGTCTTACCTCAACAACTAACTATGCTCAAACTTACAACAATACTCAAAGTCAAGGAGGAACTCAAATTCCTCCTCCCAGAACTATTTTCTCTATTCCTACCTACACAAACCCTTAAGTTACCAAAATGATGCAACCTACTAGTAAAGTCATTCCTACCTTGGCTCATTGTTGTCTTACACACAATGGGGGAAAGAATTTGATAGCCTTTTCCAAGTTTGAAACATGTTGTTGTCCCTTTGGCTAGTTGTACGCCTTCCATATACGATGAATAAGATTGGGATGTGGATGACTTGATATAGGTTGATTCACATGTTCCCTACTAGTCTTGCTTTTTTTTTCTTTTTCATGTTATGTGTGTGATTGCATGTGCATAATGTGATCTTCCCGGACCGTTTTTTTTTATGTATCTCTCTCTTCATGACATTCCTCTATTTGTATCTACATTCTCCTCTATGTCATAAAAATTTTATTTGTCTTGTGTTTTCCTTTTGGGGATGACACGAGGCGTTGAGACATTTAGGTCTCTTCCATATTGACCAAAAATATTTTCCTTTATCTTTTCTTTGTCTTGTGTTTTCCTTTCGGGGATGACACAAGGCGTCAAGACATTTGGGTCTCTTCCATGTTGACCCAAAACCTTTTCTTTATTTTTTCTCTCTTTGTGTCATTCTTCCTATTCCATGAGTATTTGGTGAATGATGGAAATTCAGAGATTTATGACAACATTGTAGCAAAGAAATACTGACCCCGAATTTGTGGATCCCTTATATGTTATTTTGGGATTCCATTTTGGGGGCAACTCATTTTTATGACATAGCTTCATTTGGAAACATATGAATTGGCATAGGGATTTCCAAATAAGCTCTCATGTCTTCTTTATTGTTATCATTTATCATTTGCTACTTTAAAGTAATTTATCACAACATGGTGTTTAGTAGTTTATTTAAAGTGGGGGCACACATTGGCATTATTCCTTTTGCACATTTCATTGTCTAGTATTCTTACTTCATGTGATGTGACTTTCTCTTGGTTTTGTCATTGGGTGTGATATCCTTCAAGAGCGTGATCTCTCTTAGCATATTGTATTCCTCTTAGTGGCTTGATGTGATACACTGTATCCCCTAAATTGTGAATCTTCTATTCTTTGATTGGTCCTTTCTTGGAAACATTAGGCACAATTTTTCTTAATTTAAGACCTTACATGTGTTAGAGCTTTCAAATTTTTACAAATTTTGGTTGGTTCCATGAGAAAATTTGTCAAACTATCACCCTTGTGCTAAATGGTCATATGTTAGGGTTTAGGGGTTTGTCACCCTTGCTAAAATTTTCACATCTATTGCACCCTTGCATTATTTTTTCATATTGACATACTGTACCAGGTCACCGGTCATCCTCGTCATGACTTATGGCATCATGCCCATTGTCTTTGTCAGCCATATTGGATAGGCCTGCCAGTCATCAGGTTTTTTTTAAACTTTAAATATTTTTATGGTTGGCCTGAAATATTTCACCATTAAAGACTTATGTCTTACGTCTTTAAATTACTTGAGGGGTCGCCACCTGTCACCTAGCCCATGGTCCTTTATGACAGCAATGTGCATGTGCATAAATCCATGCCATTAGATTTAATGATCGATGGCCTAGGCCATTGCATGCATGCCACACAATATTGAAAAATTGAATTCTGGTTGGGCCACACAGTGTGTGCGATTGTGCCACACATCCTACATTTCAAGTGGGACCCATTTCCCACTATCCATTTGATCTCCCATCACAGAAGATCGATGAATCTGATGTTTTGATGGGTCTTGATCTGAGTCGTAGCGTGTGTATTGTGTAGAATATTAAATGGTATCACCTAACGCCTCACATGGTTTGTGTGATGGTGACACATGGACTTAGTTGGCAACACAAGGAGGCTGGATGGAGCCCGCAGGTCACATGCGTGTATTGTGACTAGGGAGTGTATCATTGGTCAATGGGCCTACCATGTGACAACATGGAATTTTCAAATGATTTTCACTCAATCTAATCCGTTCCATAGGCCAACACATTGGCACATCAATGGTCTATATTCAAAATTTAGAACCAAACATGTGATGGTTGTTTGAGATCTGCAAATGACAAGCATTAATGGTGCAATCTCTTCGATGGATATCAACCTGATCTCCATGTGTGTTAAGGGCCACTTCCTAGAAATCATGATGAATAGTACACTGATTTCCATGTATCTAGGAATTAACGATGGTGAAAAAGATGCCAAAAAATAATCACTTGCTCACTCATGCTGCAATTGGAGCATTGATGATTACTTCATCAATTTGTACGATAAATATGAGTGATGACTATTCATTTGCACCATAGCGATTAAGGGTCTAAATTCCTCTGTGCTTCTATATTGATTGGTTATTTCTCCTACAAAGGCTTTGAGTTTTAGTGCAAGATGAGCAAGTTGACTGCTTCTCTTTTGCCGATACACAGGTCTGCAAGAATGAGTATGTGAAGATCTTAGGAGGAGGCACAAAAAAATGAACAAAGTACCCTCCCAGATGCTCTTGGCTTCAAGGAAGAATACATGAGGTCCCTCTCGGGTGTTACTAGGTGCATCTCTCAGCTCAAGGGTCAAGTTGCAAGAGCGGAGGTGGCAGGTTGTGGCAAGGAAAGGAAGTCTATGGAGCATGGAAGGAGTTCAAAGGTCAAGCTAAGGTATGTTTGTGGCTCTCTGGGTCGATATAACTCACCCACTGATGTCTCTGGTAGCTCTGGTGGTGGTGACTCAGAGACTGACTCTAATTATAGTTACTTCCTCACGGCTCTGATTGAGATGGTTGGCGTGAATGAGGAGGTCCTCATAGTTTCTCTAATTACCATGGTGGCACCATGTGATGGTTTTGGTTCTAGTCCTGGGAATTGTGTTGATGAAGATAAGGTGGTTTTATCACCTCCCACTAAGGTGAAAACGTGAAGTGGTTATCTGTATCGTGGTCATGGTGTTGCTCTAGGTTCCAGGTAATGATATGGTTTTTTGGGTTCTCCAATTTTGTTCTAATGTTGATTTCTTTTTGGGTTTGATGTAGACGTAAATGATAAAGCCTTGATGGAATTTTGTTGTGGATATGCTGACACTAACTGGTAACATAGGTTGTTGCAAAATTTTGATTCCCTTGTTCAACAAATGATTACATCTAATTGTCTAGGAATTTTGATCAAATGGGGATGAAATTTCATTTTGAAATGAAATTTTGCTAAAATATAAATGCAATGAGTCCAAAGCTTTTCGATCTCTTATCATATAAAAGATATTTCAAGGCTCATTGTAGAGGTCATATTTTTGAATCCTGAAGGTCTAGGTGGTACATATTGAACGCATATAATGCAGAATTGGGGATAAATTGGCTTGAAAATTGTCTTGGGTAGGGTATGTATATGAGATAGTCTTAATAGGTCTTATGTAAGTACTGATATCGAAACAAAACTAAAAAGTTTAAGGTAATTTCTCTCTTGTGTGTTGTTGTGACATATTATGAATGAAAGTATCAAGTTTAGTTTCATTTGTCTTCAATAGTTCATTTGAATGTATGATTCCATTTCTTTCCTCAACTTAATGAGTTAATCAAATGCTTGAGAAAGGATTGTAAGTCTGTGATAATGTACTAAGGATCTGATAAGGAATGATACTTTGAATATTATGAAGTTTTATGATGTAATGAATTGTGAGAATCATTCACTGATGTTAGGGTTGAATATTATGTATGAATGAATATTTCATATGTGAATCCTACCCAATTTCACGAGGCACTAGCTAGTTCATTTGGAATTCTTTTAAGTACTTAAAATAAAAAATCACCTAAATTTGGATTCAAGGTCGGAACATTACTTAATTCAAATTTTATTTGCTTTGAGATGAATATATTGTATGGTATTTGTATTCCTAGCAAATATGTGGTCATTTGTATAAAGGTTAGCCAAGCCTTTGATAGGTCATGTGTATTTGCAAGTTAATTGGAGTGTATTTGTGTAGTGAAGTGTTCTTACGATACTGAGTATCAAATGAATACAAATAGGAACACCCTCCTTGGTCCCACAAAGCCTAAAGATTAGTGGTAAGGGCCTGAAAACTTTTACCCATTAGTTGGCCACAAGCCTTGGTAATTCTTGAATATAAGGACTGACAATCCTTTAGGGAATTTGAAGCCTCTACTAGAAAAACAACCAACAAAATGGTGACTCTGCTAGGGAGAACTTCTGAGAAATTTTAAAAAATAAGGAATCCCAAGCACAAATAGTAGTATCACAGAGTCAAGCATTTGGTGAATCTAAATATTTGATTCAGGTTTTAAAATTTTTGGACCTGGGATGAGTTTTGTTGCAGTAAGAATTAAAGAATTTGTGAGTGACTTCGTTGTTGGAGAAGACCTAGAATGAGATTTTCTCTTAGAAGAACTTCATGTTGCTTGAAGTTTGTTCCTCTATGAAAAGAGGTGGTGAATCTATCTAAAGAACCAATTGAATTATGAATAAGGCTTCCAAGTTTACAAAAATTGCAGTCAAGAAAAAGGGTTAACAGTTGCTACAAAGTCTCCAGGTATTCTCATAAATCTAAAGAAAGCATTATTTTGTTTGAAAGACGTTATGAGAATTTTTCAAAGCTTGAGATGATAAATGGTTCCCTATTAGATGAAATTGCATTAACACAAGGAATAATAATAATAATTTATTTTCATACTTCTAGTGTGTAATATCTGAAATGATTTGAGAAGTATGCTTTATTCTTGAATTATGCCTCTAAGAAGGTTTTAAGGAATAATGTTCCCATCTATGTTTTAGAATCATGGTTGAATTTGTAAATGATGCAATCAATAGCCATGTGTCAAGTTAATGACAATTGAATATGGTATAAGAGGAGTTTCCTGTGAGGTAGCAAGTAAGAGTATGCAGGGTAGACAATCTTCACCATGCCCTCCAAGGGATTTTGTTATTGAAAGATATATGCCATTCATTTTCAATGGTATTAAAATTTTCCCAAACCTGATTCCTAAAATTGTTATAAAATGTTTGCCAAAGTTCACAAGGCAAAGCTTTGAATCAACCTCTAAGCATTTGCAAACATTTATGGATGTAATGGGAGATTATGAAGTAAATCGCGAGGATGTTTTCATGAAACTTTTTGTTCAATATTTGAAGGATGATGCCAAGGATTGGTTCTCATATTTACAAACATGCTCTATAGCTTCATGGGATCAACTTAAGATGGCCTTTGTAGAGAAATTTGGTGAGAGAATAAACCCAAGTCTGGTAAGAAAGAGTTTTATGGATATCCATAAAGAGGAGGATGAGTTAGTCTCTTCTTTTAATCTTAGATTTTCTAAGATTATAGGGGGCATCCCTAAAAATATAAGGCCACATGATGTTGAGTGTTTAGTTGTGTATTTGGGTGCATTTGAAAAAAATATGAGCTATATGTTAAGGGATAAAGAGCCCACAACACTGCTCCAAGCTTATCAGACTGCTATGGATATTGAAAAAAATCTAAAGTATTCAATAATGAAGGGATTCCCAAATGCTAATTCTAGTTATTCTAGCACATCGTGTGCAAAAATAATTAGTGAATCAACTAGCGAGGAACAATACAAAGAAGTTAATACCCCTGCTATCCCATTTTCTCCATCACCACAGTATGTTGATCAGGATAAACCTCAAGTGAATTGTCCATAGGATGTAAGTAATGTTGATTGCATGTCTTGTGCTAAAATATTATGTGATATAAAGAGAATTCAAGGTGACTTATCTCATGATATGTATTGTTAGAAATACAAAAAAGTGTCAAGCCTAAAGAGTCAATATTCATTGACTTATTGTGTGAAATATATGAGTTAGGAATAAGTATGTTGCCAAAATAATTGAAGCCTGAAATTCTAGGCCAAGTAGTTGAAAGGATCAAATTGGTAGAAGGAACTGGAAGCAACCATATGAGACATCATATGCTTTGAAGTAATAATGGTTATAGCCCTGATAAGCAAGAGCAAGAAATGATGCAAATAGGTGAGTTAGACAACTCATAATATAATTATTGCAATTTTTTCACCAGTAATTTGGGGGCAGGTCATTACTTATGTGATGAAGAGAAAGAGGAGAACCCCTGTTGTGATGGAAGATTTGATGCATCTGGATCAAGATCTTGGGATGTACTAAAGGATGAAGAACTGGTTGAGATCCAATTGATTACACCGACGGGTCATTCGATAAATGGCTATGATTCCAATGCTGATGATTATCAGTCTTCTGCAAATGATCAGGATATTGATGCAGGGAACTATGGTTTTTAGTCTGAGGGGTTTGAATGTAGTCTCACTATTGATGGATTCTCATGTTATGATGAATGTGATGATACTAAGTCACATCTTTCCTTTGTTGAATATGATAATCCCTACCAAATGAATGGAGATCCTCTTCTACGACTTTGTAGGGATTTTGAGTATGATGATAGGCTGCAAGGTTTGCATCCCTTAATAGAGGGAGTAGATGCTTCCTTGACTAGAATGAATATAGTGGATAATCCCCTCTTTGATGAACCTTTTCCCATGACAATTGCTAAAGAAGAATCCCCTATTTGGTGCAGGGATAATCCACTTTCTAAAGAATTTAGTGATACTTTGGATGTACGGTTAGAACAAATTTGTGAGCAATGTACTAGCAGGCTCATTGATGGTAACTCCTATGAAATTGTCACATTTGGAATTAATATGGAGGATGATATTAACAATTAGCGGGAGATCAGAGTCCTTGAGTAACTTTCATAGGAATATAAATATTCCCATGAAGTTAACTTGCACATACTTTAGTCACAAGAAAAAGAGCATTCTGAATTTGATAGTGATGAAGAGTATAGGCATTTAGGTATCAATGATCATTATATCAATGTTGAGTTTCATGGAAAGTGTTGGGAGAATGATGTATATTTTGATGCACATATATATTATGGATTTTCAATAAAACTCATGGAAGATGAATGGAAATATGACTCATGTATGGGGCAATTCAATTGTATTGAACACAATGTCATCCAACATGAGTATGTGGTCAAGTTTTTTGCTGATGGTCCTCATATTTTGGATACCATTATGATTTTTTTCCCACTCAATAGGGATGGCATTTATGTGAAGTAGGGTGAATATTTTCTTGCACCTATCCATTTCCCTTCTAGTTCTTCAGAAGACTGCTTGCCTAGTCTGATACACACAGTTATTGAAGGTTTCAAATTTGATATACAAAATGAATGTGATAAGGTGGAATATGGATGTTTCCTTTTTCCATTACAACTTGACAAGCCAAATATTGATAAGCAAGGAAGTTGTTAGGCAATTGGTATTTGTCAAAGTAGTACAAATTGTTGGAAATTATCTGGCATTAGTATTCATCCAATAGAGGTATGTGAAATAAGGGCCTCTAACAGAGATGATTTGGCTCCAAAGCTTGGAGGGTCTTGGAACACCAAGCTTAAAAATTGAGGCTAGTAGAATTGGATGAATTCTCTTAACAAGAATTTTGTACAATATTGTAAATTTTGTATATAGGTGTGGTTTGTTCTTTTCCTATTGTGTATGCTTGTCTTGTTCGGACAAGCTCTTGGTTTGTTGTTTTGGGCTAGTCTGCTTCTACCTAAGATCTAGATTCTCTCCATACCCATTAGGGTTATGCATCCCTGAGCTGGAGAAACTATTAGAGCTTTCAATTTCTTACAAATTTTGGTTGGTTCCATGAGAAAAATTGTCAAACTATAACCCTTGTGCTAAATGGTCATATGTTAGGGTTTAGGGGTTTGTCACCCTTGTTAAAATTTTCACATCTATTGCACCCTTGCATTATTTTTTCATATTGACCCATTGTACCAGGTCACTGATCATCCTAGTCATGACTTATGGCATCATACCCATTATCTTTACCAACCTTGTTGCATAGGCCCACTGGTCATTAGGTGTTTTTAAAAATTTAAATATTTTAATGGTCAGCCTGAAATATTTCACCATTAAAGACTTATGTCTTAAGTCTTTAAATTACTTGAGGGGTCACCGCCCATCACCTAGCCCATGGCCCCTTCTTTATGACAACGATGTGCATGTGCAAAAATCCACGCTATTGTATTTAATGATCGATTGTCTAGGCCCTTGCGCACATGTCGTGTAGTATTAAAAAAATGAATTTCGGCTAGGTCGTGCATTGTGCGCCATTGCACCACACATCCTACATTTCAAGTGGGACCCATTTCCCACTATTGGCTTGATCTCCCATCGCAGAAGACCGATGAATCTGATGTTTTGATGGGTCTTGATTTGAGCCATAGCACACATACCGCATAGAATATTAAATGGTCTCACCTAATGCTTTGTGTGATCTGCGCGATGGTGACACGTGGACTGAGTTGGCAATACAAGGAGGCTAGATGGGGCCTGTGGGTGACATGCATGTATTATGACTAGGGAGTGTATCAATGATCGATGGCCCTGCCATGTGACAACATGGATATTTAATTTTTTTTGACTCAATCTGAGTCGTTCCGTAGGCCAACACATCAGCGCATCAAAGGCCTATATTCAAAATTCAAAACCAGCCATGTGATGGTTATTTGAGCTCTGCAAATGGTGAGCATTAATGGTGCAAGATATTTGATGGATATCAACTTGATCTCCATGCATGTGAAGGGCTACTTCCTGGAGATCATGATGAATAGTACACCGATTTCCATGTACATGGGAATTAACAATGGTGAAATAGACACCAATGAATAATCACTCACTCGCTTGTGCTGCAATTGGAGCATTGATGATCACTTCATCAATTTGCTCGATAAATATGCGTGATGACTATTCATTTGCACCATAGTGATTAAGGGTCTGAATTCCTCTATGCTTCTATATTGAGTGGTTGTTGCTCCTGCAAAGGCTTTGATTTTGAGTGCAAGATGAACAGGTTGACTACTTCTCTTTCGTCGGTACGTAGGTCTGCAAGAATGAGTATGCAAAGATCTTAGGAGGAGGTGCAACAACACAAACAAAGTACCCTTTTAGGTGCTCTTGGCTTCAAGGAAGAATACATGAGGTCCCTCCCGGGTGTTACTAGTTGTAGCTCTTAGCTCAAGGGTCAAGTTGCAAGAGCGGAGGTGGTGGGCTATGGCAAGGAAATAAAGTTTGTGGAGTGTGGAAGGAGTTCAAAGGCCAAACTGAGGTATGGTCATAGCTCTCTGGGTTGACAGAACTTGCCCATTGATGTCTCTAGCAGATCTGGTGGGGGTGACTTAGAGACTGACTCTGATTACAGCTACTTCCTCATGGCTCTAACTGAGATGGTTGGTGTGAACGATGAGGTCCTTACGGTTTCTCCAATCACCGCGGTGGCACTGTGTGATGGTTCTAGTTCTGGTGTTGTGAATTGTGTTGATGAAGATAAGGTGGTGTTCTCCCCTCCCACTAAGGCGAAAACACGAATCGGTTGTCTATATTGTGGTCATGGTGCTACTCCGGGTTCCGAGTAATGATATGGTTTTTTGGGTTCTCCAATTTTGTTCTAATGCTGATGTGTTTATTTTTAGGTTTGACGTGGATGTAAATGACAAAGACTTGATTGCATTTTTTTGCAGATATGGTGACACTGACTAGTAACGCAAGTTGTTGCAAAATTTTGATTCCCTTGTTCAACAAATGATTACATCTAACTTTCTAGGAATTTTGAAATGCGGATGAAATTCCATTTTGAAATGAAATTTTGCTAAAATGTAAATGCAATGAGTCTGAAGCTTGTTGCTCTCTTATCCTATAAAAGAGATTTCAAGGCTCATTGCAGTGGTTGGATTTTTAAATCCTCAAGGTTTAGGTGGTACATATTGAATGCATATAATGCAAAATTGGGGATGAATTGGCTTGAAAATTATCTTGGGTAGGGTATGTATATGAGATAGTCTTAATAGGCCTTATGTAATTACTGATATCAAAACAAATCTAAAAAAACTAAGGTAATTCCTCTCCTTAGTGTTGTGACATATTATGAATGAAAGTATCAAGTGTAGTTTCATTTGTCTTCAATAGTTCATTTGAATGTATGATTCTATTTCTTGCCTTAACTTAATGAGTTAATCAAATGCTTGAGAAAGGATTGTAAGTTTGTGATAATGTACTAAAGATCTGATAGGGAATGATACTCTGATTATTGTGAAGTTTTATGATGCAACGCATTGTGAGAATCATTCACTGATGTCAAGGTTGAATATTATGTATGATTGAATATTTCATATGTGACTCCTGCCCAATTCATGAGGCACTTGCTAGTTCATTTGGAATTATTTTAAGTAGTTAAAAGAAGAAAGCACCTAAATGTGGATTCAAGGTCGGAACATTACTTAATTCAAATTTTATTCGCTCTGAGATGAAAATCTTGTATGGCATTTGTATTCCTAGCAAATATGTGGTTATTTATATAGAGTTCAGCTAAGCCTTGGTAATTCTTTAATATAAGGACTGAAAATCCTTTAGGGAATTTTAAGGCTTTGCTGGAAAAACAACCAACAACATGAACTAAGCAAAAATCCTTTGAGTGTACCTTACACTATTTTGCATTTACAATAATTTTTATATGGCCACCTTGCATAACACACTTTGCTTTCTTGTGAAGCCCTCCTATTTGTTCATGAGTGTTAGCATAAGAAGTTTTTCTTGCCTCATGAATCCTATTGTTCGTGTTGTGTGGAACCTTATCAAAGTTATTAGGAGGTATAGATTTGGTATGGTTAGCGTATGGGAGCCAAACTTAGACATGAATTTCCCATAGCCACTTGCTTTTCTATGTTAGTGCATATCAACCACATGCATATGTGTCTTTGGGGGCTCACCTAGTGGATGACCTAAGGTTCCACTAGCCCTTGTGAGCATGCATTTTGTTTAAATAGTGGACAACACATTCCATTTGTAAAAATTTTTGGACAAACAACTTAGATCTGATCCACATCATGTTGGACAAGTGGTCAAGGCTTGATCCACCTTCTATTTTCTTTTTCATTCTTTTTTATGTCTTTGGAAGTGTATGCTTGTATCTTTTTGTTGCTTCGTACATCATTCCCATGCATGTTATTTTGTGCCTATGATAGTTTTACATAGGATCTTGATCCTGGGTTCTTGCGCAACCCTCTTGATCATTGTCATCCTATCTCACTAGCATTGGTACATTTGAACCCATCTTGATACGAGTTTGTCTACTTTAGTGTGAGTTTGAAGCAAGTTCCTCCTCTCACTAAAGTGGGGGCTAAATGTAGTGTAGAAAAATGTATCCCTTTACATTTTCACACTTGATTGGGCCCTCCTTGTTAAAATTGGGCTTCTTTTTGTCTTATTTGGTTCTATTTTGTATCCAAAAGCCTTATTTAATGCATTTCTCTAAGGATAATCTTGACATTCATTAATGGACCAATCATAATTCATTTTTTTGGGTCATGTGTTCGAGATCTGGTGATCTGGGACTCATACGCCACCTTGGGCATATGGGTCCCACCTAGGTTTTGGGGCCTGATCCTAAATATTGCATTAAACTTAAATATTTTTTGAAATGTGTGTCCTAGCTAAAACTACTAGGACTCATACACCCCAACTGGCATATGAGCCCTGCTTTATCCTAGACCTATTTTGAATTCAATTCTTGGCATAATTTTATTCTTCTAGATCTGATGTCAGCTTGTAGTGTTATAATTTCAAGAAATTTGGCATAAAAAAGTATAAATACAAGGTTATTTCACATAATTTCTCTTAACAATTTTACAAGTTATCAAAATATTTTCATAAGAAAGTGTGATCTAGTAATTCAAGTATTCAAGAGTATTCAAGAGCATTCAAGGGTTTATTATCAAGTATTTGGAGCAACATTCAAGATTTAAGCATCATGTCAAATTCATCATGCATCATATGTGTTTTTTAGCTAACATTTGTGATGTAGGTTTTCATGATTTTGGAAAGCATTCAAAGACATTATTTCATATCAAGATCAAGAGCCAAGATCCACATTAATGCTAGCCATTTCACATAAATTTGTAGCCTTTATTTCAAGGATTTGGTGAGTTGTGACAATGCATTTGTTTATTCATCATTCCTTCATGCTATTTCATTTCATTTCAAGGTTTGATTACCAAAATGGGGTTTGACCAAGGAAAACCCCTATTCCCTAACACAACAACATTTTCCGTCTTCATGTATGATTGCAGATCTAGGTCTTTTAGATCTTGAAGATCAATTAGTATAAAATTGTAAGATTGAAGAAAGTTGTCAAAGTTGTCAAGGAGTTATCATCTTCATGGAAACTCGCCTACATATTAGAATTCAAAATTTTCAAACCTAAAGATCGAACAAGATCAAAGCTACAAAAAATAACTCAAGGATCCAGAAGTTTCAGTCAAAGCCAAATACAGGGACTAAATCATCACCTTGGGCATATGAGTTCCAGTATACACATTTTCAGCAATTTTCTATGGATCCTGGTTTGCCAACAATAGATTCCAGATTCAGCCTTGAAACCCTAACTGGGACTAAATCACCCAGTTTGGCATATCAGTCCCAGTAAGCATCAAAATTCAAAATTATAGGGTTGCAAACCTTTTTTTTGATCTCTCAAACCTTCTAGGTGCTTCTTTGTTTATCCTTAGTTTCTCATTCTACTTTTAAGTTTCATTTTCTAGGTCACATAGCTAGTTTTACATGTTGCTTTCATTTCTTTCTTTCTAAGTATTTTCTTAGTGGTGAACCCCCTTTTAATCACACCTAAGGAAACCCCCCCTTTGTGTCCTAATACTTACCTCAATTGAATTATTAGCTAGAAGTCTCTATGCTTTACTTCAATGAACTAAGAGTGAAATAGGTACCCCCTAGTTCCATCTCCCAAAAGGTGGAAGCCTATTTCCTACGGTTCAATTTTATCTACAAGATATGATATATATTTTTTGTATAAACATTGTTTCTTTTATATTTCTCAACAAGAACTGTGCACACATGTTTATAATATATAAGGAACTAACTGTGCATTTTTGTAAGTAGTATATATGATAGGATGTAGGTAGAACAAAAGGTGCAATTTGTAAGTAACCTCTATGACAAACATATAACTATGGACAAACATATAACTATGGATAAATTGTAGATATTTTTTGATTTACTATCTCTAATACAAAAGAATGCAATTGTGCATGTCATTAATGCAGGGGATTGTATGGCAAACATATAACTATGGATAAATTGTAGATATTTTTTGATTTACTATCTCTAATACAAAAGAATGCAATTGTGCATGTCACTAATGTAGGGGATTGTATGGCCATATATATCATCTATTATACAAAAGGGCTAAATCTCAGCACACAAAAAACCTACATTTTTTACTCCAATTTTAACATTTGGATAGTCAATCTTAAGGTTTTTAGTCCTTTTGGATGTAATGGTGAGTTTCAGTTGGCTCTAAGATACAACATTTAGTTACTCAAGGCCAAAAATATAAAAAATATATACAAAATTATAGATTTAGAGAGCTCTAATACCATGTTGGAATTAGTTTCTCAACCCTACAATCCCCAAGGATCACCTACAATATAACACCTAACACAAAAAGAGAAAAAATAAAGCTATAGAGGACGAGGGACAATTGATAAAAGGGTAATTGCATGGATATGTGACACAATTTTGGTGTCAAATTGCAAAAAAAGCCATAATAGGCCATATTGCGCTCACAAAATTTGGAGAGCGCCAAATTTGGTGCTCGTCAAATGGCTTGAATTTTGCAATAAATGAACTTGTGAACTCTTTCTTTTTGCAATGAATTTTGGAATGCATTTTTCTAAACTCTTTCATTTTCTCTTTCTTTGCCAAGGAAACTATAAACATGAAATAAAAATTTAAGTATAAGTTGACATTTACATATGGAAATTTACTTTCTTATACTTTAAGTTATACTTCATGTATATAGTTTAGGATGTTTGAGAGTGTTTTTAGATCTCTAGGAGTTATAATGCAAATTCTAGTTTTTGGAAGATCTTAAAATTTTTAGACTTAGTCAAATTTTAGTAATCAGCAATTCAAATTTCAGTAATCAGGAGGTCAAATTTTAGTAGTCAACGAGTTGTATCATCTTTCTCTCTCACTCTCTCCTTCTCTCTACTCTCTATCTCTCCACTCCCTCTCTCTCTCCCATCTCTCTCTCACACACACCCCTCTATCTCCTCCCTACATCTGCCTCCCTCTCTCCCCTCTCTACTTCTCTCTATCTCTTATCTCTCTACATCTCCTTCCCTCTCTACTTATCTTTATCTCCCCTCTCTCTCTTTACCTACCTCTCCATCCATCACTTTGTATCTCACTTATGTCTCCCTCTCTACTCTCTATATCTCCTCTCCCTCCCTCTACCTACATCTCTCTCTCACTCTCCATCCCTCTCTTCCCCCTCTTTCTCTCTAACTCTCTCCTCTCTATCTCATAATTATCTCTCCCTCCCTCTCACTCTCTCCTCCCTATCTCACCACTCTCTTTATCTCTCTCACACACAAACCTCTATCTCCCTCAATAACACGCCCTCCCTCCCTCCTTCCCTCTCTACTTCCCTCTATCTCTCCTCTCCCTCCCTTTCTCAACCTCACCCTCCCTTCCCTTCTTTTTGTCTCTCCTCAAATCTCTCTCACTATTGTCCCTCCTTTCCTCCCCCTCTTTCTCTCTCAACTTATCCTTTTCTCTATCTCACCATTATCTCTCTCTCTCACTCACACACACACCTCTATCTCCCTCCCTAACTCTCCCTCCCTCCCCCTCTACTCTCTATCTCTCCTCTCTCTTTCCCTCTCTATACCTACCTCTCCCTCCATCACTCTCTCTCTCTCCATCCCTCTCTATCTCACCTATGTATCCTTCCCTACCTCTTTCCTTCTCTACTCTCTATCTCTCCTCTCCCTTCCTCTACCTACCTCTCTATTTGTATCTCTATACCTATCTTTCTCTCCCACTCTATCCTCTTTATCTCACCATTATCTCTATCCCTACCTCTCACCCCCTCCTCTCTAAATCACCATTCTCTCTCTATCCAACTTTCCCTCCTTCCCCCTCTATGTGTCACTTATCCCTTTCTAACTCTGCCTCCCTCCAACCTCCCTCTCTCTCTTTATCTCTATTTCTCATTCTCTCTATCTCACCACTCTCTCCATCTCACTCTCCCTCCTTCACTCTCTCCATCCTATCCCTCCCTCTCTCCCATATATACCTACCACTCTCTCTACATCTCTCTCCATCCCCCCTCTTTATCTCTTACTATCTCCTTCCCTCTCTACTCTATCTCTCCCCCTTCCATCTCTACTATTTCTCTCTCTCTCTCTCTCTCCCCCTTCCTCTCTCCCATCATTTTCTCTCCTCTCACTCTCTCTCCTCTCACACACACTCACCTCTATCTCATCCTCCTCTCTCTCCATCCCCCACTCTCTACTCTCTCTATCTATCATCTCTATCTACATATCTTCCCTCTCTATTTATCTTATCTCCTCTCTCTCTCTTTACCCACCTCTCACTCCATCACTCTATATCTCAACTGTGTCTCCTCCATACCTCTTTCCCTCTCTACTCTTTATCTCCTCTCCCTCTCTCTCCCTCTCTCTATCTCTCTCTCCTCCTCCTCTCTCTCTCTCTCTCTCTCTCTCTCTCTCTCTCTCTCTCTCTCTCTCTCGCACGCACACACACACACACTCACCTCTATCTCCTCCCTGCCTATAGCTCCATCCCCTCTACTTCTCTCCATCTCTCCTCTCTCTATGTCTCCTTCCCTTTCTACATATATTTATCTCCCCTATCCCTTTGTTTACCTAACCCTCCCTTCATCACTATGTATCTCACCTATGTTTCCCTACCTACCTAGGGTTGAGGGCTGATAATTGAGGGTTGAGGGTTTAGGGTTTAAGGTTGAGGGTATAGGGTTGAGGGTATAGGTTGAGGGTCCAATATATAGGGTAGATGGTATAGGGGTTGAGGGATTAGGGTTGTAGGGTTGAGGGTTGAGGGTAGAGGGTTTAAGGGTTGAGGGATTAGGGGTTGAGGGTTGAGGCATTAGGGTAGAGAGTTTACTTGGGTTTAAGGTTTGAGGGTATAGGGTTGAGGTTAGAGGGTATTGGATTGAGGGTAGAGGGTCTAGAGGGTATAGGGTTTAAATGTTAAGGATTGAGGGTTGAGTGTTTAAGGATTTAAGGGTTGAGGGTATAAGGTTGAGGGATTAGGGTAGAGAGGGGGGAAGGATGGAGGGATAAGTGAGATAGAGAGAAGGAGAGAGGAGGAGGAATGGATAGAGATATATGAGGGTTGAGGATCTAATGTATAGGGTAGAGAGGGAGGGAAATATGGAGGGATAGATGGAGGGAGAAGTGAGAGAGAGAGAAGGAGAGAAGAGGAGGAAGGGACAAAGATATATGAGGGTTGAGGATCTAATGTATAGGATAGAGGGTTGAGAATTGAGGGTATAGGGTTGATGGTTTAGGGTATTGGGTTGAGATTATAGGGTTAAGGGTAGAGGGTATTGGGTAGAGGATAGAGGGTAGAAGGTTTAAGGTTTTAGGGTTTAGAGTTGAGGATTTAGGGTTGAGGGTAGAGGGTTTAGGGTATAGGTTTAAGGGTATATGGTTGAAAGATTAGGGTTGAGAGTCTAATGTATATGGTAGAGGGTATAAGGGTTGAGGGTTTAGGGTTTAAGGGTTGAGGATTGAGGGATTAAGGGTTGAGGGTTGAGAATTGAGGGTTAAGGTTTTAATGTATAGGGTAGAGGGTTTAAGGGTTAAGGTTTGAGAGTTTAAGGTTGAGGGTAGAGGGTTCAGGGTATAGGGTTGATGGATTAGGGTTGAGGGTCCAACATATAGGGTAGAGGATATAGGGGTTTAGGGTTAAGGTTTAAGGGTTGAAGGTAGAGGGTTGAGGGTTGAGGGTTTAAGGTTTGAGGGATAAAGGGTTAAGTGTTGAGGGATTAGGGTGTAGATTTTAATTGGGTTTAAGGGTTGAGGGATTAGGGTTGAGGGTTGAGGGTAGAGGGTTTAAGGGTTGAGGGTTGAGAGTTTAAGGGTTGAGGGTATAGGGTTGAGGGATTAGGGAAGAGAGGGAGGGATGGATGGATGGAGAGATGGAGGGAGAATTGAGATAGAGATAAGGAGAGAAGAGGAGGGAGGGACATAGATATATGAGGGTTTAGGATCCAATGTATAGGGTAGAGGGTTGATAATTGATGGTATAGGGTTGAGGACCTATAGGGTTGATGGTTTAGGGTATTGGGTTGAGAGTATAGGGTAGAAGGTTTAAGGGTTTATAGTTGAGGGTTTAGGGATTAGGGTAGAGGATAGAGGGTTTAGGGTATAGGTTTGAGGGATTAGGGTTGAGGTTCCAATGTATAGGGTAGAGGGTATAGGGTTGAGGAATCAGGGTAGATGGTAGAGGGTATTGGGTTGTGGGTAGAGGGTTAAGGGTTGTGGGTTGAGAGTTTAAGGTTGATGGTATAGGGTTAAGGGATTAGGGTTGAGGGTAGAGGGTATTGGGTTGAGGGTAGAGTGTTTAGGGTAGAGGGTAGAGGGTAGAGGGTTTAGGGTAGAGGGCTAAGGGTTTAAGGGTTAAGGGTAGCGGGTAGAGGGTTAAGGGTAGATGGGAGAGAGATAGAGGGATTGAGTGAGTGAGAGAGATATGCCTGATAAAGGGAGAGGGGGTAGGAGGGAGATAATTGAGAGAGAGAGAGAGGGAGGGAGTGGGAGAGACAAAGGAAGGGAGGGTAGAGGGTTTAAGTGTTTAGGGTTAAGGTTAGATGGGAGAGAGATAGAGGGAGTGAGAGAGAGAGAGAGAGACTGAGAGAGGGAGAGTCTTGAGAGAGAGAGGGAGGGAGTGGGAGAAATATAGAGGTAGAGGGTGGGTAGAGGGTTTAATTCTTTTAATGGTTTTAAGGTAGAGGGCTAAGAGTAGAGGGGAGAGACATAGAAGGAGTGAGTGAGTGAGTGATACTTGAGAGAGGGAGAGAGGGGGTAGGAGGGAGGGTACTTGAGAGAGAGAGAGGGAGTGGGAGAGAGATAGAGGGTAGAGGGTAGAGGGTTGAGGGTTGATGGTAGAGGGTAGAGGGTTTTAAGTGTTTAGGGTTTAAGGGTTAAGGGTTTAGGGTTAAGGGTAGAGGGGAGAGAGATAGAGGGAGTGAGTGAGTGAGTGAGAGAGAGAGATGGGGGGTAGAGAAGGGGTAGGTAGAGAGGGAGAGGGGAGAGATAGGGAGATGAGAGATAGAAAGATGATGAAGGGATAGATATGTAGGTAGAGAGAGTTGAGATAGAGACATAGTAGAGAGGAAAGGATAGAGGGGAAGGGAGGGAGAATTTAGAGAGAGAAGGAGGAACATGGAGAGATTGAGAGAGGGGGAGAGGGAGAGAGAGAATGAGGTATAGAGGGATAAGTAGGTAGACATAAGTAGAGAGGGAAGGAGAGATGGAGGGAGAGGTAGGGATGGAGAGAGAGAGATAGGTAGATAGAGAGAGGGAGGGGAGCTATAGAGAAGTAGAGAGGGAAGGAGAGATGGATGGAGAGGTAGGGATAGAGGGAGAGATAAGGATTTAGAGAGAGAGAGAGGTGAGAGAGAAATAAAGAGAGAAGTAGGTAAGGAGAGGGAGGGGGAGATGGAGAGAATTAAAGTGGGGAGGAGAGAGGGAAGAGGTAGGGAGGGAGGGAGAGAGAGATGAGATAGAGAGAGGAGGGAGGGAGGGATATTTAGGGAGAGAGAGGTGAGATAGAGAGAAATAAAGAAAAGAAGGAAGGAGGAGAGAGAGAGGTGATAGAGAGAAGTAGAGACCTAAGGAGGAAGGTAGAGAGATTGAGAGAGGGAAAGAGAGAGGGAGAGAGAAAGAGTCATCTAGGGGTAAGTTAGATAGAGAGATATAGAGTGAAGTTTGGTGGAAGGAATAGAGAGAGGAAGGAGGGATAGGTAATGATGGATAAGGGTATGTGCAGGATCATGATGGACTAAAAAGTGGTGATATGTAAGTGATATGATGGCCCATGTGGCTAACGACTTTTTTTTTACCCAAAATTGATGAAATGAAAAGGGTTTTTAGAGGAGATTCTTAGATTTCCACCAATATAAATTATTCTTTACTTTGAATTTAATAAATAATTATTATTCATTTTCTATTTGAATTACAACTAAAGTCCTAATTGATAAGCTTATTAAAAAAAATCTATAGCTTTCAAAGGGTATCAATTTTTTTGAACTTGAAATATGCATCACACTCTATGCTTCACATAATATAGGATTAAAATAATAATAATTTAAATTCATAAAGTTTTGACCAAGTTAAGGTGGTCAGACATACGAGTTTTTATATTTTTTAAAATTTGTAATAAAAAATCATAATTAATTATTTACTTGAAAAAAATTACAAAAAAATATGCATCACATCAGGACATGAGTCTTCTACTTATATCTCAAATATTATAAATAAATATTATCATTTTATTGTGGTTAGGGTGGTAAGACAAACACCTACTTCTTATTTTTTCCCTAAAATTCAAGTACCACTGCATTGAAATTTCAAATTTTCACCAAATAGATTTTTTTTAAATAAAAATAAACCTAGAATTTTAGAAACTAAATTCAATTTGCAACATATTCTATTCTTACATATTTTAAAACTAATATAGTTAAAGTATTCAAATTTTTACGTCAAGTTGCCTAACTCTGATTTTTCTAAATTTTATTGCCACTTAAGGGTCTGTTATTTCCATGATGATCCTACACATGCCCATAATTGAAATAGATAGAAGGAGAGAGAGATGTAGGTAGAGAGAGGGTGATGAGAGATAGAAAGAGGGAGAGGGAGAGAGGAGAGATAGAAAGAGGGGGAGGGATGGAGAGATAGAGAGAGTAGAGAGGGAAGGAGAGAGATAGAAAGAGGTGATAGAGAGAGAAGTAGAGAGGGAATAAGGTTGAGATATTGAGAGAGAGGAGACAAGGAGGGAGAGACAAATAGGTATAAAGGGATAACTAGGTAGTGAGAAGTAGATATGAAAGGAGAAATAGAGGGAGAGGTAGGGATTGAGAGAGAGGTGAGACAAAAACAGAGAGAGGTAGGTAGGTAGAGGGAGGAGGAGATAAAGAGAAGTATAGAGGGAAGGAGAGAGGGACGAAGAGTCAGGGAGGGGGAGAGAGAGGTGAGAGAGATAAGAGAGAGGAGGGAGGGATAGGTAGGGAGAGAGAGGTGAGATAGAGAGAAAGAGAGTAGAGAGGGAAGGGGAGAGATAGGAGGGAGGGATAGGTAGGGAGAGAGAGGTGAGATAGAGAGAAAGAGAGTAGAGAGGGAAGGGGAGAGAGAGGAGGGAGGGATAGGTAGGGAGAGAGAGGTGACATAGAGAGAAAGAGAGTAGAGAGGGAAGGGGAGAGAGATAAGTGAGATAGGTGATAGAGATGTGTGATGGACAAAGAAGTAGAGAGTTAAGGAGGAAGGTGGAGAGATTGAGAGGGAAGGAAGGGGAGAGAAAAAGAGGTATAGAGGGATACGTTAGATAATGATAAGTAAAGCGCAAAGGTGGGTGAAAGGAAGAGAGACAGGGAGAGAGAGAGGGGGAGAAAGAGAGGTGAGATAGAGAGAAGTAGAAAGGCAAGGAGAGAGAGGGGGAGATAGAAAATTATAGAGGGAAGGAGAAAGAGGTGAGATAGAGAGAACTAAAGAGGGAAGGAGAGAGAGGGAATCAAAGAGTGAGAGAAAGAGGGGAGAGAGAGGGAGGGAGGGATAGGTAGGGATAGAGAGATGTGATATAGAGAGAGTAGAGAGAGATATATAAAGATAGAAGGAGAGGGAGGGCAGATAGAGAAATGTAGAGGGAAGGAGGGAGGGACAGAGGGAGATAGATATAAGAGAGGGAAGGAGAGAGAGATGGACATGTAGATATGTAGTTCTTGAGCTCAAGGGAGAGAGTGTCAGATAAAGGGATGGAGATAGTGAGAGAGAGGTCTAGAGAATAAGAGATGAAAATGAGTGAGATAGAGAGAGAAAGATAAAATTTGACCTCTTGATTATTAAAATTTGACATGCTGATTACTGAAATTTGACTAAGTCTAATTTTTTTCAAAATATTCCAAAAATTAGAATTTGCATTATTACTCCTATAGATCTAAAACCACTCTCAAAAATCCTAAAACTATATACATGAAATATAATTTAAATTATACATTTACTTTATTATACTTAAATTTGTATTTCATGTACATGGTTTCCCTGACAGAGAAAGAGAAAATGAAAGAGTTTACAAAAATGCATTCCAAAAGTCATGAATGAAATTTGGCGAGCGCCAAATGGGCTGCATTGGGAAACACCAACCCAATGGGTTGGATTTTGCATTGGGCATCTGACCCAAAGGTTTGGACAACCATTACATGCAAAAGATGTGATTGTTTGAAAGGGTAATGAAATTCCTCATATTTTTATCTATGCTCCCCATCTCATTTGCACGTCTTTCAATGCAAGTTTATAAAAAAATTGTGATGGCGTTAACCTCTCTCTTAGCTATCTAAACATATAATTTTTTTTTCGTTTTGATTTAGTTAATGTTTTGATCCATAACTTCTCTTGTGAATGCCTCCGTTTTTGGTCAAAAATCAACATGTGCTAGTTTTAGGATAGAATTTTACTCGTTCATCGAAATGTGAAACAAATTATATTTTTTAAATCTAGACTCCATTCTACACGTGAGGAAAAAAATAATAATTTTCGATTAGTTTTAAAAAAAAATAGGGGGGAGCATGCTCAAATTTTAGCTTTTCAGGATGTGTCCACTTTGAAAATTCATAAAATATTATATATTCATTAAAAAAATTATCTGAAAGAATGAAGATAAACTAAATGGTGTGAGCTAACTTTTCACTGCTCGGATTTTGAAATTCTAAAAAAAGGTATCAAAAAGGGGGGAATCCTCATACACTATGCTATTTTTTTTGATAAAAACATGACCTTTTTTTGCCCCCTTTTGAGACCCTTAATCTTCATCAATTACAAAAAGAATTAGTAGCTTAGAAACTAGACTCAGAGCACTTCAACTTTTGTTCTTGTTGCAGCTTGAAATTTTGAGTGTAACAATCTTTATTTTCTCGTGCAAATCAGAGTTTTTTGATTTCAAAAAAAAAGTGGCATCTTAAGAGCCAAAATTGTGTCACATATCCATGCACTTACCCAGAAAAAACATGAATTATTATGAATGTACAACCTTACAAATAAATAGTACACCAATGAATCCTTATAAAAGGTAAAAAATAAGTAACCCTATGTGAGGATAAGATAGATCATGACATATGTCTCAATCTTACGACTTGAATAAAAAAATATGACCTAAGTAAGCTTAAGTAGCTAGTGTGAAAAGTGACCTAAGTAATTAATTAATTACCTTTTTACTCTAACACCATGATATACAGATCAAAAGGATTACTACTTGGCAACTTATAAAAAGAATCAAATAGTTGTGTCAAAGAAGAAACACTAGCTAAATTGGTAATCTTGTGAGAAAATAACTATGTAATAAAATAAAAATTATGTCTACCTATTTGTTCTAATTGTACCTCATGATTAAAACCATTCTCCTCATTATGATTGCTATCCATCTTGTACTAATAAATACCTCATGATTAGATGAATTCTAAGCCATTGTATGATTGAAAAGAGGAGTTCTTAAAGAGAAAGGATGATGATGATGATGAGGCATTGGCATGAACTAAATACATAAACCTTTAAACAATATAACGATGAAACAAAGGTAAGGGTACTAATATAAATCTTATAAAATTAAAAGGGTTCGTATTTTAAAATAAACTAGAAAATATAAATAAAGTAATAAGGCTAAGACATAAGAGGGCATAAGATCAAATGAGTTCACCAAAATGAAAAGAAAAATGAATAACCTTTTAAAATTTTCTAATAAGATCTAGGGAAAAGAAATAATAAAAAACAAGCAAGGAATTAATTTACCCTAGAATTAATAAGTATCAGAAAATTATGCTACTAAAAAAATGCTCAAATTTAAATAAATAAAACAATAATATTTAGCTCCAAGATTGAGAAAGATTTCATATGATACATATGGCTAATTTATTAACACTCTAGAAATTTGCATATGAATGAACATTGTGGACCACTGAATTTTATGTTTGATGTCTAGGCTCACACCTATGTTCATAGATATAAACTCTACAAACTCTACTTATGGATCTAAATTGTGTTGAATTTCATGTAAGGACCTATTTATCTTGATGTTTGAAGCCTTCACTTTAAAATGGGTGTTAATGGAGACTATTTAGGAGGTTGTTGGGTTACAAAGGTTTAACCTTGTTCAAACCCTTGTTACCAATTAAACATTATGGTGAAAATAATTTTAAAAAAATTATGAATAGAAAATTCATTCTGAATGATTTCTTTTTGAAATTAAATTAAAAAAAAAATCATTTTATAATTGTAACTTGACTTTTAATCAAACTTTTTTTTGGAAATTTTATTTTCATTAAAAAAAAATGAATCTTCAAATATCATAATTTGCCCAAAACTATTTAAAAAAGAAATCGTTCTTTGCTCACACATCTTTATTTGATTCTCTCCAACTTTGATCATTAAGTTGAAGGCACTAATCGTAATGCTGCCCCTGCTCATGTTCTTGAACTAGTGACGAGAATTTAAAAAAAAAAAAAAAATAACCGATGAAGGGAGAGGCAAAGGAGAGAAACAGAGCACAGAAGAGTATAAACAAAATGCAGAAATAAAACACAGATGATCTGAAATAGATTTATATTCCAAATATTTCAGATACTTGCAAACTTCATTCTTTTCATATAGATTATAAAAAACAGAGTTGCTGCTCTTTCCTTATACTCAAAAATCGCATAGAAGAGTCCCTTGTTCCATTTGCTATTCGAAAGCAACTGCTACAAAAAAGTGACATACTCTTTCTTACAAAAGACATTACATATAAAACTCTCTCCTTCCAAGTATACCCCGAGCAAGGTAGAGCAAAAAAACAAAACAATTAATTGCATTAAATTTCCTTTTAACGGAGAGGGAGAGATCTGAGATCAGATTACACAATTAATTCATATATGAGTTTAGTCCTATGTGCAGTGGATGTGAATGAGAGGAAATGAGACTGAGCTGGAGAAGAGATGTCCCACACGTATGAGCAGATTGTGAAGATAAAGAGACGGCGGGAGAGTGTGAAGACTCTACGGAGACTTTAATGGCAGGTACTTGGGATTAAATTCCAACACGATAGTGTCTACCAAGACCATATTGCTCTGCACATTGCTTCGTGTAAGCCGAGGTCATTTCCTTTTTCTTTTTCATCTCTCTTTCAACGGGAGGCATTTATAGCGGAGAAGTTGCATTGCTGGAGAGTAAGAGGAAACTCGGCAGATATGGCCAACGTTTTCGATCTATTAGTAGAAAGTTTCAAGGTGTTTGAGGCTTCACTGGAGTTTGACAAAGAAGCCCTTATAGAAGCTCATGAGGAATCTTACAAGGGTATACGCCAGACAGAATCAAGAGGGTATACGAATGTAAGGTTTACAATGCGGAAACCATCTGAACATTGGAGGCCTTCGGTACCACTGAAAGGGCTGGTGCCCATTCGAGCAAGGGAGCTTGAAATTGATAAGCACCATCAAGGCCGTGTTCTGTTCAGAACGCTGTGTGCTGATGCGCACGGGATGGTGGGCATTATGACTGTCTTGGAAGACCAGTATGGAGATGCTGTTCGACTTACAGTATATAATACTTCCCTTTCCGCGATAGACATGGAAGGTGTACGAAAGCTGTATCCCAAAGGCTCTAAGGTTGCAGTCAAACAGCCTTACTTCAAGCAAGGCGCCCAAGATGGTGCTCTCATGCTGCGCGTTGATAATCCTCAAGACGTCGAGATTTTGGCTTCCTTTCCGGAAAACGAAGAAACTTCATTGGCTAAGAGTTTGCTTGAATTGCGCAATGAAGGCAACAAATGCTTCCGGGAAGAGGATTGGAACAAGGCAATAGACTTTTATTCCAGATGCATAGATTTGGCTCTCTCGCGCGACAAAATTGAACCCCAAGTGCCCTCTGCTTCCAACATCCAGGAGAAAGTAAAGGAGGCCCTTCTGTATTCATATTCTAATAGAGCAGAGGCAAGGATGAAATTGAAAGAGTACAGGGATGCTGTACAAGACTGTGACAAGGCGTTAGGCCTTGATCAGCACCATCTCAAATCCCTGTTTCGCGAAGGCCGGGCTTTCCATTCTCTTGGAGAATATAAGTTAGCTTGCCAATGCTTTGAAAGAGCTCTGGAGCAGTCTCCATCTGCAAAAGATATCCAGTTGCACAATGAAAGATCAAAGGAACTCAATTATCAGAACCAACAAGGTATGTTCGATCTCTCTGCCTATTTTTTAAACGGTTGTACTGCGGCTGATTTGAGCAATTACATTGGTCCGGTGCTGATTAAAAAGTCAGTAGGGCGCGGCAGAGGATTGTTTCCTTCTGACAATGTAGATATTGGAGATTTTCTACTCGTGTACAACGCCATTGCGTTCAGCGGCACCGAGACAACAATATTGAAAGCAAGCCTTGAGAAAGTCATACCTTGTATGATGGAAGTGAAGAAAAAATTTGGTCATCTTAAACGGGATTTAGAGGCAAAAATCATGTCCTCTGCATCGTCATCTCCGAGGATATTGCAGCAGCTAGAGTACCTTGCTGATTCAGATGAAATGAACGTGCCACCCATGGATCTGTTCCGGATAAATAATGCCAGTTGGAATAACTACGATGTTTGCAATCAAGGTTGGGAGCTAGACCAGCATAAACTTGCAAAGATAATGCGAAATATGGGGTGTCAAATACAAACTATTGAATCAGATACCGACATGTCAAGACAAAATGAGCAATATGGGTTGTGGGCACTTCCCTCTTTCATCAATCATTCCTGTTTTCCCAACGCCAATTGCATTGTTGTGGGAGAGGCCATATTTATTATAGCTGCAAGAAAAATTGCAGCTGGAGAAGAGATAACAATCCCTTACTTTCACAGTCTTTTGCCCTTGTTCAGACGAGAATCATCAGTCAGGGGATTTAAGTGTGATTGTAAGCGGTGTATGTTAGAAAGATCCTTAGTAACAGCCGAAGCATCACCGTTGCAGGAAATCGCTGAACTTGTTGACTCCATGGACGCCACCATGCTCTCTGATCTTGAGTTGTGGAAAATTGCTATGCGGGTGGAGAACACAATAGATGTCCTGACCACTGAAGAAAAGCAGATGATAAGAGCATCTTTTTTCCCGCTTTATTACAATATTTTTGGGTTACAGCGCATTCATCCTTATGCCAAAACAACTTTGCCTTCTTTGAGGGAAGTATTCGATGGCTTCCAAGAGGTTGTTCCGGGGAATTGCATATGCTTTGAGATGTATGCAAGGTTTCCTGTTTATGCCAAGAACGAAGATGAAACAGACAAAGTTCTTTTTCAGAAGGCATTGGAAGTATGCGCAGCGTATATGGGAAAGCACGAAGAAGGCGTTCTAAAGGCTGTATTGAAGTCCGTTGCAACAGACGTTTTCAAGCCGGAACTGACTGTGTTCGGCTTAAGTGAGCTCAACAGCTGAGCTCCTCTTTCTCAAAAATTGGGCAGAGCTTCCTTTTGTTCTTAAAAGTTGAAGTACTTAGATATTATATTTGACTTGTGAATCTGTGATACAGAAAGTTGTGCTGCATGTCAGTCGTATATGTCCATCCTCTGGGTATGTTAGTGAACATATATAGGTCAACGTAATAGACGGCATTAGTTTTTCAGTCTATGAAGTATAGGTCAACGTAATAGGCGGCATTGGTTGTTCACAGTCTATGAAGTATAGATCATATTGCTTCTTGATTTTAGTGTGTATGTTTTACAATCAATTCAGAAGCAATTTAATTTTGTATATCGTTATATGTTAATGAATATATGATATTATTGAGATCTAAGATTGTTTATTTGGTATTTAGTAATTAATTGTGCGTTATCATTTTTATTATAGTGATTTATATTTATTTTGATTAATGTAAATATATAATTTTTTAACAAAAAATATTTAAAAGAAATTACTTGAGTTCTTATTACAAGCTTTACAAAAATTGAAATGATAAAAACTAAAGACTGAATGAGGTTCCTGTGATTTGTATTGCTGCAACTATTGATGTTAATGGTGCTGTCCGAGTTCATACAACATCTAACGGTCCCTCTGATGCAAAGATGTGCATTTGTCTCTAACGGTTAATCTAACGATTCATAAAACGATATGCCTGAAGGTTCTTTTCTTTCATTACTCTGAAAATTCTTCTTCACAGGTCTCTCTGTACCTTGAGTCAATTAGCTACTCAGAAAATCTCCTGTGTTTTTCTTTTGATGTAATTCTAATTTTGCTAGGGTTTTATTTCGACTTCTGCAATTAATTAGTCAAAACTTTAAAATTTTATGGGCTCTGATATTTATGCAGTGACTAATCGATTGTAAACCTTGTATTTGCAAGGGTTTTACTGTAAAAGTTCGATCAGAACTCTCATCTTCTTCCATGGTTTTGTTTTTGAGTTAGGAGAAAATAACAATACCCTCAACTTTTTCTTATGTTTTTGTTGTTGAATTCTGTGAAAAAACAATCAAAATCCTATTTCACTTTTCAAAAGCTTATTTTGTTTTTGAAATTTTCTATGCTGCGCAGTAGATTCTGGAGTTATGGTTTATAATTTGGTCATATTCTTTTGGAATACAATTTATAGTTCTTTTAATTGTTCCTCTTTTTTTTCTCGGTGAAAAATGTCGGGGCACAGAAAGGGTGGAAAGGGCTGGTGAAAGGAGGATCGAAGCGGCACAGTGGTTTTGAGAGATAATATTCAAGTAAATCAAATGTTTATCTAGGGAAAAAAGTATTTAAAAATAGTTATAGCATTTCGATTTTTCATCCTGTTCTTTATAAGTTATTGAAGCCTGTAATCGGGCGGCTTGCCCAGCGTATTAACATAAATCTATGAGTTAAGCATCTATGTGACGGTTTGGTAATATTGTGCTTTTCATGGACCAGCTCATCCTTAATCCAGATGTGACTTATTTCTAACAAATAAAACGTAAACTATCATTCGACAAAAATCCCCCTTCCATTGTCCTTCGATACATGTTCCGATTTCGGCACAGGGAGACAGGATGCAGGCGAAAGTTGCAGACTTCAGCTTTACAGCTGCAAGCTGCGTTTGCTTGAAAATATCAAGTAATTTAAGTCAAATTCCTCAATATTCATGCAATTCCTCTTGATAGAAACTGTGATTATTTTTCGCTCTCTCCATTCCACGATTGGATTTGCACTAATGGCCAACTGAGCAGGCACTCCATTCACCCCCTGATATGTCTCATAAACCAGGTTTCCAGATGCAATTTTTTTAATGATTCCAATCGGATCCTATAACTTTTGTATTGTCTTTCTTTAGGATACCCTGCTGTGCAAACAACACAGGCATTGCAGGCTGTTTTTTGTCGATGCAGGGGAGAATCCATTTGAGCTCCAAATCGAGTCTTTCAAGTAAGCTCACATGATCAAACATTTAAAAGTTTGGTTTGCGATATTTGCATGTAAGATTTTCTTGACAACTCTTCTCTCAGAACTACACCAACCTTTACCAGTCATCAATCTTAATTGATTGACAGGCGGCTGGAGAAGCAAAAGGGCACATTTGTTCACCGTGAAAGGAAGAAGGTAAGCTTAATTGAGTGATCTATTTGGAGTTTCGTTTGATGGATGTATGTTCTTATATATAACTTGATTCTTAACCTCCGTGAGTTCAAAATCCATTATTCTGTAATTCGTAGCATGCATTAGTCTTATGTTTTGTGCACATTACAGGGCATCCTGTTCAGATTTTGGCTCCTAACTCTTAGAAAGAATAATAAATTGGAAGACTATTTTCAATGAGTTAATCATTTCTCTCTCACACTTCTACTCTTGACCTACAAAGCAATGATTACTGATGTGGCTAGCATCTCTCTTTAGTTTGTTATTTGTTTTGTTTGTAATTTATCTTTGTTTGTGAATGACAGACTACATTCCTACTAATTTTAAAATTTGTAAGGAGATTTATCCTAATTTTGTTAATGACTTTATATTGTGGTTGGATTATTTATAATAGACTAGAAGTTTGATCTATGGCAAGATCTTTATAGACTTAGGTTTGATAGAGGGAATACCATTCAAATATTTGTCAAAGAAAAGGAATCTATTTTAAATGGTGGATTAGTTCATATGTAATTTCATATTGATTTTATTTGAGAGATCAAGATATGCTATTTCTATCAAAATAATAACCATTAATATAATTGAAACCGAATTTGTTAAAATAAATCTTTCTTAAATACAATTGAAACAAATACTTATTATAAATAATTGTAACAATTTTTTTAATTTTTTTTTAATGACAATTTTAGAAAGATATTTTATATTAATGAAGTTAATTTTGTATTTTAGTTATATAAATAAAAAAAGAACTAACTATTATTGCTAAACTATTTTTATTTTTAATTAATTAATTTATACTATTTAGAAAGTTATTATTATTATTGTTATTTCAAGTTAATTTTAAAAAATTGATCTTTTTTAATAATTTTTGTTAATATCTATGTCCTTAATTTTATTGAATTTTGAATATTTGCTAGATGTGACTTTAATGATTTTCTTAGTATGTAGTATAATAAATGTATAATTGAAACACAATTTTTAGTAAAGAATTATTTTATTTTTATTTGAAGAGTTATTTTACTTTATTCGTAACTTTTAATTTTACTTTTACAAAAGCTCTCATTTATTGTTCTTATTTTTTTTTAAAGTGTAGTATATACTAGTATAGATATATTAAATACAACTATCTAAAAATTGACAACAATATAGGCTTGACTTATTTTATTTATTGAAGAATTATTTTATTTTACTTTAGACATTTTAGAAAACTTAAATTGTTTACTTGTATTTTAAGAGCTATTTTTATTTGTAAGAATTATTATTTTGTTTAATGAAGAGTTATTTTAGTTACTCACGAGTAATTTAATAGTTTTAAATAATCAACTATGTTTTGGTTTTTATGTACATCATAATAATATGACAATTTGTGCATTGATGCAATATGAAATGCTTGTCAATGTAACCAACTTACAATTAATACTAAATTAAAATCTTAAATAGCATTTTAAAAATATGTAAATTATTTATTATCATATTTAGCTTAGAAAAGAAAATACCATTTTCTATAAATATTTTTAAATTAAATATTTTAATTATAATGATGTAAGAAGATTGGAATTGTCTTGTCCATTTGATGAATTTGACATTATTGGTATTTATTACTAGCTTGAGTAAAAGGTGGGCTATCAAAAGTGAAATGTTAGGATTCATAGGCATAATTTGGATATTTGACCTATTTTAGCTTCTAGTGAATAATATTCCACCTCATGGACCTATTGACAATAAATCGCATGCTTTCATCTACTCATGTGCCTTGTCTACTCTTTTAGATGTTGCAAACATGTCTAGCGTGACACTTGTAACTATAATATTTGACTAAAGTTTCCCTTTTGTTATGCTTTGATGGATGACCACAAACCATTTGGAAGCTCCCATTTCTGTACATGTTGAATTGAATAGAAAGTAGGGGAATATAATATTTTTGTTGTTGGGTTAATTTTACTAGCCAACCCTTAAGCATACAACATGTTCAAATTGTGGGTCAACCATGTGAGTCTTTGGTACACATGAACAACTTTCTTTATACCTACATAGAGCCATGTCCAACACTACATAATCACTCAAATGCATGGCTTGTTCTAATTGGCTATGCTAATATACAAGAGTTTATGGAAGAATAATAATGTGTTTACAAAGTAATTAAATGGTTTTCATATTTTATTTAAATTTAAGGTTAGGAAAATTTGGTCAATGAATTAGATGGCATGTGCATAAATCTCATGGTTTTGAATTAAAATTTAACTTTTAAGTAAATAAAAAATATTTAAGTAGATGTATTTAAGATGTCTATATTAGTTTTATTTACATTAGAACTATTTAATTTAATTTAGTTTTATTTAATTTTACTTTAGAACTATAAATTATTATTTTTTATTTTATAGTTTTAACATTTTAGACATATGTTGGTTATAGTTTTTTTTTATATACATGGTTATGAGATGATGTCGCGTTTCTTACTACCATTATAGAACCTCTTGCCATAATAATTAGTCAAGATTATATTTAACTAGTGTAATTGTATTTAATATTTTTTTTCAATTGTATTTAAGAAACATTTATTTTAACTAATAACAATTCAAACATGTTGGTGTACTCATTGATTTACACCTAGCTTACTTAAGCCTAGTTAGTTGTCTTGTTGGTTGAGTTGTGCACTCCTTTCCACTTTGGGTGGATCTTGATCTTGATCTCCACATCTTGTGGATTTTGATCAAGAGGTTTTTCTTATTAAAGAAGGTCGCTCCTTCTTTCATTATACAAGAAGTTGAATATATTCATTACATTCAAATCATTGTGTTTGTTGAAAACTCTCTTTGATTCTGGTAGACATTTTCATGGTATTAGAGCAATTAAGGGTTCCAACAAGCCATGTAGGTGATCAAATTATTTTGATAATTGTATTTGTTTTCTTGTGTAATCTATGTCTCGCAGGAAAAGCCAGAGTGGTAAAGGCATATTTAGCAGATCCGACCACCCATTCTGGAGCGCTCTTTGTGTTAGGACTAAAGCCCAACAGTCTTTCCCCGTATTCCCTCCAAGATATGGCCTTTCACATTCAGCTGAAGCTGAATGTTATTTGTACTAGTTTATATATTGGAGAATACTCTCTCTGTTGCTGTATCGATTATTCAAATTGAAGTAATAATAATTTCCTCTACTTAGTGTGGATGTAGCCAATTCATTGGTGAACCACGATAAACTGGTGTCTCATTCTCTTTTGCAATTACTCTGTTTTCTGCATCTTTGTTATTCGTTCTTCTTTCATTCACAATTGGTATCAGAGCTGTACGGTGACAGTATAGCTAATTGGGAATTCGGTGTTGAATTTCCGGAATTATGGAGGAAGCAAAAATAGAGAAATTCTTAGGTTAGAATTTCAGTATGTGGAAGGTGCAGATGGAGTCTTTGTTGATAAAGCAGGACCTCTCACTCGCGCTTGAAGGGAAAGCAAAGAAGCCAAGTTCGATGGAAGATGAAGAGTGGGTGAAGCTAGACAGGAAGGCAAAAGCTACGATTTTCCTCTCGCTCTCTAGTAATGTTTTGTTTAATGTCTCAATAGAAAAGACTTCGAAAGAATTGTGGGATAAACTTTCTTCGATGTATGAGATGGCTTCAGCATCTAATAAGGTTTTTATTATGAAAAGATTGTATAACCTGAAAATGAAAGAAGGTGGAATTGTGTCCAACCACCTTAATGAATTCAACACATTGGTTACCCAATTAGTTTCAGTAGGCATTAGCTTGGATGACGAGATTAAGGAAATCTTATTGCTGTGTTCGTTGCCTAATAGCTAGGAAGGAGTTGTAATGGCTGTGAGCACTTCAGTTGCAGCAAAAAATAAATTGAAGTTTGATGATGTAGCAGGCACAATTCTCAGCGAAGATATACGAAGAAAGAACCAAGAAATTTCTTTCGACGAAGCTCTAACTGTTGTTAGTAGAGGAAGACCTCGATATAAAGGCAAAGACAATCATAGGAGAAGATCAAAATCTGCGAAAAGGTCTAACGCCAGAGGTAGAATTGGCGACTGCTGGTTTTGTGGTAAGGCTGGTCACACTAAAAAGGACTGTTATTCTTATAAGAAGGCACAAGAGAAAGTTAAAAACAGCGAGGCTAATGTTGTCTATGAACACGATGATAGTGTTTTGGTTTTGTCTATAAGTGAAACCACTTCAGATTTGTGGGTTTTAGATTCAGGTGCATCTTTCCATGCCACCTCTTGTACAGATATTTTTTCTAATTATCAAAAAGGACAGTTCGGGAATGTTTATTTGGGAGATAACAAATCTTTGGAGATCATTGGTAAAGGTGATGTTCTCTTACAATCCAAGAATGGAAGCCCATGGCTTTTGCAAGATGTTCGACATATTCCAAAATTAAAGAAGAATTTGATTTCTATAAGCCAACTTTTTTCACAAGGCTGCTATACTACTTTCCTTCTAGACTCGTGGAAAGTTACTAATAATGCCCTACAAATTGCTAAAGGAGATAGAGTGGGCAACTTATATGTTTTTGAGAATGACTCTCAAGTGGGAGCTACCATGGCACTGACAGACAATGAGACCGTTCTTTGGCACCAACGTCTTGGACATATGAGTAGGAAAGGCCTTGAAGTGATGGTCAAAAGAGATCAATTACCGGGTTTGAAATCAGTGGATTTGGAATTTTGTGAACATTGTCTTTATGGCAAACAAAAGAGGGTCAACTTCTTGAAGACGGGATGTGCAAAGCATACTTCACCTTTGGAACTTGTTTATTCGGATGTCTTTGGACCGACTGAGGTAACCTCTCTTGGAGGGGCCAACTATTTTGTAACTTTCCTTGATGACTGCACTAGGAAGGTTTGGATTTTTATGCTTAATAGGAAATCTGAAGTCTTTAGTAAATTCAAATTTTTTAAAGCTTTAGTTGAAAATCAGAATGGGCATAACATCAAATGTTTGCAAACGGATAACGGTGGTGAATTTTGCTCACTAGAGTCTGATAATTTTTGTGCTGACAATGGTATTCGTCGAATCAAAATTGTTCCTCTTACACCTCAAGAAAATGGGGCTGCAAAAAGGTTAAATAGAGCAATTTTGGAAAGAGCACGATGTATGCTTTCCAATGCTGGATTGGGAAAAGAGTTTTGGGCTGAAGCTTGCAGTACGGCTGTGTATTTAATTAATCGGAGCCCTTCATCCCGATTAGATTTTGGTATTCCAGAGGAAGAATGGCTTGGAAAATGAATTTCTTATTCGCATCTTCGGGTATTTGGATGTGAAGCGTTTGCTCTTGTTCCCAAGGAGAAATGATCCAAATTGGATCCCAAATCACGGAAGTGTTTTTTTGTTGGGTATGGCGAAGATTAGTATGGATTCAGGCTGTGGGATCCTATTGCCAATAAAATTATTCACAACAGGGATGTGGTTTTCAATGAACACGTTTTTCCAGCTCTGCACATACAGGGGATAGAACACAAAGAGTACATACCTATCTCTGCTATGACAAATACATCACACAGCAAACAGACAACACCTTAGGGAATGGCACATTCTCCTGCACAGTCTTGTTCTTTTTTCCCAGATTTAGAGCCCTCGCCTGTTTCTTCCCTCGACAGTGATTTAGAAAGACCATACAGAGAAATTACTTCTCTGCCCTGTTTGACAGGGACATCAGGGGCTACACATGCTAGTATGGACGGACATACTGCTAGCGACACACAGTTATACCACAATACATTGTTTGACCATCCTCCACGTGAGGAACTTGCCGCCCCTACAAGTATTATTCAACAGTCACAGTATAACATATTTCTTGATGTACAAAACTTAAACAATGTACCATACTCTACCACGCAGATGGAGTCACCGTTTGAAAGACACCTCTCTTTGCCGCAGGTGGTCTTTGACAAAAGCGCGCAGCCTTCACTTCATTTACTGCCTCCAAAAGTTCCTGCATAGTCCTCACAAGGAGTCACCAAGTCTCTGCCAGGAGCCACGCAACCTTTGCAAGGAATTTCGGGAGATATGGAGTACGCACAACCCTCACAAAGAGATATGGAGTACGCATAGCCTGCTCTTCTTGATTCGCGATTTCCTCCTGGAGTTGGGTCTTCAATACGGCCTGAGATTGGAAACTCTTTTTCTCAGCCACAACAAAATATGCACACACAGGGGACTGTGCAATTTGAGGCTATTCAGAGACAGAGTCCAAAAAATCATGTTTCTAATAGAGGTATTTTGCAGCATGAACTTGAAAATGTTCAAAATCAATTACATAGAATGCATTTGGAAGATTCAAATGTATCTGAACAGTGTTCTCTTTTAAGGAGGTCTACCCAGGAGAGGAGACGTCCTTCTAAGTTCTCAGATTATGAATTGTTATTTTTAGAAGAGGCTGAGCCCAAACTTCTAGTTTCTGATCAACCCGAACCAACTACTTTCAAAGAGGCATGCAAGGCAATTGATTCTGCAAAATGGCATGAGGCAATGTTAGATGAAATGACTTCGTTATAAGCTAACAATACTTGGGATTTAGTGCTGCTTCCGCCTAATCGAAGAGCTTTGAAGAATCGTTGGGTATACAAGCTGAAAGAGGAAGATGCTGGCAAGAAACGTTATCGTGCCAGGTTGGTTGTAAAGGGGTATGATCAACAGAAAGGCATAGATTTTAATGAGATTTTCTCTCTAGTTGTGAGAATGAATACAATCCGAACAGTTTTGGGGTTGGTTGTAGTTTGGGATCTTGAACTTGACCAATTGGATGTCAAGACAACTTTTCTACATGGTGATGTTGATGAGGAGCTGTATATGGAGCAGCCAGAAGGCTTTAAACAACAAGGACAAGAACATCTTTATTGCAGGCTGAGACGCAACTTGTATGGGCTCAAACAAGCCCCACGACAGTGGTATATTAAGTTTGATCGCTTCATGATTGAGCACAAGTTTGTTAGGTGCGAATCAGATCCATGTGTTTATTACAAACAACTTCCTACTGGTGAGTTTGTTATTCTCTTGCTTTACGTTGATGACATGTTGGTAGCCGGTACTAGTAAGAGGATTGTCTCTCAGTTGAAGGCACAATTAGCTACACGGTTTGCTATGAAAGATTTAGGCGCAGCCAAGAAGATTCTTGGAATGATAATCACTAGGGATAGACGAAAGAAGAAGATTATGTTGTCACAAAGGCATACATTGACAAGGTTCTAGAAAGATTCGGTATGACTGATGTAAAGACTGTTTCTATTCCTCTTGCTTCACATTTTCACTTATCTTCTGATTTGTCTCCGAAAACAGAAGAGGATAAAATTTTTATGGAAAGGATTCCTTATAAATCTGCAATCGGCAGTATTATGTATGCCATGGTTTCCACTCGTCCCGACATTGCTCATGTAGTGGGAGTGGTGAGTAGGTTCATGAGCAATCCCAGAAAGCCTCATTGGGAAGCAATCAAATGGATTTTAAGGTATCTTAAAGGTATTGCTGATTATGCTTTATGTTTTGGTGGAAATAATATTCAACTGCAAGGTTTCACTGATTCTGATCTTGCCGGAGATTTAGATAGACGAAGATCTACTACTGGTTATGTTTATATGTTTGCTGGAGCTGCCATTAGTTGGGTCTCGAGGCTGCAACATTCTGTTGCTCTTTCTTCTGCTGAAGCTGAGTATTTGGCTCTTTCTGAAGGTGCTAGGGAGATGATTTGGTTACAACGATTGTTCAATGATTTGAAATGTCAACAAAGAGATTGTGTTATGTTTTGTGATAGTCACAGCGCCATTTTTATGGCTCACAATCATTCATCTTAGAGGCGTTCAAAAAATATTGACATACATGCTCATTACATCCATCAGGTGGTTGAAGAAGGCAAGTTAAAATTTGCAAAAATTGACACTAAGGTCAATCCGGCAGATATTTTCACCAAGGTTGTTGGCAAAGAGAAGTTCGAATGCGCCAGGACTTCTCTTGGTCTGGTTAAAAAGAAGTGAACTACAAATTAAAGCAGGGGAATGGTTGATGAGTTGCAGCAGTCGTTGGACTTCAAGTGGGAGATTGTTAGGACTGAAGCCCAACAGTCTTTCCCCGTATTCCCTCCAAGATATGGCCTTTCACATTCAGCTGAAGCTGAATGTTATTTGTATTAGTTTATATATTGGAGAATACTCTCTCTGCTGCTGTATTGATTATTCAAACTGAAGTAATAATAATTTCCCCTGCTTAGTGTGGATGTAGCCAATTCATTGGTGAACCACGATAAACTGGTGTCTCATTCTCTTTTGCAATTACTCTATTTTCTGCATCTTTGTTATTCGTTCTTCTTTCATTCACACTTTGTTGGGGCATCTTGAAATTAAAGAGCTTGCACCTGCACTTCAACGCATGCACAAGGCATGAATCTCTGTTTTGAAGACCCAAATTTCTCAGGCAAAGACTGTGATTTGCTTTAAATCTGATCTATTTTGTGCCACCCCAGCTAAAGACTTTACCAGGCGTAGCTACCCCAAACATGTCGCGCATAATCTGAAGGAAGGCAGGTTGAAATCTAAAAAGAGGTTCATTCTGCTTGATTATCTTAAAGCCGCTCCTTCATTTGGAGTGCACATAGAAATTCAATGCCACAAAAGGCATGAGACCCAACGCAAAAATCTTGGCCCTCAATGGCGCCCTCTTTAAGCACAGGTTCGGCTGGCTTAGTAATTTATTATTAGATTTCCCTAAAATCTTCAGATCTTTTTTTATATTTTTTTTGAGTTGATTCTTCTTCCTGTTTTTTTTATAATAAGGCATATAAAAGTATTAAATTTTATGCTTTTATAGGGACTCCGTTATTTTAAAAAGGAAGAAGTTTAAGGTTTTTTTAAAAACCTTTGTAATTTCTCATTGTAAAACGCACTAACTTATAAAGTGTCAAATTTGGGGGGATCAAAATAATCAAGGGGGGGTTTCTGTTGTTGTGACTCATTTTTCAAAGCACTTATTTTTTCTTTCTTTCTGCAATCTACAAATCAACTAAGGCAGATGGATTCTAATGTCACTATTCAACCCTTAACGCCTTTTAATTATTATGATTGGAAAATACAAATGTCAATTTCTCTCATGAATAGAGGCTTGTTTAGGGTAGTAATGAATCTTGAAAAAAAACCTGCTGCTGCTAAGGATAAGGAAAAATGGTTTAACAAAAGAGATCAAGATTTTGGTTTCTTATGTCTTAATGTATCACCTAAATTACTATTTCATATTCGGTCCTTTAAAACACCCAATGAAATTTGGGAAGGTCTTGATAAGCTATTTGGCAAGACAGATGAATTTAGGGGTCATGAGCTAGAAAATGAGCTCATAGCATTAAGTCCAAGAAACTTTACTTCTCTTCAAGATTTTTTTACCAAGTTCAAGTTCTTAAGCTTGCAACTTGAAGAATGTGGTATTGATAAGAAATAAAATTAGTTAATACTATCAATTTTGTCAAAGTTAGGTCCTGAATACTCTATTTTTGTATCTACTTTCTACTCTACAAAGAGAGCTCTTGGAATTTCATGGGTTATGCCCTCTCTTGATAACTTCATTGGTGATCTAACAAGGGAGCAAGATAAGTTAATACAAATGGGAAATGTGAAGAATAATAAATCTCAAGCACTCATTGCAGGAAATGAGAAAGATCAATCTTCTAAGGGTAAGAAACAACATAATCATAAGGACAAGGATTATAAAAAAGACAAAAAAGTTGATAACAAAGCTGATAGAAATGAAGGCAACTCTACACAAAAGAAATCTAAGAAAGAGTTACCTAAATGTGCCTATTGTAAAAAGCCTAATCATGAAGAACATCAATGTATGAAGAAACAAATAGACCACCTTACTCATCTTCTCAAGAAGAACAACATAGGGGTTCTAGATTCATTCAACACATCTTCATCAAATCAGGATAAATCAAAGGAAAAAGAGAAGGAAAAGGGAAAGGGAAAAGCATTAGTTACTATTTCATCCTCATCACCATCTCGGATAATAGATTCAAGTGCTACTCATCATACAGGATAATCACAAGTTGAGTTCTCATCTTTGGAATCATGTGGCATGTCTTCAATCACCTTAGGTGATGATACTCTAGCATTGGTTAAAGGAAGAGGGTCTATTGAAGTTGAAGGTGGAACATTCCAAAAATTTCTCAATGTACTTTCACTATCAAATAATCTTCTCTATGTATCAAATAACTCATCTAGGCCAAGGTATGCCAGTTGCATTTTTTCCAAATGCGATGGAAATAAAGGAATTGAATAGCAAAAAGAAAAGCAAATCATCACTTAAGATTGTATACTTTTTCTAGTTTTTTCTCAAAGTCCTCCTCCACAAGCTTTGCTCACTCATTTTGATGAGACAAGCAAGATTTGGCATGAGCGATTTGGCCACTTAAACTATCACTATCTCAAGCAACTCAATCAAAAAAATATGGTAATAGGGTTACCAAATGTCAAATTTTCTAAGGGGCTTTGTGAAGGTTGTGCACTAGGCAAGCATCTAGAAAAAAAGTTTGACAAAGGTAAAGTATGGAGGGCATCACAAATCTTAAAACTTGTTCATAGTGATGTTTCAAGACCATTTCCACACCCATCCTTCACTAAGGCAGGATATGTTCTTACATTTCTTGATGACTTCTCAAGGTACACTTGGATTTTCTTCCTTAGGCAAAAATCTGAAGTCTTTGAATGCTTTCAAGATTTCAAAGCCTTAGTTGAAAAGCAATCTAAGAAATTTATCAAACTTCTAAGAATAGATAATGGGCGTGAGTATGTTAACAACATGTTTGAGCAGTTTTGCACATTAGAGGGGATTGAATTGCAACATACAGTTCCTTACACTCCCCACCAAAATGGAGTTGTAGAATGCAAGAAAAAATCACTAAAGGAAATGGCAAACAACATGATTCATCATAAAGATCTTGCACAAAAATTCTGGGCAAAAGCTATCAACTGTGCATGTTATATTCAAAACAGGGTACCTCATAAAGAATTGAAAGGTATAACACCTTTTGAAGCTTGGAAAGGAAAAAAACCATCAGTTGATCAGTTCATAGTTTTTAGGTCTCTAGCTATGGAACACATTCCAAAGGAGCAACACAAGGCCATGGATCCTCAATCCAAACCTTGTAACTTTTTTTGGATACCCAGATGGTGTTAAGGGTTATTGACTACTCCACCCTTCTACACATGAGTTGTTCATTGAGAGAAGTGTTAAGTTTGATGAGAGTCCCAATGACTCTACACTTAACATTTCCAACTTGGGCTCACTACACCTTGATGATTCAGATCATTCAGAGTACACGATCCTGATTCAGATTCTTCTAGCTATGACAGTGAGGGAAATGATGAGGATTCCTCTTCATCAAATTCAGGGATTCAATTGGAGGTTAATATATTTGGACTTGATTCACCTCCTTCTCATTCACTTGATATGGCAGATTTAGGAGCATAGGGTTCAACAGTTGATAGATACATTAATCAAGTATTCAGGGGGGGCATCATTCCTATCTTGCCTTAGCTTTTGATCCACATAAATTTAGACAAGCATCAGGCATACTTGAGTGGGATAATGCTATGAATGAGGAAAATAATTCCTTACTTAGAAATCACACTTGGGATTTGACTTCACTTCCTAAGGGAAGGAAGCTAGTTCGATGCAAATGGATATATCGAACTAAGTATGGAGAAAATAGGACAATTGATAAGTATAAAGCACGATTAGTTGCAAAAGGTTTTTCACAAGTTGCAGGTATTGATTACTTTGAAACCTTTGCACCTGCTGCTAAGATGACTTCAATTAGACTCACACTTTCTATTGCTGCTTCATATGGATGGGAAGTACATTAGATGGATGTTAAGAGTGCATTTTTACATGGAGACCTAGATGAGGAAATCTACATGGAACAACCAAAGGAGTATATTCAAGATTCTTCCTTAGTATGTAGATTGAAGAAATACCTATATGGTCTCAAACAAGCTCCTAGAGCTTGGTATGCCAAAATGGATTCCTTCTTGCTTGCTTTAGGTTTCACTAGGTGCCATTTTGATCCTAATATGTATTTATTCCATCAGGATGATTCACGATTGATACAAGTTTTATATGTTGATGATCTCTTGATCATAGGAAATTCTTCATCAGTTATTGCAACGGTGAAGTCAACTCTACATGATAGATTTGATATGATTGACTTGGGTATTTTGCATTACTTCCTAGGAATTGAGATTACACAATTTGATTTAGGAATCACTCTTGCACAACCCAAGAATACTCTTGATTTGCTGTCATGATTTCACATGACTTCTTGTAAGCCATCTCCAATTCCTTTTTTATCAGGGGTCAAGTTTGAGGCTTGTTGTACTTCACCATTGGTTGATGCCACTTTGTATCACCAACTTGTTGGGAGTTTAATATACTTGACTTATACTAGGCCAAATATTTTATATATGCAGTAATCATTGTTTCTAGATTTATGCAAGAACCTCATGAGTTGCATTGGAAAGCATCCAAGAGGATTCTTCACTACCTGCAGGGGTCACTTGGATTTGGGATTCACTATAGAGTTTGTATAAATATTGATCTTGTTGGCTACACAGATTCAGATTGGACTGGTGATTCAAAGAATCACAAGTCTACTTTTAGTTACAGTTTCTCACTTGGTTTAAGTCCTATTAATTGGTCAAGCAAGAAGCAATCAGCTATTGCTTTATCATCTATAAAGGCAGAGTGCAGGGGAGTTGTCAATGCAGCTACAGAGACTATTTTGCTACAAGGAACTCTTACATAGTTTGGTATTCCTTTCAAGAAACCAACAGTCATTCATTGTGACAACAAGAGTACTATTCAAATATGCATGAATCCGGTTTAGCATCAGCGAACCAAACACATTGAGATTCACATGCATTACATTAGAGAGCTCATTCATAGTCAGGTCATTGACTTAGTATTTTTCCATTCTTCAGACCAGGTTGCCGACATCTTCACCAAACCTTTCACTGAGAGAAAGTTCATTCATCTACGAGCTATTCTTGGGGTGCGGTCTACATCAGCAGTTGGATCATCTTTGGGTGGGGCTTTCTAGTCTTCTCTTATTACCTCTCTTTTTGGAGGATAGTTTTTTCCCACTGGGTTTTCTATCTTACTCCAATTTTTAGAGAGTTTTCTATGTACATGGGTACCTCTTTTAGCTTATAGTCAGGACCCATTTCTTCTACCCACCTAAGCTATTCTTTGGTTTGGTGTACTCATTTCTTTACACCTGGCTTGCTTAAGCCTAGTTAGCTGTCTTGATGGTTGAGTTGTGCACTCTACTCCTTTCCACTTCGAGTGGATCTTGATCTTGATCTCCACATCTTGTGGATCCTGAGCAAGAGTTTTTTCCTATTAAAGAAGGTTTTTCCTTCTTTCATTATACATGAAGCTGAATATATTCATTGCATTCAAATCAGTGTGTTTGTTGAAAACTCTCTTTGATTCTGGTAGGCATTTTCAAAACCTTTGTCAATGTCACTCATATCTCTCTTGTCTCCCCTATAAACCTTAGTGCTTGTTTCAAATACTTCCTTGGCATGCCCTAATTTCACTAGTGAAATCAATGGTGATATATTAGGTTTGGGCTTAGTCATGTCTCCACTAGTTGTGGACTCTAATTATATAATTTTTTCTTCATATACACCTCTAATGGCTATTTTCTATCGCTCTTATATATGTTGAACTTGGTGACTATTAAGAAACTTGCAGCCATCTAATGACAATTTCCACATAACCCAAAATAAAGATCTATGCAAATAAGTGATAAAAATACACATGCAAGAGAATATACAACATACCCATCAAAGATGACACAAGATATACCTTGGGAAAACCCTTAAGAGGGAAAAACCCAGTCTCGAAAAGAATCCACACTCCATGTATTATTCAGCAATGAAAACGCATTACAATACATCTTCAGAGACTCCATGAACACTTCTAAAGCACAAGCTATCCACGCATTCCATGTGACCAAGCATGAATCCACACATCCCATGCCATGCTTCAAACCCTCACACATGCACAAGCTCAACCTGCTAACCTACAATAAAACTCTCCAACCCCAAACAACTACCCTTGTGGTTGCTTTTATAGAAGCAAGCTCCCACAAAACCACCAAGTGGTATTACATAAACCATGTGCCCAAAACCATGAACTTACAAAATCATGTGACCACACATTTAATATTGGGTACTTTATTATATTTTATTTTTCCCCAATATTAAATAGTTATATTTTACAATTAAGTCCCAATGTCACATACAACATAAAGTGGCCCCAACATTATAAGTCCTAGTGATGCACGTCCATCTAGGTACCCCTAGGTGCACCACACACATAATAATAAATTAAACATTATAAGAATTATGCAAGGTGTACAACACCTAATTATAACAATCTCCCACTTGTTGTATACATTGCATAAGGGGGTAACAAGTAAGCTCAAACATCAAGATAATAAAATCCATAGGCAACATGTACCATCCTAGAATCCAAGTGCTCCATGTGCTCCATCAAGATACCTGTAACAAGAACCAAGGTGACCACCATCTCATCCATGAATGCTCTCATCCTCCACCATGCCAATGCACTAAGATAAGAACACATCCAAAGAGAAGCCACACAATCTGTCACAACGAAGCATAAACTTGCCTCAAAACCAATATCCCAAACACAAACACTCAATCCAAAGGTATCAATATGAACCTGTAGCTGTCAAGATACACAAACCCATAGCTGAAATAGCACCCACAACAAGTGCCTACACATCCAACTATCCATACCTCCAAGGTATACAAAACATAGCAAAATCATGCCACCGATCATATCCATCCATAACCTGCAATTACAAACTCCATGTGCAAACCTGTCAAAGAGTGACATACACATCCAGGAGCTCCCACTGCATGGGCAATGTCCAGATGAATGCAAACTTGGAATGAGCACATTCAACGCGTTGCTTCGTTAAAATTTAAGGCACCATCACAAGTGATCAAGGCATACCAAGTCTACTAACAACATCACATAGAAGATGTAAACATGTAGCACCAAGGAACATCCATAATGATATGCAAAACCTGCAAACCAAACACCTGTAGCATGTCCTCCTACACGCACCTCTAAATGCCAACTGTGTCAAGTATGATCTCCTCCATAAGACCCCATAACAAAATCCATAACAACATCCAACCGTCCAATCATCAAGATCAAACATAACATATGTATCATGTAACTAATCATGGATGTAAGCATCTCAAAACAAGAAGATCAAACTCAATGTAACCATTCCCAAACAAGGGAAATCAACCCAATAAACCATCTCCTAAACTCAACATGTACAAGGAGATAAACATGCCAACACTCCTCAAATGAACCCTCCAGAACCAAATACCCATGGCTCAAGATCCATATCCATGAGAAGACAAATCATAAACATAATGCACTTGAAAGAAAATGGGCAATACCTCTCAAGTGAACCACTGAGTAGACCAAGAGTGGGGAATGAGAATGCTCCTCCAGGATATCCAAGTCATCATGACTCAACCAAGAACTCTCTCCTCATAGGTCCATGTTAAACTCACGTCCAACCAAGGTGAAGGCTCCTTGGACTTCCTGCTAAAATCTCATCAAAGAGTTACTATCTCAAGCAAATGTCTCTAATCACAAGAGAACTCCAACCTCACCTACATCTCCAAGTATCCATGAGAACCTATAACCAATAAATCCATGCTAAACTCTAAACAAATGATCAATGTACTCAATACAAAGAGAACCAACCAAGATCAAAATCATAGCTCCAACTGTAGAATCAAGAACATAAACATGACACCATGATCTCACATCTTCTCAAAAGAATATCACATTCTCAAATCATCATAACATGTACCATGCCACAAATCTAAACCAGTAATCAAGAGTATACCATGACATAATAACAAAAGCCATCCTACAACCAAGGATCACCTGTCAAAACTAACAAGTGATAAACAATATCTCAACATCTCCAACACCTGATGTCAAAGAACTCCCACTGTAGAACACATAATTCAAGAGCTCCTCAATGAAACCAATCAACCCCTACTGAAGACAACCATCCATAATCAACAATGGATCCACATCATTTCCAAATGCTCCCACTAAACCGTAATACTGAGCAATCCCATGGCATCATGATGCACACAACCAACACCACATCACTGTCATAAGCTCACACCAAACCTGTGAATCCAAGCTCTGAATGACAACATGATAACCATCCTCTAAAGAAAGAAGATACACTGCCAAACCATCATAATCATCATAACCATCACCGCTAATCCATCATTGTCAAAAGATCCTACTGAACCGTGTAACCAAGCTATCCATGACATCGTGATACCAATCTCCTCAAACGAAGAAGATACACCGCCACAACCTGAATCAGGATCCAATCCAACACCACCAACAATGCACCTGCATAAACCATCATGACATGCCAAAGTCTCTAAAGCACAAGAAACATCCGGGTATGTGCAAGATCATGATGGGCCAAAAAGTGGCGATATGTAAGTGATATGATGGCCCATGTGGCTGATGACTTTTTTTTTACCCAAAATTGATGAAATGAAAAGGGTTTTTAAAGGAGATTCTCAAATTTCCACCAATATAAATTATTCTTTACTTTGAATTTAATAAATAATTATTATTCATTTTCTATTTGAATTACGACTAAAGTCCTGATTGATAGGCTGATTGAAAAACATCTATAGCTTTCAAACGATATCACATTTTTTGAATTCGAAACATGTGTTACATTCTATACTTTGCATATTATATGATTAAAAAAAAATGAATTTCATGAATTTTTGACCAAGTTAAGGTGGTCAGACATACAATTTTTTATATTTTTTAAAAGATGTAATAAAAAATTCATAATTAATTATTTACTTGGAAAAAAAATACAAAAAAATATGCATCACATTAGGACATGAGTCCTCTACTTATATCTAAAATATTATAAAAAATTATTATCATTTTATTGTGGTTAGGGTGGTCAGACAGACACCTACTTCTTATTTTTTCCCTGAAATTTAAGTACTAGTGCATTGAAATTTCAAATTTTCACCAAAAAGATTTTTTTATTTTTAAAAATAAACCTAGTAGTTTAGAAACTACATTCAACTTGCTACAAATTATTTTCCTACATGTTTTTGAAATAATATACATAACTTATTTACATTTTTACGTCAAGTTGCCTAACTCTGATTTTTTGAATTTTCATTGCCACTTAAGGGCCTATTTTTTCCATGATAATCCTGCACATACCCATCCATGACATCATGATCACCACCAAATGTACCAACAACAACACTCAACTGTGTCCACATATCTACATAATCATAGTCAACTACATAGGTCTCATATCATGACTGTACCTGGTAATACCATCTCACCTCCTCAACATGACATCAAAACCAACAAACCACCAAAAATTGAATATGCATCAACACTGAAATATCAATGGGAAAAGACAACCCATATCCAAGTCATAAATGCAAAATGTAAGTATAGACCGCCTACAACATTGCACAACTTGTAGATACAACAATGCAACATAAAAATCCAAATAATACTTATAACCATGTCAAAAAGAGAGTAATATGAGATGTACAACTGAGAATACAATGAATCCAACATCAAATCTCTCAAATCCGACAATCCATAAGCTCATAATATCACCATAGTCAACATAACCCATAAACAGTTCAGATAAAGAAAACAACAAATAAACTATGCCAAAATAACTCCAAACCTCATCCACTATGTAGTGCTATGAACAACCTTTCCATCGACTATTCGAAGTCCAAAATCCAACTCCGTATGCACCCAATATGCCCTCTCGAATTTCAAAACAAACATCTGACTTTGACCAAGAAAAACACTATCAAAACTACACAATCTGGAAAAATTTCTCATACCATACGTAGCGCTCTGAGTCACCTTTCCAACAAGTCCAAGAAATCAAAAATATGACATCGTGGGTGAAAGATATGCCTCCCGGAGTAAAATTGCTCTAATCTAACTATATATGCAAATTCTGGTGGGTCCCACTCGAAACAAAAATTAAAAATTTGAACCTTTTTCAATAGTGGCGGATTTTTCATTCATTTAATATTTTAATGGAAAAGATTTAATAAATATGAGTGGGCCGATGGTTTAAAGTTTAAATAGAGGTTTTAAAAGATTCTCTTTTAAGCATTTATTCCTCCCTTATATTTAACTATGAAAAAGGCCAACAACTTTCAAAGTTTTTATTTTAGCAGAGAAAACATATTACGGTTGCAATAGGTACGTATGCCAGGGCTGATTGAGGCAAGGGTGGGTACAGGTCTACGGACCCCGTACCCCCACTCTCTCAGGCGAAAGCTAATTGCTAGACAAAATTCACCTATGTATATAATATAGCATATGCGCCCATACCGCATGGATAAAAGAGCCGCGACGGAAGAGGTGGGACCTGCGGTGACGGAAAAGGTTGCCAGACAAAAGGAAAGACATGATGGCCGGACGTCTCATCCCCAATGCCGTTTTTTGTCCTGTCGCTGGGAAATCGTGTCAACGTCGACGGTTTTTCAAAATAATCGTTCGACGTGGATGGACAAAAAGTCAAAAACGTGGCCATTCAAAACCATTATTACCAAATAATAAAAAAGGCTGACGAGGTCCCATTTTTTCCATTTTTGGATGGTGACATTTTGGTGGATAGTGAGGGCAAGAGTAGTAGCCATGCGGAGCTCCTTCAGGTATGTATGTCCGCTCTGTGTAAGTGCCATCTTGCCATTATGCCATGAACATCGAAGAAATGAACGGGCATTCGTTGCGGGTTTTAGGGTTTGTTATTTTCAATTGAGGGTTTTAGTTTCTCATCTCCTCCCATCTCTGGTTTTAAAATTTTTGGGTTGCCAAAGAAACTATTTAGTTGAAAGGGTTTTTTTGTGTCGAGGGTTTTAAAATTTTGGTTTTGTTTCCTCCCCGTATGCTGGTTTTCAAATTTTTCCATTTCCGAATGAAATAAGCGACAACCCATTGTACAAATATGAGTGAAATTACTGAACAATGTTTGTAGAAAGAAGAATCTTTGGGTTCTACAATGAAATGCTATATTCATAATTTATTTCTCCACTACTATTTTTTTTAGGTTCTGCAATGAAATGCTATATTCATAATTTATTTCTCCACTACTATTTTTTTTAGGTTTTGTAATGAAATGCTATATTTCGAAAATCATGTAAAACCCGGAATGCTGCCATTGTTCGCATTATTTTTTGTAATGGATAGAAAAGGGCATAACATGGCATTCAAAATCATAATTGGGAAATGGAAAAAATCCCACATCCAATCCCATTTTTGCCGCCATTTTATACACTGTTGTTTTGGAAAACACAATGTCTCCTAAAACTCAGACTATTGTAAAACTCACTATTTCACTACGATGTCTCCTCATGTTATGTATGTATCCATGTATGTTCATGTGTATGTTTTTCATGTGTTTTTCGATGTACATAGGTGAATTTTGTCTAGGAGTTTGAAACTGGCATATACTATGTTATATACATATGTGAATTTATGCCTGAAACTGGCATATCCTATGTTATATACATATGTGAATTTTGTCTAGGAGTTAGCTTGCTCCCTCCTTAACTCCCGGAGAAAATTCACATATGTATATAACATAGGATATGCTCCCCATACCGCATGGGGAAAAGAGTCACGATGGAAGAGGTGGGATTGGCAAGGGAAAAGGTTGTCAGATGGGAAGGAAAGACTTGAGGGCGGGACATCTCATCCCGTGTGCCGTTTGCTATCCCGTCACCGAGAAATCGTGTCAACACTGGTGGGTTTTCAAAATAATTGTTCAGTGTGGATGGACAAAAAGCCAAAAACGTGGGATTCGAAACCATTATTAGCAAATATCTTGTTCAATGACAATACTTAGTGTTATGCACATAGTAAGAAGACAATGTATTGAATTTGAGCTTCATAATTTTTAACAACCCTTACTTTCAGCAAAACACTCTTATTCGATATTTTCCCAACACATTATTCACATAACAATTGCATCATGGAAAACAAAGTGGGCTGTGGATCATTTATTATTTTATGCAGGCTATGAGAAATGAATGTTTTGAAGTTCACGTTGTAGTTTTTTAACAACACTTAATTTGAGAAAAACTCTCTTTTTCAATATCTGCCCATATGTTTCCAACAGAAAATTTACATAACAGTAGCATCATGGAAAACATAGTGGGTTGTGGCTCACTTGTTATTTATTTCAATCTCCTTGTTTAAATGTAAATGGAAAGCTGAAGGTCTGAGTACACGTGGAGGAGTTGGAGTAGAATACTGATGAAATGGAGGTTAGGGGTATTTTGAAATTTGGGAAACATAATGTAGAGTATTTTAGTTTCTTGAATGTCTTCAAATTTATTTGACATCCATATCATCTTTTGGGTTGGGCCTTCCTCCCCTACCCGCCACCAATCTACCAAACCAAATCAATCAGAGCATCATATCAAACCCTCTCATTTTTCCATCAACATCATAACAAATGGCAACCACTCAAGCAACCCCAATGGTCAACACATCCACCATTCCCCAAATCTCTCAAAACATGGTTTCCCAGGGACCATGCATCTTGATCACACCATCCACAACTCAAATCCCAATCACCAACACGACCGTTCCGATCATCACAATGGTTAACACCATTTTCAATCCACCACGGATTCCACCAAAAGTCAACATGATGAACTTATTCATCACCATGATTCAAGCAATTCAAAAAGCCACCCATCTAAGGGTACTCCAACAAAATCAACAAGTTGCACGGCTGGATGATCAGCAAGCACAAATGCAATTAGCCGCCCAACAAGTTGCACAAGCAGCCCAACAAGCATAGGCTCGGGCTCAAGCCCAGAAATAGGCTCAATAGACACAAGCACAGTACCATTCACAACTACAAGCAATCCACCAACAAGCATAAAACATTCCATTGTTGTGTTTAAATTTCAGTCGATTGATAAAAAAACTATACAAAATAATTCTGAATGGGAAACACAGTGTTGGGTTTCAGTTATTTGAATCTCCTTGTTTAAACGTAAAGGGTTGTCTCATGGTGGGTTTCTTGCTTCTTAACACCCATGGTTTTGCAACATGGAATGTTACAAAAGAGTATGAATGTTTTTCAAAATCACACATTCCATTGTTGTGTTTAAATTTCGCAACATTGAAAAAAAAAAGTGCAGAAAAGAATTGTAAATGGGAAACACAGTGTTGGGTTTTAGTTCTTTTAATCATCCACTTGAGATGTAAAGGGTTGTCTCATGCTAGGTTGCTTGGTTCTTAACACCCATGGTTTTGTAAGATGGAATGTTACAAAAAAGTATGAAAGTCTTCCAGATCACACCTTCCATTGTTGTGTTTAAGTTTCAAGTATATAACAAATTGCATGCTTCATAACACATTGCATTTTTCAACCTCCACATCACAACATACCCAAGCCCTTTTTGGTTTTTAAACCAGTATATCTAGGTGTGCACATTGGGTAGTGCATGTTGGAAAACACAATATGTTTTGAAGACTGCCTTCACTTCATTCTATTTTGCAACAATTTATGGTGGAAAACCCTTGGTGTTAAGAAAGAAGCAACCCAAATAGTGTTGTAAAACCCTCTGCAACACTATTGGATAGTACGTGTCACCTCAATTTGGTCTGATTTCTCCTCCAACTTGTCCACGTGCACTGAAACGTTCAACTTTCCCTTTCAATGTGCAGACTGGAAACAAACAGTATTTTCACCTTTCCTTCTCGAAACAAAAAAGGCCCAATACCTGCAACCATTTCCGGGAAAACGTGTTAGTGCTGGCGGGATTTCAAAATAATTTATTGGCATGGACAAAAAGCCTAAAATGTGGCATTCAAAACCATTATTTGCAAATATTAAAAAGCCCAGACAAGGTCCCATTTTCTCCATTTTTGGACAGCGACATTTTGGTGGATAGCAAGGGAAAGAGTTGCAGGCATTCAGAGCTCCATCAGGTATGCATATCCACTCTATGTATGTTCTATTTTGCCATTCTACCATGAACATTGAAGAAAGGAATGACTATTTGTTGCTAGAAAACAATATTTTTACCTTTCTTTCTTGAAACAGAAAAGGCCCAATACCAAGATACAAATAGTATTTTCACCTTTCTCTCTTGAAACAGAAAAGGCCTAATAGCAGGAAAAAAATAGTATTTTCACCTTTCTTTCTTGAAACAAAAAAGGCCCACGTCATTCCCTTCCACTTTTGCTGCGCCAGACAAAAGAAAATTGTCCACAAAGCTAACCCGCCCACTTTTTTTCCTAGCAACAGGCGCGAAAACCCAAACAACGACGCCGTTAACTCCCACCTGACCATCGCCCGAACGTTTTGTTCCGTCTGCCGATTTCGTGTTGATCGCCAGTTTGGCGGGCCTTGCACTATGACGTCTCGTCATGCTATGTATGTTTCCATGTATGTTGTCATGTATATTTTTCATGCATTTTTGAACAACTCTTTGCTATAGCCGAAATTTCATTTCGCTTTCTTTATTTGATTGGAACAAATTTTTACAACACTATATGGGTTGCTTGTTTCTTAACACCTTGTATGGACATAGTGCGTTTTCCAAATGTGCAGATAATGTGAGCATTTATTTGGTCGAATCAGATGAGGAAAATGAAATGCCATTTTGATCTCATGTTACATGAATAGGTGCTTTTTGTTTATGAGTTAGCTTTCTCCTGATTGGAACAAATGAATTGCTCTCATTATTTGCATAGTTGGAAAACACACTATCTCCTCTCTATTGCAGAGGGTTTTACAACACTATTTGGGTTGCTTGTTTCTCCCTTAAGGAGCCGGCTAACTCCTAGACAAAATTCACCTATGTACATCAAAAAATGCATGAAAAAAATACATGGATACATACATAACATGAGGAGACGTCATATTTGGAAAACACACTGTCTCCTCCTTGTTGCTGAGGGTTTTACAACACTATTTGGGTTGCTTGTTTCTTAAGGATCCAACTAACTCCTAGACAAAATTCACCTATGTACATTGAAAAATGCATGAAAAACATACATGGATACATACATAACATGACAAGACGTCATAGTTGGAAAACACACTGTCTCCTCTTTGTTGCAGAGGGTTTTACAACACTATTTGGGTTGGTTGTTTCTTAACACCTTATATGGGGACATTGTATTTTCCAACACTGCAAATAGTGCGAGCATTTATTTGGTCGAATCAGATGAGGAAAATGAAATGCCATTTTTACCTCATGTTACATACATAGGTGCTTTTTGTTTACGAGTTAGCTTTCTCCTGATTCCTAATTGGAACAAATGAATTTATCCAACAAAATGAACGTCCATTGCTTCACAGTTCTAGCAGAATGGAAAAATGGCACATATGATTGCTGATATATATACTAGTGTTAGCGATAGGTTAAATTGGAAATTAAATTCCCAATGTACAGTTTAATATGTTTGTTTATTGTCTGTGCAAGCTATCATTTTGCACTAAGCAAAACATATAAATTGTATATTGGGGAAATTTGGAAGAAATAAAATTATTTCTAGCACCAATTGTCTTTAATTTTCCAATTTAATCTATCGCTAACACTTGTCTCTCTTCCAGGTGATTGATATGGGCCAGGAATGAAAATTGAACAAAAGAAGGGTAGGTGGATTGAGAAGGATGCTTCAGGAGATGTGAACCTTGTGCAGTAAATACAAGTGATTCTGGCTATGATATTTTGAATCTCAAGTGTAGTGGACGCATAGTAATGTTAATAATAATAAATGTAAGAACATAAATTGACATTTTATTGTAAACTGTATCCTAACAGGGTTAGTATAAAGCAAAATTCTATAACATATAAACAAAAGTTCAACAAGGTTTTGGTGTAAAATAATTTAGTGAAAAAATATTCCTCACAAGATAAATAAAAATAGCACACCTACCACTTAAACAAGGCTTTAGAATAATAAGCTTCTTTAGGATACCTACCAGAGTTGAACAAGGCTTTAGAATAATAAGTCTCTATAGCATACCTACCAGAGTTGAACAAGGCATTAGAATAATAAGTTTCTATAGCATACCTACCAAATTTGAACAAGGCTTTCTTTGTTCCAGAGTTTATTTTAGTAAAATGTATTTTATAACAACATAAAGAAAAAGAAAAGTTTCCATAGCATTATCTACCAGTTGAACGAAGGTTTCCATAGCTGAGTAAATTTATTTTCCATAAATTTGATCTTGCTCTAAAAACTTACAAGTCACTAAAGAGTATTTAGTCCACTACTAAAGGTTTGCTAGATTAAATAAAGTTTAGAACATATGAATATTAAACTCATACAGGCAAAGTGGAGCCAAATTTAATAGCTTTGGCTAGTTGTCAGCAGAAGGTCCCTACTAGAACATACACATTTGTCTCTTCATTAAGATGATAGTTTTGTATGAAGTTTCCTAACTGTATAAGTGATCGTCATCTTTATTATCTGCTGTAGAAAATACATCTGAAGCCCCAGTAGGAGTACCAGCAGGTCTGTCTGGAGATTGAAACTCAGAACCAAAGCCTCGAGTTTGTTGTAGTGTTTGTGCAAAGGCTTCATACTTCCAAATATCAACATCACAGACAGTTCTTTGGGCATATTTCATAGACTCCTCAAAATGAGTAACTTTTATTTCAGCTACCTCATCACTATCATCCTCATCCATTGCCTCAGGATTCTAGCTCTTTTTCATTCACGTTGAATTTCCTAAAAGTGTGGGGGGAGAGGTTATGGTAAAATTGAAATGCATGCTAGTATGAAGAATTGAAATAACAAGCTACAAGTTGAGGTAAGTTCAATAGGTAGACTACTACTCTATCTTAAAAATTAGTTACATAAGAGTAAAAAAAAAACATTAGAAATCGATAAATAGATCTAGTTTGCAAAAGACGACACAATTGGAACTCACCTTCTCAATATTTTCTCTAATAGCATACTTGCAAGCCCTCTAACAAATCTTAGTGATATCGGCTCGACTGAATCCTTGGGTATAACGGGCTAGTGCCATTTGGTCTACATCCTTGGATACGGGTGATTTTCTCAAGCAAGATTTGAAGATTTGATAACGTGAGGACTCATCAGGTAAGGTAATATAAATCAGCTAATCAAGTCGGCAAGGCCTTAACAATGCAGGATCGATGATATCAGGCCTGTTTGTATCAGCAATAATGAGAACTATTTTCTTGGCTGTCATACAAGCCATCTCCATCAACAGCTGACTAAGGACTCTGTCTGCAGCACCACCAACATCCCCAACACTACTACCACACTAGAAACATGCAAACCAATTATGCATCACAAGTTAGAGCCTACTTCAAAAAGGTTAAACAAAATTCCTAGTCATTTATAATCAACCTTAAGCTTTTACTTATGGGTATGTGTAGGATCATCATGGAGAAAACAGGTCCTTAAGTGGCAATGCAAATTTAGAAAATTAGAGTTGGGCAACTTGACATAAAAATTTGAATAAGTTATCTATATTATTTCAAAAATATGTAAGAATAGAATCTGTGGAAAATTTAATGTAGTTTCTAAACTACTAGTTAATTTTTGTAAAATAAAAATCTATTTGGTGAAAATTTGAAATTTCAATGCAGTAGTACGAAAATTTCAGGGAAAAAATAAGAAGTAGGTGTCTATCTGACCACCCTAACCATAATAAAATGAATAATATTTTTTATAAGATTTTAGATATAAGTAGAGGACTCATGTCCAGATGTGATGCATATTTTTTTGTAATTTTTTTTTGAATAAATAAATAATTAATTAATTATGAATTTTTTATTAAAACTTTTTTAAAATATAAAAACTCGTATGTCTGACCGCCTTAACTTGGTCAAAACTTAATGGAATTCATTTTTTATATTTTTTAACCCTATAGTATGTGAAGCATAGAATGTGATGCATGTTTTGGATTCAAAAAATGTGATACCGTTTGAAATATATAAATGTTTTTCTATTAGACTAACAATCAGGACTTTAGTCGTAATTCTAATAAAAAATAAATAATTATTATTTATTAGATTCTGAGTAAAATATAATTTATATTGGTAGAAAGTTGAGAAACTCCTTTACAAACCCTTTTCGTTTCATCAATTTTAGGTAAAATAAAAGTCGTCAGCCACATGGGCGAAGTCTGGAAAAGCAAGGTAAGTTGTTAAACGCGTTTTACGTGTTGACTTTTTAGGATTGGCAGGTCCGAACCAAATCCTGAGCCTAATACCAAGACTAATACCAAGGCATTAAATTTTGTGTCAGAATATCGGATATCGGATTCAAATTAGATATCCGATTCAAATCCGATATCGGATTTGAATTCGATATATGATATCTTTTAGATCAGTTTTAAAACAATTTATACAATCTTTAATATATGATTTAAAAATGTAATTAAGTTTATAATTTAATATATATAATATCCAATAAATTTTATAATGTAATATATTTAATATACAAGTTTTGATAATCTCTTAGCGAGTTATGTATTTAATATATAATATATTATTAAATGTATAATATTTAAATATTATTTAAATATTTTAGTTAATCTATAAATATTTTAATATTATTTCAATATTTTAGTTAATCCATAAATATTTAAATATATATATATCTGTATATATATATATTACCAATTTATAAAATATTTAAATAT
>CM021105.1:385336290-385387727 GCA_007115665.2 Sequoiadendron giganteum
CTCTCCCCCCATCCCTCCTCCCCTCTCCCTCCCTCTCCCCCTCACTCACTGTCTCCCTCACTCCCTCTCCCTAGCCCACTCCCTGCATCCCTCCCTCCTAGTCCACCTCCCTCCCTCTCCCCTCCCTCCATCCCCCTCCCTCCATCCCCCTCCCTCACCCTCATCCCTCTCCCTCCCTCCCTCTCTCTCCCCTCCCTCTCCCTCTCCCTCTATCCCTCACTCTCCCTCCCCCTCTCCCTCTCTCTCTCCCTCTCCCACTCTCCCTCTCCCTTTGGTCTATGTTTGTACAAATTGGATATCCGATTTGTGAAACTTCATTATGCAAAGGTGAAATCTTACCGTTGCAGAGCATGTTTTACAAATCAGATATCCAATTATATATTGGATATCGGATTTGTGGGCCATAGAAAAACCCCATGTGGCCCGTTTTTGTGCATTCCAACGGACCCTGCATTCTGTTTGCAGCACTTTACAAGCGAAAAACGCGTGGTTTCAGATAGGAAGAGACAAAGATAAACTTTTTGGAGCATCTTGTACTCAAATTTGTCATACATAATGATTTTTTAGCATCTTTTATTTGGTATAATGGGGAGCAACAGTCATCGAAAGGAAAAAAGTAAGAGAAAGCTGACAAAAGAACAAATTGAAGGATATAGACAAAGAGATAGAGAAGGTCATAGGAAGAAAAGACAAGGTATGTTAAATAGTTGTGAACCTGAGCCCTATGGTCTTTCAAGTGAAGAGGAAATTGAATATGTTCAAGGTGAAAAAGTAGAACATGATATTGAAATTGGGAATGAAAATGTTCAAATTGATATTGAAATTTTTCAAGGTGAAAATGTTGGAATTGAAGATGTTGAACATGATATTGAAATTAGGAATGAAAATATTGAAATTCATAATGAAAATGTTGAATTGAAGATGTTGAACGTTCTATTGTTGATTGGTGTAGTTCAACATTGTCACAGGGAGGGACACTTGATTCAACAGTGCATAGATTCTTTTGGTTGGTTGAGGAGGGTACATTGGGAGGCAGATTGGATTGTCATACAATCAAAGATTCTTCAAAGATGCATTTGTTTCGAAGCTCAGATGCAAGCACATGGACCATTTGGACATGACAATTGGCTTGTTTTTGTCAGAGTTGTATTCAGTGCGAGTGGGATCAATGCAAGTCAAGTGAGTGGGTGGATACATGGGTTCCACAATATCTAAATCCTTTATCTCAAACTATATCCATGACAAATTACACAATGGAAAGTTCACTTGATTACGATCGGCTTTCAGATCTACTACATCCAGGACATGTTTTTGCAGTTGTTGCACCGCAGGGGAATGAAGAGAGATCAGAATATTGGTTGGCTCGATGTGTGCGGGTAAAGCACAAACTAAAACAATTGATAGAAGATAATGATGGGTTCATGTATCCTACAGGTTTAGTTGTGGTTGTAGGAACTTGGTTGTGAACATACATGATTAGAAATAATGGCATACCTACATTTGAAGACTACGAGAAACACAAAACCATTCTCATGTATTCACACCTTGTTATAGCAACAAATGTTAAGTTTTTGAATCATCATGCCAAACCAAAGACAAAACAACTATGGACACTTAGTAATGCTGATCATGAAGCAATATTGGATACTCTTAAGCAAAGAGATGACCCTTCAGGCACACTTGAATAGCATATTCAAGAATGGAAAGTACAATGCTTTAGCCTCTTTTTTTTGTGACAATATAGATATATCATTTGACAAATTTTGTGATATTCTTGGCATGATTGATCATGGACCTACTACAACAATAGCCAACTCTGATCCTTTTAAAGAGGTATGCGACATATTGCAATAATATAGATTGGTTATTCAAAGAATCTTTTATAGTTTGCATTACCAATTCATCATCATTCAGGTTGTTTAGATTAATATAGATTTATCATTTGAAAATTTTTGCGATATTCTTGGCACGATTGATCATGGACCTGCTGCAACAATAGGCAACTCTAATCCTTTCAGAGAGGTATGTGACAAATTACAATAATATCGATTGGTTATTCTAAGCATATTTTCTATTGTATGTAGTTTAACTGCTACCTTGATGGTTTGTACAGGTGCTTGTCACTCCAAAACACCAACATACTACTCTTGTGGAAGACTGTGCCTTGAATGCCTCAAATAGGAAAATTTTGTAAAAATTGAATTTTGAAATATGAAACAATGTAAAAAGGTCATAACCGTGTATAGGCATAATCTATATCCAGTGATGTTTTTTTAAATACGGTTCAAATGTCTACCATTGTATAAAGGGTATGTTTAAAATGTAAAAATATTTTTGTACTTAATCGAGCTACAACCAGAGGTTTTCTTCCTAGTTCTTTCCTGTCGGTATGCTCGTTTGAACCAAGTTTTGTAATATCTCCTATTTATATATAACAAATTACAGTGGCTTGCCACTTTTTCAAAAAACAAAAAAGTAAAAAGTTCATTGTGAATTTCATTTTCGATGTAATTGATTCAAGTTGATTGGGTAAGAGTTTTTTGATGCAAGAGCTAGGACTTGTAGAATCTTGATCCAACCTTAAATATTTATGCCCCCACATTTCATTGACATTAGCACTTTGGACTCTTAAGGGAAAACGCCGCTCCAGTGCATCTTGGAGCGATTCGACGTATTTGGGTGCAAGAGAGAACCATACTTAGTGTAAATGTACCCATCCGGACGTATTGGAACAGTTCATTGGGTCGTACAAGTTTGAGAATGAAAGTTGCACCACTTTGCAACTTTACACTACTTGCATTTGGCAACTTTTCCCTCAACTGAAAACTCATCACCACGGGAAAACGCCTTCCAGATAGAAAAAACTGAGAGAGGTTATTGTAGATGGTCTCAACACGATCCCATATCCTTAGACGAAGAGTCAGTAAGAATCATGGTTTTCGAGAAATTGTCCGTCAAAGTTTGCTGGCTTTTAGCACTTTGGACTCTTAAGGGAATACGTTGCTCCAATGCAGCTCAGAGTGATTCAACGTATTTGGGTGCAAAAGAGAACCATACCTAGCGTAAATGTACCCATCCAGATGTGTTGGAACAGTCTGTTGGGTCGTACGAGTTTCAGAATGAAAGTTGCACCACTCTGCAACTTTACACTGCTTGCATTTGGCAACTTTTCCCTCAACTGAAAAATCAGCACCATGGGAAAACACCTTCGAGATAGCGAAAATCGAGAGAGGTTATTGTAGATGGTCTCAAAATGATCCCATATCCTTAGATGAAGAATCTGTAAGCATCATGATTTTCGAGAAATAGTCCGTCAAAGTTTGCTGCCTTTTAGCACTTTGGACTCTTAAGGAAAAACGTTGCTCCAATGCAGCTCAGAGTGATTTGACGTATTTGGGTGCAAGAGAGAACCATATCTAACATAAACGTACCCATTTAAATGTGTTGGAACAATCCGTTGGGTCGTACGAGTTCGAGAATGAAAGTTGCACCACCTTGCAAATTTACACTGCTTGCATTTGGCAACTTTTCCCTCAACTGAAAACTCATCACCATGGGAAAATGCCTTCGAGATAGCAAAAACCAAGAGAGGTTATTGTATATTGTCTCAAAATGATCCCATATCCTTAGACAAAGAGTCTGTAAGAATCACGGTTTCTAAGAAATAGTCTGTCAAAGTTTGCTGCCTTTTAGCACTTTGGACTCTTAAGGGAAAATGTTGCTCCAATGCAACTCGGAGCGATTCGACACATTTGGGTGCAAGAGAGAACCATACTTAGCGTAAACGTACCCATCCGGATGTGTTGGAATAGTCCGTTGGGTCATATGAGTTCAAGAATAAAAGTTGCACCACTTTGCAACTTTACACTGCTTGCATTTGGCAACTTTTCCCTCAACTGAAAGCTCAGCACCACGGGAAAACACCTTCGAGATAGAAAAAACATAGAGAGATTATTGTAGATGGTCTCAACGCGATCCCATATCCTTAGACGAAGAGTCTGCAAGCATCACGGTTTTCGAGAAATAGTCCGTCAAAGTTTGCTGCTTTTTAGCACTTTGGACTCTTAAGGGAAAACGTCGCTCCAATGCAGCTCAGAGCGATTCGACGTATTTGGGTGCAAAAAAGAACCATACCTAGTGTAAACGTACCCATCCGGATGTGTTGGAACAGTCTGTTGGGCCGTACGAGTTCGAGAATGAAAGTTGCACCACTTTGCAACTTTACACTGCTTGCATTTGGCAACTTTTCCCTCAACTGAAAACTAATCACCACAAGAAAACGCCTTCGAGATAGCAAAAACCGAGAGAGGTTATTGTAGATGGTCTCAACACAATCCCATATCCTTAGAGGAAGAGTCTGTAAGCATCATGGTTTCCGAGAAATAGTCCGTCAAAGTTTGTTGTCTTTTAGCACTTTGGACTCTTAAGGGAAACACCGCTCCAATGCAGCTCATAGCGATTTGACGTATTTGAGTGCAAAAGAGAACCATACCTAGTGTAAACGTACCCATCTGGATGTGTTGGAATATTCTGTTGGGTGGTACGAGTTTGAGATTTAGGGATGTCCTCTTCAAATCAGTCTATTCTGAATAGGTTTACAGAGCTACCAATGTTAAATCCAAGTTGACCGACTTTGAGCAAATCATATCCCAGTAAACACGATAGAGGTCCCACTTCTTTTTGAATGTAGGAGCACCATCTGACCCTTTATCTCCATTCCTCTTGAATAATCTTTTTTTTCCTCCTTTTCCTTCCTTCTTCGAGGATTGAGTGGAAAGAACATGAATGTCTTCATTTGTAGGGCTTCGTCCAATACCTCTTGCAACCAGCCTTGAATCCCCTTGAATACAGTGAGCCCTCAACCAATCAAACTTGGGAAGTTTCGATCTCACGCCGATTCCTTGAATGTAAGACTCCCAAGATGAAGGAAGGCCATTAAGAGTCAACATGGTTAAATCTTTGTCATCAACAATATGACCATTTCTCTCGCTATCTTCAACTTAGAGATCAGATAATACAACTGAAAGCACTCAAAAAATGAAACACATAAGACAATAAACACAACAAGAAATTTGCTTACAACTCAGGCCTAGCTCATGTCTGAATTTGATACAATGAATAATAGCACCTCTCGTAGATGCAAAGATACAATCGAATATGCTTCTCCTTGAAATCGGTCTATTGCTGCGAGATGAAGTGCTGCTGCTCAAGTACAAAATTTTGCTTGGATTGAAAATTATGTTGAATGAACTTGATTGAGGAAATGAACAAACATCACCTCATATTTATACAAAATAAGGCGACTCTTCAAGGAGGTCGGCCTCTCTTGAAAATAATAAATTACAAAATAATATCAAGGAAGGTCGACCTCATCCATTTAAATAAAATGAGTATAAATTAAATAGCCATAGGGTATCATTTAATTTATTTCAACTTAATGTGACATAGAATTCAATGACAAACAAATGCAATTGACAATTGCTCATAGTTTTTAGTTATGCAATGTGAAGTAATTGCATAACTGCTTAGGTTGACTTTGTAAGAACTATATGTTAATTGAAAATTATTCATCTATGAACATCTAGTTTCTAGTTATGCAATGTGAATTAACGATTTGAGTTTGAAAGATGTGTAATGCAATGTAATCAGTGATATAAATATAAACTACATAATATAACCATTCAGTTTTAAGCTATTGTACATTGATATTTAACCATTTCTCAAGATAAAATTTTCAAAGAGTTTAATCATGCACATGAGGAACACATTAAATTTTAACTGTCAACTTCTATATATCAAATTATCCAATAATCAAGTGTATGTCCATATACAAAAATGGCATCGATGCCAACTCAAACAAAGTTTTACAAAATGTGGCATATGCCATCTCAATATGTATTCAACATTTACATTCCAAAATGTCTATCTCATCCTAAACTACTGGTGGATCATTAAAATGGAGACTCTTTGAAGCACTCGCTGGCTCTGAAGGTAGCTACATAAGAAAAATTCAAACCACAATTGAGATTAGTTATACTATATAATTTAAAATCGAATAATTAACATCAAAAATCAATATACATTCAATTTTAATTGAACTCTAAAATTGAAATCTTGATTACCTGAAATATACGTCTCTTCAAAGGGTCAGGAGTCCAAGAATATACCAAATCAACTTTTGAAATGCCAATCTATATATATGTGAACAAAAACATAAAATTGATCCAAGTTAGCATACGATTATTGGTAATAGGAACTTATTTACCAAACACAAAATAAAATAAGCACATACCTCTTTAGGTTGATCTTTTTCTTTATCTCTTTCAAGTGTTTCGACACCTCCTCCTTGAGGTGTTTCAACACCTGTTCTTTGAGGTGTTCCAATAAATACTCCTTTAGGCGGTGTGTCCCTTGTCATCATATCTATATAGCTCATAATTGCTTGTACATAAAATTGACAAGTACATATGAAACTACCAATCTATGTTGACATATGTATAATCAATATAAGATCTTAAAAATCTTAATTCAATCCAATTTGAGTTCAATTACCTTCCCCTTATCTAGATTTGTGCCTCCATAGTCTAGATGATATTGCACCTCACTCGCACTAGGTATTTCCTACAGGAGGAAAACAAGATAAACATATAAGTTATTATATAATTTTATTAATGACAATTCAAATGACAAGCAAGTATATAATATAAAATGTAAACGAGTGAGTGCGAAAATATATACTGCATGTGCATCCAAGCCAAATGAAATGGCCCTAAGGGTGCTATCAGTCACCCGTGTGAGCTCCTCCTCAGACATCAACTATTAAATAGACCATGTAAATAAATATTAGTACTTGATACTATCTCTTATTAATATTCATTTCAAAACAAATGCAAGTTATGAAATTACAACTTAAATCTTACCTGTGTCACTATTCCAACATCTCCCTCTCTAGCAGGAGAGGACTCTGTAGGGTGCACTCCACTCCCCTGCGACTGATCTATAATGTCCACATCATGGAGGTCATAATCAGAAGTGTCCAAGGGATGCTCAGCGGGCTGTACAAGAGGACCCAAGCATATCTAGCGGCACATAGTGCAATTATGTGGCACACAAATATGTGGACCTAAGGAGGATGATGCAGCAGCACTCAAGCCTTCACCAACATCACCAAAATGTGGCTGAGCTACTATAGAAGCATGCGAAACCAAATGACCACTCAAAGAGTGAATAGCCTGAATAGTCTATGTGGATGCATCCTGGATAATCTTTGGATGATATATTGGAGGTGGCGGAGGAAGGGGAGGAAGGGGAGGAAGGGGAACATTTGGACGCAAGACTACTCTAACTACCCCTGGTCTATCCTGGGGCATACCTCCACCGACGCCCTGGAAGGCTTTAATGTCAAAGTAATTGACATGATGCCCTAACACAAACTCAACATATAATTTTTTAATAAAGTAAAATGGTATGTCGAAATTATTGTTCGATGGTTTATCAAAAAATATACACCAACGATCCCAAAAGCTAGCTACAATGTCCCTATGCATGCACCATTTTATGGAAAGTTTTGTTTTATTAACATTCACTGGCAAACCGGTGTGGGGGTCAATGAATAAAGAGGCTATTTGGGCTTTCGTTATTTGGAGATCTTTCACATCATCATAAAACAATCCACATCGATAATATTCCCTCATGTCTTCTCACCATGAATAAAAAGAATTATGTTGGGTGGAAAGGGTTTCTATATTTTTAATTATTTCCTTCAATGTGTTTGTCATATCTCTCAATCGAGGCATTGTCTGATAAATTTCACAAATGCCCCTCAATTGCCCCAATTTTTCACCAATTAAGTCTTCAATTGGTGGCTGCGGAGGTGGTGGAGCATTTGGCATTTGTGGATTTACATTCGCAGCCATAATACCTTATTAAAGTTAAAAACTAATTAAACATGGGTATGTGCAAGATCATGATGGGCCAGAAAGTGGCAATATGTAAGCCATATGATGGCCCATGTGGCTGATGACTTTTCTTTTACCCAAAATTGATGAAACAAAAAGGGTTTTTAGAGGAAATTCTAAGCTTTCCACCAATATAAAATATGCTTTACTTTGAATTTAATAAATAATTATTATTCATTTTCTATTAGAATTACGAATAACGTCCTGATTGGTAGGTTGATTGAAAAAAATCTATAACTTTCAAATGGTATCACATTTTTTGAATCTGAAACATGCGTCACATTCTATGCTTCACATACTATAGGATTAAAAAAAATTAATTTGAATTTCATGAATTTTGGACCAAGTTAAGGTGGTTAGACAGACGAGCTTTTATATTTTTTTTAAGTTGTAATAAAAAATTCATAATTAATTATTTACATGGAAAACAATTATAAAAAAATATGTATCACATTGGGACATGAGTCCTGTACTTATATCTAAAAGCTTATTAAAAAATATTATCATTTTATTTTTGTTAGGGTGGTCAGACAGACACCTACTTCTTATTTTTACCCTGAAATTTAAATACCACTGCATTGAAATTTCAAATTTTCACCAAATAGATTTTTTTTTTTAGATAAAGGTTTAGTAGCTTAGAAACTACATTCAATTTGCTACATATTCCATTTTTACATTTTTATGAAATAATATAGATAAATTATTCAAATGTTTACGTCAAGTTGTCTAACTCTGATTTTTTGTCTTTTTATTGCCACTTAAGGGCCTGTTTTTTCCATGATGATCCTGCACATACCCACTAATTGAAATTACACAATATAAATGAAATTATTGTAAAAAAACCCTATTTTTTAATAAAAATCCAAAAAAAACCATACTTTTTCACAAAAATCAATAACAAACTCTTATTTTTGATAAAAATACATCAACAACACTAATTTTTAATCAAGATCCATTTCAAAACATTAAGTTTTAATAAAAAATCAATGTAAACTCTAGTTTTAAAAAAAAATCAATAGAAAACCCTATTTTTGAAAAAAAATTAATAAAACCTACTTAAACTTAAGACAATCTATTGAAAAATCGATTACAAGATTGAAAAAACCAAATACATACCTTTCAAATTGGATATTTGATCAAAGCGGATATCGGATTTGGGTTTTTCCTTTTGCGCCCGTGTCAAACAGTAAGAAATGAAGTTAAAGAGTTGGTTGTTTTTTTATATACAATTTCCAGAAATTGGATATCCGATTTGTGGAAACTAGGTTTGGTTTTTGGTTCAAATAAATGTACTGACACCCGAACCTAGAAAAGTCAACTCGGCCATTTCTGCGTTTTTGAGCCGATCCAAAACATGATTTTTTCTCATTGCCACTTTTTGGCCCATCATGATCCTGCACATACCCTTATAAAAAAGAAACACACCTGCATAGCAATAGAATCAAGCTCATCATGAAACAAGACACAAGGACCTGACCCTCTGGCCTTATCAAAAATGTGTCACATTGGTGCAAGAGCACTTGTTTGATTTCTTGACTCCATGAGGCCATTTGTAAATAGCTGATCTATTTTATGTATTGGGTCTTATAATAAGGTTTATAAAACTATTTTATAGGTTTTTGAGACTTAGGAAGTAATATTTGAAGTCATTTGTCAAATAATGTTTAAAGTTGTTCCATATTGTAAAAATTGTAAAAGTTGCTCAAGAAAGTTGTCAAGCAACTTGTCAAAAGTGTCATTAAGGTGTTTTGTCAACAAGCTAACTAAAAGGTGGTTGAAAATAGTTGGTTTTGGTTGTAAATGTATAAGTACACCCTCCAAAACTCGAATTGAGAGGTTGGAGACATTATTTGTGAAGTTTGATGAATGACAACCTCAAGTTTGGTGTGCATTTTATGATTTCTACATTGTTTCCAGGTTGAAGTTGTGATTTTTACCACCTGGTATGAACTAAAATAATGGATTATCATATATGGATGGAAATATATTTGTTTCTAGTTTCCAAATATTTTTGTCTCATTCAATTTTATTGAGTTTTGTGGAAGATATGATTATTTTGGTGAGACTGCCTATTTTAACAATATTGTGCAGAATTTACAGTCTGAAAGAATGTGATGGTACGGATTTTAAAGTATATATTTTGGGTCTGAAACCAATTTTATGTTTTTCCTATATGAATCTACTTTCATTTTCTTCAAGTATCATCAAATTTTATTAAGATTTGAATAAGTTATGATCATTTTAGTGAGGGCAGGTCTGAACCCTGTCTAGGGTTTGCAGTTTTGGGAAAAATGAAATAGTTTTCTTTTGGGCTACCATGGTTATGTTTCCAATGTGACATAGAATGACTAATAGAATGTGTTATAAAAATATTTATTTGGATTATTGTTGAAGGATTGTGAGATATGTTGTTGAATCCTCCTAACTCTGCATCACACATTAGCCTCACTCTCTCAAAACCACATTGTTAACAATTCAGGGCCCTTCACACTGATGAAATTGGCTTGGCATTCATTGGCAATGGATTTTGCAAGCAATGTCTTTCCACAACCCGGTGGCCCATAAAATAACACTTCTTTTGAAGGAGACATTCCAAATTTTTCAAATCTCTCAGGATGCTCCACTGGATATTGAACAGTCTACACCAAACTCATAATGAATTTTGTTAGTTGATATCTCCTTGAAAAGCAGGTTTTCTGCATTGAAAGAAAAGCAAGGTACAAATATAGTGAACCACATATCTCAATATACCTCTTGAAGCTCCCTCTTGACATTTTCCAACCCTCCAATATCTCCCCAAGTGACATTTGGAACTTCAACAACCTATCAATGTTTTCCCAATATTCATAAGCAAATTTACCATTATTAAAATCATCAAAAACAAACAAACTTAGAAATTTAAAATTTAGGGGCCCAACAGATCAATAGTTTAACAATACAATCCCTACTTAATTGATATGAGAAAAATTCAACGTCTAGACATGGTTTGGAAAAACTCACAGTTTCACGGACAGTGCATGAGTTGCTAGAGCCCAATGCAGTATGGAAGTGCTAATTAGTCACAACCATTGAATTTAGAATCTCAACATCTATTGTCTCATCCTCTAAGTCAATGACATCCATTTTTTCCCCAATACATTGAAGTGCAGCCTCAGTGCACAAAGCTGGAAGATCTGCTCCAACGTATCCATGAGTATCCTTAGCAATCCTTTCGAGATCAACCTATACCAGGAATCCTAAAGATTAATATATACTCTCACCAAGAAAAAAAAAGATTAATAAATGCTCTCAAAATCCAAGCACTGCTTGACATTAGATCTAGAAGTACAAAAAACAATTTAGGTTCTACAATATGTACATCATCAGAGAGCTTCATATTCTTCGTATGGATACGAAGCACTTCCAACCTACCTACTTCATCTGGAAACCCAATGTCAATTTCCCTATCAAACCTTCCAAACCTTCTGAGTGACGAGTCAATACTATTTCGTCGGTTAGTTGCTGCAATCACAATAACATGAGCATGAGACTTAAGTCCGTCCATAACTGTAAGAAGTTGAGAAACAATTCTCCTCTCAACTTCACCAGAGTTTTTTTCCCTCTTGAGAGCTATGGAATCAATTTCACCAATAAATATAATGGAAGGTGCATTCTTCTCAGCCTCCTCAAAAGCCTTTGGGAGATTGCTTTCGCTTTCTCTGGCCACCTTTGAAATAATTTCAGGTCGATTGATACTGAAAAAGCAGGCACCGGTTTCATTTGCAATTTCCATAGAAAGTAAGGTTTTCCCAGAACCAGGTGGCCCATAAAGCATAATACCCTTTGGGGGTTTCACACCAATTGATTTGAAGAGTTGTGGGTGCCTGAGAGGAAGTTCTACCAATTCACGTATCTGAGCCATTTGTTTTCGTACACCACCTACATCATCATAACCTGTTTCATCTAATCTATCTTCATCCTCCAGTTTTACAAGCTCCCCTTCACAAAAAAATTTAGTATTTGGAGGAACAACACAGTATTCCCCAGGGTCTGTCTCGATTACCTTAAATTCCACACTACGCATACCACCTCTTACAAGGAAAAGATCAGCTTTTCACACATAGACTTCACAAAGGAAAAAAGGTAGAGGGTTTTACAACACTATTTGGGTTCCTTCTTTCTTAACACCTTATATCTCGAAATTGTGTTTTCCAACTGTGCAGATAATGGGAGAATTTAGTTGGTCGAATTAGATGAGGAAAATGAGATGTCATTTTGATCTCATGTTTACATAAATAGGTGCTTTTTGTTTATGAGTTAGCTTGCTTGTTTCTTAACACCTTATATCGAGACAGTGTGCTTTCCAATTGTGCAAATAATGTGAGCACTTATTTGGTCGAATCAGATGAGGAAAATGAAATGCCATTTTCATCTCATGTTACATAAGTAGGTGCTTTTTTTTTATGATTTAGCTTTCTCGTGGTTGGAACAATTGAATTGCTCTCATTATTTGCATAGTTGGAAAACACACTGTCTCCTCTCTATTGCAGTGGGTTCTACAACACTATTTGGGTTGCTTCTTTCTTAACACGTTATATCCAAACAGTGTGTTTTCCAATCGTGCAAATAATGGGAGCATTTAGTTGGTTGAATCAGATGAGGAAATGAAATGTCATTTTGATCTCATGTTACATAAATAGGTGCTTTTTGTTTGAGTTAGCTTGCTTGTTTCTTAACACCTTATATCGAGATAGTGTGTTTTCCAACTGTACAGATAATGTAAGAACTTATTTGGTCAAATCAGATGAGGAAAATGAAATTCCTTTTTAATCTCATGTTACATAAATAGGTGCTTTTTGTTTATGAGTTAGCTTTCTCCTGATTGGAACAATTCAATTTCTCTCATTAGTTGCATAGTTGGAAAACACATTGTCTCCTCTCTGTCGCAAAGGGTTTTACAATACTATTTGGGTTGCTTGTTTGTTTTACAATAATAATAGTAGGAGCATTTATTTGGTTGAATCAAATGAGGAAAATGAAATTCCATTTTTATCTCATGTTACATACATAGGTGCTTTTTTTTTACGAGTTAGCTTTCTCCTGATTCTTGATTGGAACAAATGAATTTATCAAACATAATGAACGTTCATTGCTTCATAGTTCTAGCAGAATGGAAAAATGGCACATATGATTGCTGATATATATACTAGTGTTAGCAATAGGTTAAATTGGAAATTAAATTCCCAATGTATAGTTTAATATGTTTGTTTACTATCTGTGCAAACTGGCATTTTGCACTCAGCTGAACATATAAATTGTATATTGGGGAAATATGGAAGAAATAAAATTATTTCTAGCACCAATTGTCTTTAATTTTCCAATTTAATCTATCGCTAACACTTGTCTCTCTTCCAGGTGGTTTATATAGGCCACAAAAGAAAATTGAACAAAATAAGGGCAGGTGAATTGAGAAGGATGCTTCAGGAGATGTGAACCTTCTACAGTAAGTACACGTGATTCTAACTACCATAGCTTGAATCATAAGTGTAGTGGACAGTTAAATTTCCAAAATTTAATATGCATTTAGAAGTTCCAATTTGTTTGAAATTAGAATAAAAACATACATGGAAATGAAAAGTGATGAAACGAGCAGACAAGACCAAACGGCCGGGCGATGGTTACATAGGAGTTAACGGCCCTGTCAAGTGGGTTTTCCCACCTGTTGTTAGGCGAAAAAGTGGGTGGGTTAGCTTTTTTGACAAGTTTCTTTTGTCTGGCGCGGGAAAAGTGGAAGGGAATGATGTGGGCCTTTTCTATTTGGAGAAAGCAAGGAAAAAATACTATTTTTTTTGTTTCCTCTCTGCACGTTGAAAGGGAAAGCAGAAGGTATCAGTGCACGTGGATGACTTCGAGGAGAATACTGACCAAATTGAGGTGATGAGTACTATCCAATAGTGTTGCAGAGGGTTTTACAATACTATTTGGGTTGCTTCTTTCTTAACACTTAGGATTTTCCAACATGAATTGTTGCAAAACAGAATGAAGTGAAGGCAGGCTTCAAAAAACGTTGTGTTTTCCAACATGCACTACCCAATGTGCAAACCTAGATATACTAGTTGAAAAACCAGAAAGGGCTTAGGTATGTTGTGATGTGGAGGTTGAAAAATGCAATGTGTTATGAAGCATGCAATTTGTTATATATTTGAAACTTAAACACAACAATGGAAGGTGTGATCTGGAAGACTTTCATACTGTAATGTAACATTCCATCTTACAAAACCATGGGTGTTAAGAACCAAGCAACCCAACGTGAGACAACCCTTTACATCTAAAGAGGGAGATTCAAATAAATGAAACCCAACACTGTGTTTCCCATTCAGAATTATTTTGTGTAGTTATTTTTTTCAATGTTGCAAAATTTAAACATAACAATGGAATGTGTGATTTTGAAGACATTCAAGTAACATTCCATGTTGCAAAACCGTGCATGTTAAGAAGCAAGAAACCCACCATGAGACGACCCTTTACATTTAAACAAGGAGATTCAAATAACTGAAATGGGACAGTGTGTTTTTTCAACACTGCAGACCATCTATAACAACATTGTGCCTTGCAAGTATCATAACATAATACTTGCAAGGCACAGTTTTGTTATAGATGGTTTGCAGTGTTGAAAACACACTGTCCCATTTCAGTTTTCCAATTTAATTACATTCTTGGCACCTCGTTTTGCTATTTGGAAATAATGGTTTTCAATGACATGTATTGGGCTTTTTGTCCATCCATGCCGAACAATTATTTTGAAAAGAAGATGACTATTATGATGCATGTGACACGCGTTTTTCTAGGGAGAATAGCCTGCTCCCAATTGCAGAAGGTGATATCCTTGCGACATGGCTTACACATGATAATGTATTGCCCTTCTTCAGGGATAAGACATATCTACTTATCATTGCTAGTTGACTTGTGGATTCGATTGTCTAAGAATTTTTGCATCAATGTTGCAGATGAGACTCTGTGATCCAACATCATGATGAGTGATGTTGTCTTCTTCATCCTTATGTTGGATCATGAAGTGTGATGCCAAACGTTGATGCAAGAATTCTTACATAATCAAATCCATAATTCAACTAGCAATAATCAATACGGATTGTGGAAAATTGATATCATTTATGTCTAATTATGTTATCATTTCAAACACATGTTTTTTAATGGATAATAAATTGATTTTACTATATTTCATAGGGAGATTAGCTTCTGTGTTGCAATTGGATGTCGCTATTATCCCTAGAAGAATGCATGTCCGAGGCATCATAACATGCAAAAACCCACTGTGTTTTCCATGATGCTACTGTTATGTAAATTTTATGTTCGAAACATATGAGCAGATATTGAAAAAGAGTGTTTTGCTCAAAGTAAGTGTTGTTATAAAACTACAACATGAACTTCAAAACATTCATTTCTCACAGCTTGCATAAAATAATAAGTGAGCCACAACCCACTATGTTTTCCATGATGCAACTGTTATGTGAATAATATGTTGGGCAGATATCGAAGAAGAGCGTTTTGCTGAAAGTAAGGGTTGTTAAAAATTATGAAGCTCAAATTCAATACATTGTCCTCTTACTGTGTGCATAACACTAGCTGCTGTCTTAGAACTATTTTTCTTAAAGTAAGGGGTGTCATAAAACAAGAAAGTGAAGTTGAAAATAGTATTTTGTTACAGTTCAAAAAAAAAAAGAAGTGAGCCATAACCCACTGTGTTTTCCATGATGCAACTGTTATGTGAATAATGTGTTGGGTAGATATTGAAGAAGAGTGTTTTTCTGAAAGTAAGGGTTGTTAAAAATTATGAAGCTCAAATTCAATACATTGTCTTCTTACTATTTTTGCAAAGTCTGGGACAACCTAGTGTGTTTTCCATCCTACAACAGTTAAGTATAAATTTTGTTGGAAACATATGAACAGATAGTGAACAAGACTGTTTTTCTTAAAGTAAGGGGTGTCATAAAACAAGAAAGGGAAGTTGAAAACATTATTTTGTTACAGTCCAGGAAAAATAAGAAGTGAGCCACAACCCACTGTGTTTTCCATGATGCTACTCTTATGTAAATTTGTTGTTGGAAACATATGGGCAGATATTGAAAAAGAGTGTTTTGCTCAAAGTAAGTGTTGTTAAAAAACTACAACGTGAACTTCAAAACATTCATTTCTCATAGCCTGCATAAAATAATAAGTGAGCCATAGCCCACTGTATTTTCCATGATGAAACTATTATGTGAATAATGTGTTGGGCAGATATCGAACAAGTGTGTTTTGCTGAAAGTAAGGTTTGTTAAAAATTATGAAGCTCAAATTCAATACATTCTCCTCTTACTGTGTGCATACACAAAGTGGATATACATACCTGAAGGAGCTCTGCATGCCTGCAACTCTTTCCCTTGCTATCCACCAAAACGTCGTTGTCCAAAATTGGAGAAAATGGGACCTTGTCTAGGCTTTTTGATATTTGCAAATATGGTTTCGAATGCCACGTTTTTGGATTTTTTTCCATCCATGCCGAATGATTATTTTGAAAAATTGTTGGCCGTTGACACGATTTCCCAGTGACGGGATAGCAAATGGCACACGGGATGAGACGTCCGACCATCATATCTTTCCTTCTGTCTGCCAACCTTTTCTGTCACCGTGGGTCCAACCTCTTCCGTCACGACTCTTTTCTCCATGCGGTATGGGCACATATGCTATGTTATATACATAGGTGAATTTTTTCCACGAGTTAAGGAGGGAGCAAGCTAACTCTTGGACAAAATTCACATATGTATATAACATAGGATATGCCAGTTTCAAGCGTAAATTCACATATGTATATAACGTAGGATATGTCGGTTCCTCTGCAACAGAGAGGAGATAGTGTGTTTAACAACTATGACGTCTCGTCATGTTGTGTAGTATCCATGTATGTTTTTAATACGTTTTTCAATGTACATAGGTGAATTTTGTCTAGGAGTTAGCCGACTCTGATATGCCGATTTCAAATTCCTAGAAAAAATTCACCTATGCACATTGAAAAACACATGAAAAACATACATAAGAACATATGTGGATACATACATAACATGAGGAGACGTCGTAGTGAAATAGTGGATTTTACAATAGTCTGAGTTTTATGAGGTAGTGTGTTTTCCAAAACAATAGTGTATAAAATGGCAGAAAAAATGGGATGGGATGTGGGATTTTTTCTATTTCCCAATTATGATTTCGAATGCCATGTTATGCCCTTTTCTATCCATTCTGAAAAACTATGTGAACAATGGCGACATTCCTAGTTTTACATGATTTTCAAAATATAGCATTTCATTGCAGAACCCACAGATTCTGCTTTCTACAAACATTATTCAGTAATTTCACACATATTTGTACAATGGGTTGTCGCTTATTTCATTTGGAAATGGAAAAATTCAAAAACCTACATACGGGGAGGAAACGAAACAGAAATTTCAAAACCCTCAACACAAAAATATGCTTCAAACCGCCATTTCCTATGTTATATACATATGTGAATTTTGTCTAGGAGTTAGCTTGCTCCCATTATATATAACCTAAATGATCCTAAAGCTTTTAAATAACCATAATTATTTAAGCTTTTGAGAAGTGATGGACAACCCGCTGGGTTTTCCATACTGCAACTTTTTTTTTTTTTTTTGTGCAACTTTTGTTGCAAGCAAGGTCAGTTATAAAATATGAAAGTGACCTTCAATACATTATTTTCTTACGATGTGCATAACACTAACTGTTTTCATTGAACAAGATTTGAAAAGTGTAGGACAACCTAGTGTGTTTTCCATCGTGCAATATTTTTTGTGCATATTCTCTTCGAATCATATTATGATATTCAAATGGAATGTTTAGTGCATGTGATGGATTGTTATAAAATATGAATGTGAATTTCAATACAGTGTTTTTTTATTGTATGCATAATATAAAGTGTTGTCTTTGAACAGTTTGTGGGTTGCATGGTTTATAACACCCTGTGTTTTCCAACCTGAAAATTCGGATAACAGTTTGAGTGTCTTGAAAAGATTTTCTTATTTACACTGTATGAATGTAAAAATGACACCTCCAAAAATTACAACTATTAGTTATGGTATAAATTTCAATTCATTATCTTCGCGTGATTGACAATAATAATTGGACAAAATAATTGCATGTTGTGAAACACAGTGGGTTACTTGTATAGTGTTTTACAATAGTGTGGGTTGTGCATTTCAAATTCTTCTTTTCATTGAAAAAAATATATGCTTGATTACTGCAAAATTGTGCAATAAATTTTGGAACTTTAACTATCCATAACACTTGCAACAATTTTATAGTTTACAGGAAACCAATGATGTATGCTATAAAATGGAAATTGGTTCCTGCAGTGAAGAATGTCATTGATGTGGACAACACACCTGAAAGGTTGTGTAGTAGTGCATCTTCTTCGCGGCGGTCGCATTCACAAAATGTGCAGGTAAGATCTGGTAATTACAAGATGCAATCAAATGTATAATTTTAATCTCTCATAAGTGGTTATGAGGTTGATTAGAAAGTGGGAATGTTTTATTCGAGAGGCAGCAACTGCGGTACAGAGGAAGTCCCCTCGGTTTACGAAAATGGTCAACCGTAAGGTAGCAATGTGTTTGGTAATTGATTGTGAACTTGCAATATCCCTTCCCTTCCTATGCGTGAATCATAATGCTTTTTAATTTCAGTTCGAAAATATCATATCTGTTACAAATATTCTAATTTTGGCATATATCGTTCCTTTGATTCAGGAAAATAATCAGGGAGATGATCTCACTCTTGCCATAGTCCATGATTGGAAGGAAAAGCGTGCAGAGGGAGGCCCTAAGGATGGAGAGGGATCCAATGAAGCATAGGGTGATGTGGTGGATGAGAAGGTAGATATAATAACTAAATTATTGCATCGTTTGGCTGTGTGTATATGTTGTGCATTCAATTTGTTTGAATATCAAATATATTAAGCAATTTTATTTTCCAAATATGTTGTGCAGGTTGCTGCTGAATACAAAAGCGAAACGGTGAATGGTAGATATATATATTATTGTATTATAGAAGAATGTACAAGAAAGTATTATGATTGGAGAGTGTTCAACATGAATAGGTTTTAACATCACCACCTTCCTATTCTTGAGGCACCAAAGCGTGGTCGAGCTATGTTGGGGGGAACCAAAACAACTTGCTCCTCCCCCTGATAAATTGAAAGAGTACCTTCTAAAGAAGGTGGAAAATACAAAGTACCAAATGAATATACGACAGCAGCTACAGCAGAAGCGTGTTATTAGACGTGTCTATTAAAAGTATGGGAAACAAAACTTCCTTCAACTTCCCCAAGAAGGAAAGGACGAGGTGAAGAAGCAAATGGCGTTATACAACAGTGAGGAGATGAAGGAGCAGAGAAGGCCAAGAATATTACAATTTTAGGGGAGAAAGAGACAGGAAGGAATGGTAATGTCGAACTGAACTATTAAATGTGAATTTTCCTTGCTTCAACTTTTCTGTTTGGATGCATACAAGGTTCACTTAAAGTTAACTTACATGACATGATAGGGTAATGGTCAAGAAGCGGTTTCTTCCCCCTAGTAGAGTAGGGTTCATTCACTAGAGAAATTTTTGCCCATGAAAGGTGAAGACAATGTTGTTCCTCCCACCCCTATGTCTAACATTCAGAGTAAGCATCCTACATAGTTGAAAGTTTCAAGGCACCCTCTGAAGAAGAAACGAAAACAAATGGTGATCTCCAAATCTTTTGTTTACTCTAAAGTTTGTTTTGATTATTTGAATGAATTGGTTGCATGCATCTGAGTTTGGTGCAAGGTTTCAATTCCTCCTATTACACAACAATGATGAACAATGAACTGCTACCTCGAGCAGGTTTTTGTGATTTTCGGTGGTGAACAATTTCCCATGGAAGCACAAGATGATGTTGTTCCTCCCGACCCGCCATCTAACAATGTTGAGAAGAAGAAGAAGAAGAAGAAGGATCATATGTCGTCAAACGTGTCAAGGTGCCTTGACATGGAGGAACTAGAAGAAGCGATGCATTTCAATTCTTTTATTTAATGTTTATTTTGATTATTTCAATGAATTGGTTGCATGCACCTGAATTTGAAATGACCTTTTAATTCCTACTATTACAAGGCAAGGATAAACAATGAAGTGTTGGCCTTGAACTAATTAGCGATGTCATTGTTATTGAAATGAGAGAGGCTAATACAGATGGACATGCGGATGGGGAGAGCACTGGCCATGAAGTGGGACAGGGTAACACAAATGGTCATCAGGACGGGGAGAACACTGGCTTGAATGTGGAATTGGGTAACAGAGATGGACATGGGGATGAGGAGAGCACTAGCTTGCAAGTGGCAAAGGGTAATAAGGATGGACTCGGGGAGGAGGAGAGCACTGGCCTGCAAGGGGGAGATGGCAATAAAGATAGAAATGGGGACGGGGAGAGGTGCAGCATGCCATCTATATCAGTATGAGACCCAACACACTTCCATGCTCTGTTCTTATTTATTTAGGAATATTTTAATGTGCCTTCAATTATGCTTCATGTCAATGATGTTTCCATTGCAGGGAAATCCAATGGATGAACAGATGATAGAGTTCAACGACATAAATTTTAAGGTTGGTGATCACGTTGACCTTTGGAGGTGGCATAAACGGGTTGCGAAAGGCATTCTACATGTCGCCAGAAACACTCACACCCATTGCTTGAGGCACCCAAAAAATTATGTGAGAGTTAGCATTGTTGAGGCCATTGATGGACGATGCTATGTGCCTTTTCCCATGCCTGGCGTAGAGACCATCACAGAGTGTGTGTGCAGCTTTGTCATATGGCAGCTCATCGAGAAGAAGCATTTTGTTCCAAAGGTACACATAAACGATATGTTGTTGTATATATATTGATAATATTGTGTATATTGTTTCCATGCATACATTAATTCTCATTAATTGTTTGCTATAGGGTGAAGGTGTTAAATCGGACACAGATAAAGCATAGACTATGAAGAAATCTATTATTTCACGTTCATCATCTGCGAGGGTTTGTGGATCTAGAATCACCCCTCCCGAAATACACAAGAACCCTAAGAAACATGTCGTATTTTACGCAGACTTGAACTTGATTGCAAGGAATAGGTAGCGTAGGAATTGATGAGATAGGCTCCGAATACTGATTCTACTCCGTGGGTTTCATAATTTCAATATTGAACAATTGTGGGGTAGAGATACACCATTTGCATATGTTTCAACACTATGGTGTTATACATTTGATACAAGACTTTTCATGGGATTCTTTAATTATTTTATTACTGTACAATTATGTTGAACATATATACTAATTTCATGTCATTGGAACACATAATTGTTATCCATTTCATATCAAACTTTAAGAAAAATAGTCTTGTTCACTATCTGTTCATATGTTTGGAACACAAATTTTACATGACTCTTGTGTTGTCCCCTCTGGCATGTGTTGGCATTAATGTCAAAGCAATAAGACAATAAGATGTTCTTGATTGGTAAAAAAGTCAGTATTGGTTTGGTAATTTAGTTGATGGTCTTTTCATTTCAGTTCTTTGACAATCACTTGACTTGGCATACAAGTGTTTTCCAACTCTAGTACACTGCATATTATTTCATGTTCAGTCATCTTGCATATTGTGATAAGGATCTAAAATTGTGACTATATGTAAATACAATTATATGAGTTGAAATAGTTATGAAGACAGTTTTGGTCCTCATGTTCATTTATTTGTCATATGTCATTCAGTTTTAAAGTTGTCGTAAGATTATGTTATCTTGTAAATATTTCAGCTTTTGGGTTTCTATAATGTTGTTAGTCTCTATGATCTGGTTATGGTCTTTATGTTCATACATGTTAAAAATCATCAAACATGCTTGATAACTAAATTTCTCTAGAGCTTGCACTTTACATTTGGTTATTAATGCTAAAGTAGTTGGTATGGGAACAATCGATGCCACCATTTATCAATAAATTTGAGAAATTATTTTTAAAAACAATCCATGTACGGGATTTGAAACTCATCAAGCGTCGGTAATCTAGTTTTGGATTGTGATAATCCATACAAGTGGATAGAATGATATACTAGTTTTTGAAATGCACCATTTGTAATGCATATTATATATATAACTACCTAAAAAATATGTTGGGTCTCAATCTTGGAAACATAAAAATAAGGACTATCCATGAGTCACTCACAAGATCAAATCAACTTCCAAATGAACAAGTGAAATGCCTCAAGAAAAGAATGATGAAAATCAGACTAATGTCAACAATTGAAAAGGTGATTACAATAGGCTCATCAAAATATCTCAATCAAGTAATGCACCCTTGATTCTCATTATGTACCTTCAACCATATGGTAATGACAACAATGTGATTGGTAAAGTATTCATTTTAATGGTGTACCCTTACCCAAATTCCAATGACAAAGAAAAGCATATATTGGTGGATTAGAAAACTCTATTCATCCTTCTAGAAAACCTTTAAAGTAAGGTTTTAAGTCTCTTTATTCTAAAACACCACTCTGTATAAGTTGTTTATCCTCTACAAACTTCCCTATTCATCCTTCTAGAAAACCTTTAAATTAAGGTTTTAGGTCTCAATATTCTAAAATGCCACTCTCTATGAGTTGTTTATCCTCTACAAACATAGTTGTTCAAACCTCTTCTCCATTTAAGGAGGGTAATTTACTTCTAAAAAAATATTTATCTTGGAGTATTTTCTCCATATAACCTGAATTGGTTCTTGTATAATAGTTCATATACATAACTGTTGTAGGATGGAAAACACACTAGGTTGTCCCATAAATTGCAAATCTTGTTCAAAGACGAAAATTAGTGTTATGCACATAGTAAGAAGACAATATATTGAATTTGAGCTTCATAATTTTTAACAACCCTTACTTTCAACAAAACACTCTTGTATGATATCTGCCCAACACATTATTCACATAGCACTTGCATCATAGAAAACATTGTGGGCTGTGGCACACTTATTATTTTATGCAGGCTGTGAGAAATGAATGTTTTGAAGTTCACGTTGTAGTTTTATAAAAAAACTTACTTTGAGCAAAAAACTCTTTTTCAATATTTGCCCATATGTTTCGAACAAATTTCTTAGATAACACTAGCATCATGGAAAACATAGTGGGTTGTGGCTCACTTCTTATTTTTTCTTGACTGTAACAAAATAATGTTTTCAACTTTGCTTTCTTGTTTTATGACACCTCGTACTTTAAGAAAAATAGTCTTCTTCACTATCTGTTCATATGTTTCCAACAAAAAAATTACTTAATTGTTGTAGGATAGAAAACACACTGGGTTATCCCAGACTTTGCAAAGCTTGTTCGAAGATAGTAGCTAGTGCTATGCACACAGTAAGAAGACAATGTATTGAATTTGAGCTTCATAATTTTTAACAACCCTTACTTTTAGCAAAACACTCTTCTTCGATATCTGCCCAACACATTATTCGCATAATAGTAGCATCATGGAAAACACGGTGGGTTGCGGGTCACTTATTATTTTTCCCTGACTGTAACAAAATACTATTTTCAACTTCACTTTCTTGTTTTATGACACCCCTTACTTTAAGTAAAACAGTCTTGTTCACTATCTGTTCATATGTTTCCAACAAAAAATTTACTTAACTGTTGCATGATGGAAAACACACTGGGTTGTCCCAGACTTTGGAAAAATAGTAACAAGACAACAACTAGTGTTATGCACATAGTAAGAAGATAATGTATTTAATTTGAGCTTCAAAACACTCTTCTTCAATATCTGCCCAACACATTATTCACATAATAGTTGCATCATGGAAAACACAGTGGGTTGTGGCTCACTTCTTATTTTTTGTAGGCTGTGAGAAATGAATGTTTTGAAGTTCACATTGTAGTTTTTTAACAAGACTTAGTTTGAGAAAAACACTCTTTTTCAATATCTGCCTATATGTTTCCAACAAAAAATTCACATAACAGTAGCATCATGGAAAACACGGTGGGTTGTGGCTCACTTATTATTTTTCCGGACTATAACAAAATACTGTTTTCAACTTCGCTTTCTTATTTTATGACACCCCTTAATTTAAGTAAAATAGTCTTGTTCACTATATGTTCATATGTTTCCAACAAAAAATTGACTTAAGTGTTGCAAGATGGAAAACACATTGGGTTGTCCCGAACTTTGCAAAAATAGTAACAAGATAGTAGCTAGTGTTATGCACACAGTAAGAAGACAATGTATTGAATTTGAGCTTCATAATTTTTAACAACCCTTACTTTCAGAAAAACACTCTTCTTCGATATCTTCTCAACACATTATTCACATAACAGTTGCATCATGGAAAACACAATGGGTTGTGGCTCACTTCTTATTTTTTGCAGGCCACGAGAAATGAATGTTTTGAAGTTCACGTTGTAGTTTTTTAACAACACTTGCTTTGAGCAAACCACTCTTTTTCAATATCTGCCCATATGTTTCCAACAGAAAATTCACATAACAGTAGCATCGTGGAAAACACGGTGGGTTGTGGCTCACTTATTATTTTTTCTGAACTGTAACAAAATACTATTTTCAACTTTGCTTTCTTGTTTTATGACACCCCTTACTTTAAGTAAAACAGTCTTGTTCACTATCTGTTCATATGTTTCCAAGAAAAAATTTACTTAACTGTTGCAGGATGGAAAACACACTGGGTTGTCCCGGACTTTGCAAAAATAGTAACAAGACAAAAGCTAGTGTTATGCACACAATAAGAAGACAATGTATTGAATTTGAGCTTCATAATTTTTAACAACCCTTACTTTTAGCAAAACACTCTTCTTCAATATCTGCCCATCACATTATTCACATAATAGTTGCATCATGGAAAACACGGTGGGTTGTGGCTCACTTCTTATTTTTTCCAGGCTGTGAGAAATGAATGTTTTGAAGTTCACATTGTAGTTTTTTAACAACACTTACTTTGAGAAAAACACTCTTTTTCAATATCTGCCCATATGTTTCCAACTGAAAATTCACATAACAATAGCATCATGGAAAATACGGTGGGCTGTGGCTCACTTATTATTTTTCCAGACTGTAACAAAATACTATTTTCAACTTCGCTTTCTTGTTTTATGACACCCCTTACTTTAAGTAAAATAGTCTTGTTGACTATCTATTCATATGTTTCCAACAAATTTTTTACTTAAGTGTTGCAGGATGGAAAACACACTAGGTTGTCCCGGACTTTGCAAAAATAGTAAGGAGACAACAGCTAGTGTTATGCACATAGTAAGAAGACAATGTGTTGAATTTGAGCTTCTTAATTTTTAACAACCCTTACTTTCAGCAAAACACTCTTCTTTGGTATCTGCCCAACAAATTATTCATATAACAGTAGCATCATGGAAAACACGGTGGGTTGTGGCTCACTTATTATTTTATCCCTTACTGTAACAAAATATTGTTTTCAACTTCACTTTCTTATTTTATGAGACCCCTTACTTTAAGAAAAATAGTAAGAAGACAGCGGCTAGTGTTATGCACACAGTAAGAAGACAATGTACTGAATTTGAGCTTCAAATTTTTTAACAACCCTTACTTTCAGCAAAACAGTTGTCTTCGATATCTGCCCAACACATTATTCACATAACAGTAGCATCATGGAAAACATGATGGGTTGTGGCTCACTTATTATTTTTTCTAGACTGTAATTAAATATTGTTTTCAACTTCACTTTCTTGTTTTATGACACCCCCTACTTAAAAAAAAAAGTAAGAAGACAATAGCTAGTGTTATGGACACAGTAAGAAGACAAGAAAATTTGCAGATTTTGAAATTCCATTTTAATATCCTTATACATTTTGAAGAGAAGATGCACAAGAAAAGCTCCAAAATGGAGAACACAGACTGTAACAAAATAGTGTATTCAAGTTCACCGTCAAATTTTATAAGAAAAATATGCATCAGACAATGAAATGTAAAAACATTTCGAGTGAATATTATACAATCTGAAGAAAATTACAATGCACATTTAATAATGGTCACACTGAAGACTATGTCAACCATTTGCGAATAGGTATAATCTCTATGTTCTTAGCATCTTGAAGCATTTTTCATACTCTGATTGTCAAGGTGGAATTGATAACATACAATGTTGGCACCCCGTAATTCTCATGTAGGATCCTGAAGGAGGGCCTAGCATGGTGGATCTCAAACCTGACAATGTGGTTGAATTTGAACATGGCCAGCAACCATTCCTCCACAGGACCTTTGTGATTACTAATTAGAGATTCCCCCTTGAGGAATCTCATAAACCTCATGCTCAGTTGATCCATAAGATTGTTCCTTTGTATGATAATTGTTGGTCTAATGCACACCTTCCATATGCATCCAGCTAGGAAAAGGTCTCGAATTTCTCGGTAAACAGACATTGGCCAATCACATAAATTGACAATCTCTATTTGTATATTGTAATATTGAATGTCCATGCCCATATGTGCCCATACACCAAAGACGTTGTTGAAGAAGTGAGCATAATTATCATACTGCAAATCTATTCGGTTCAGACCTTTTCTATTAATTCTCCTTAACATCTTTTCTTGCAACCTATACGGGAGGCTGAGTTCCTTAATTCGAGCAAGAATATTGCATGGCACATACGGGTGGTAGTTGGTCAACCAACTAGCCACCCATGTTCGAGAACTATGAGACATCTTCTATAGAACTGCAACAACAAGTTGTAAAATTCCTGAAATGAAAGACAAAACAACTTTTTTAGAAGGTAGACCTGCATTCTCTAATTAGAAGGACATTGCCAATGCAATGGAAACAGTGAAAATATAAGCGAGCAAAGTGGAATTATGTAGATAATGTATGCACTAAAGAGATTGTACCTATTGTTTTGAACTGAACGAGGCAACACGTACAGTATCTCCAATGGGCATATGGAAACGCACGATTCAAATAGTGGGAAGAACAATGCCTGAAAGGAAAGAGAACAAAAATTTCAGCACATACAACAACATTCTATAATTAGAAACACACGAAACTGTTGCTAAAAAAATTTAAAAGCAACCCTTTCTTTCACAAAACATTCCATTGTAATATGTCTTCATATGATCCAAACACAAAATGCGCATAACAGTTGCATGATGGAAAATAGTAAGAAGACAACAGCTCCTGTTATGCACACAGTAAGAGGACAATGAATTGAATTTGAGCTTCCTAATTTTTAACAACCCTTACTTTCAGGAAAACACTCTTCTTCGATATATGCCCAACACATTATTGACATAATAGTAGCATCATGGAAAACATACTGGGTTGTGCCTCATTATTTTTTCTGGACTGTAACAAAATACTGTTTTCAACTTCACTTTCCTGTTTTATGACACCCCTTACTTTAAGAAAAATAGTAAGAAGACAATAGCTAGTGTTATGCACACAGTAAGAGGAAAATGTATTGAATTTGAGCTTCCTAATTTTTAACAACCCTTACTTTTAGCAAAACACTCTTCTTCGATATCTACCCAACACATTATTGACATAATAGTAGCATCATGGAAAACACAGTGGGTTGTGCCTCACTTAATACTTTTTCTGGACTGTGACAAAATAATATTTTCAACTTCACTTTCTTGTTTTATGATACCCCTCACTTTAAGAAAAATAGTAAGAGGATAGCAACTAGTGTTATGCACACAGTAAGAGGACAATGTATTGAATTTGAGCTTCCTAATTTTTAACAACCCTTACTTTCAACAAAACACTCTTCTTCGATATCTTCCCAACACATTATTGACATAATAGTAGCATCATGGAAAACACAGTGGGTTGTGGCTCACTTATTATTTTATCCGGACTGCGACAAAATACTGTTTTCAACTTCACTTTCTTGTTTTATGACGCCCCTTACTTTAAGAAAAACAGTAAGAAGACAACAACTAGTGTTATGCACACATTAAGAGGACAATGTATTGAATTTGAGCTTCCTAATTATTAACAACACTTACTTTGAGAAAAACACTCTTTTTCAATATCTGCCCATATGTTTCCAACAGAAAATTCACATAACAGTAGAATCATGGAAAACATAGTGGGTTGTGCCTCACTTATTATTTTTTCTAGATTGTGACAAAATAATGTTTTCAAATTCACTTTCTTGTTTTATGATACCCCTCACTTTAAGAAAAATAGTAAGAGGACATCAACTAGTGTTATGCACATAGTAAGAGGACAATGTATTGAATTTGAGCTTCCTAATTTTTAACAACCCTTACTTTCAGCAAAACACTCTTCTTCGATATCTTCCCAACACATTATTGACATAACCATAGCGTCATGGAAAACACAGTGGGTTGTTCCAACTCTGATCTACTAAACCCTTAAACTTTATGCACAAAAAAAGCTCTATCAAAAGAGGCATTAATAGAATACTGTGTTCCAAACCTTCCCATGCTCTACCACCATATGAAACATGTTTAGAAATGTTTTCCCATGCTTTAGGAAAAAACTTTCAGCCCCTTTGAATGCACTTTCCTCAGTTACCAACTCGTACGCATCCTTTTTCATTGGAAATCTTCTATATTTTCTAAAGATCAGCAACCAAACATTGAATGCTTCGCTTCCCCTACATGATTCAACAGATGCACTTATTAAATTACATAACGTCATACCAAACAATGGACTTATGTAAGCAAAGTTATTAAATTCAAACCATACCTTCCATTGAGTTTACACCTGCAAAAGACAATCGTTGACGAGGACTCCTTTCCCGAGATTGGAATGCTGAAGTGAATAAAAATCATAAAGTTTATGGTGTGGTACAAGCACATGTACTGGAAAAAGGAATCTGCAATACCATTTCCTATTACAATAAAGAAATTGAAATGAGTTTTCTCATACTCACTCGTATTAGATGTTGTATCCTATGCCACATCCATAGCAGTTGCACCTGAAGTCTGACATTGCATATTGACATTCAAATTCAAACTATTGTTCACGGACAACGGAAAGGAGTCATCCAAAGGGGTTTGGTGATCTAACTGTTGTGCGGAATTCTTCGTACGCTGTGTTGGACATCGACGATGATCCTTGGTTGCACTAAACCATGGACGCATGCGAACGGTGCTAGTTGCAGCTTGATCAGGATCCAGAATGAATTCAAACATAAATGCATTTGATTGACATAGGTCCTCTACAAAATTGTCCACACATTTTGCATATGACTGCACCTATTGTAGAGATTGTGGCAGTGTATGCATCACTTTCTTCGAGAGCTCATTAGTGCCATTCCAAAGAGACATTGTCACCACATGTTCATCATATACATGAGTCATAGAATGAGCTTGCTAGGGGTCAAAACATTAGGATTGTTTTATTCTACGGCCCCCTTTGACAATGTCTCGTTCAAATCTATGTTTGTATCAATTGGTTGACCTCCCCTATCTAAATGAGGACCCAGAAGAAATTTGTATTAGGCTGTAGGAAATACAAAACACAATTGACTCCAATAAATTAATGCAATTCAAATTGAAATTCACTTGCCATGGACCACCCCTTCAACGACAGATGATATTTTAATCAAGTGAGCAACCTTGACAACATGTTTGCAAGTGTTCCCCTCCAAACTCCAAGGGCAGTCACAAACAAAAAGGTGCTCCCCAAATTTCCAAACAAGATAGTGCATTGACCTACTTTGAATTTTCACCCAGTACCATCCAGGATCTGTTTCATCGGGAATATAGTCATTGTCTGGAATTGCCTTAGCTTGCTCCACACTAGATTGCATATTTAAATATTTTGTGTTCGTCAGAAAACCATAATGCTGCAACTTTTCCTTTTGCCTATAGAATGGTTCCATTTTATACACAAGTGTGTAATACAAATATTCCATTCTCCTATTAGATTTTTTTAAACGATCATACAAGTACCGAGTTTTTAGTACGCAATGGTACGACTCAATGGCTACATTCGTATCCTAGTTGGCATGTGGGAATAGTCTAAAAAATTTTTCCCACATGGCGCGAACAAAAACATCCAATAGTTAAGTAAGCCACAACATATTAGATGTGACATCAAAGAATTTGAATGGTGCAAATCATGCGAGGTGACAAAAATTGTCCTCTCACCAATTCGACCTTCTCCTTCGCACCAAGTCTTCTTGAAGTACTCTAAGAATCAGGCCTGATCATTGAACTCCTCAAAGAAATAGTTTAATAGCTAAGTGACACAATCTTCGGTGTCAATGATTGCTATCATGATCCTGCCAAGACTACGGAAGATGACCATTTCTCTTTCCTTGGCTACATACTTGTATACATTCTTTAGCCAAGCCCTTTTGACATGCCAAAGGCATAGAAGCACATGACATTGAAAGACAACCCTAATAGACAATACAAACGATATTTTTTATCGCTCGACTGCATGAGAAAGTGGCATTGAAAATGAATAGCAAATGAGAAAGGTACACAAATGAAGAAAGGGATGCACATATTGTATGGCTTGGATCTCTGCAGTCGCATCATCGGTAAAAAATGAATTGATTCTCCAGTTGGGCCTGGCTCTTCTTCCATGTTTGAGCAATATGCGTAGCCACGCAGAGATGTCCTCAATCTTGTTTCATGAAGATGCTACCCACGCAACCAGCACACCACTCTGTTGCTTGTCGAAAACAAGGATAGTATACAATGGGTACTGTAGAGAGAAAACCTCGACATGAGCATTGTGAAGTTTATAGCCAATAAGATCATTGAAAACATGACAAACTATTTGTCAATGTTTGTAAGGCCTCACCTCATATTTGTTAGTTGCAAACTTGGAATCCATCGAGATGACTAAATTGTGTGAGCAACTAACCATCTTATCCAACATCCATGGAGTCTGAACCCCGATAACAAAAGGTGTATTGTTCCCATCAGGCGGTTGAAAGTAGAAGAAGTTTTTAAAGTCCTATCCACTCCATAGTAGGATACTTGTTGAATCAACTTTGTGTTTTTGTGCGTGAGTCGAACACACCTTTCGCCATGCATTCATTACATCCTTTCTTGTAAGGAATTGATCTCTCTTGGACATCATGCCACATAACAGAGGATTGCTGATGTGTCTATCCATTATTGCATTGACACTGACGTCCATGAGCAAAAGGCTTTCAATATAGCTTTTGCACTCCGTGGATAGATTAGTGGAAAACATAGAACACTTCTCTCCACTTGTGTCATGAATGCCATGGCAAAATTCACCATTTTTATCTAAGTGGAACATTTCTTTGTAGATAATATAGGCAACATCGGGTTTTCCTTCAATATAGCTTTTGCACTCCCTGGATAGATTAGCAGAAAACATAGAATGCTTCTCTCCACTTGTGTCATGAATGCCATGGAAAAATTCACCGTTTTTATCTACGTGGAATATTTCTTTGTAGATAGTATAGGCAACATCGGGTTTACCTTCCATAACCTTTACCATGAAGTTGTATTGACAACCTCACTTTTGTATAAATGTCTTATGTGGTTTCTTCTCTGGTGGAGGCTAGTTTCTATTGTCTTTAGGACTGTAATGACACCAGTAGCTGCAAGAAAGGAATCATCTCATCATGTTCAACCAAGAGAGTAAAATATCATTCGACCATAGAAATGAATGTCGATATATACAAACCTCTTATACAAAATTGTTTTGCTATAAGTTTTGTCATAGATGGGATAGGAGGTGGTAGGTTCTCTTATTTTCTTGTCCAAAAATTTTGTTTCTACACCTTCAATGGAATTTTCACCGTGAATGAACTGATCAAGTCTCATAAGAGGAATTGCTGCAACAAGGTCAGGGACCTTATCCTTGTTGACGAAAATAGTAGCCCATTCCAAATCTGAAGACAAAAAAGGAGAGCCTCCATTTTGTACATCTTGCACCTCCAATTCGTCTAGCTTCTTCCATTTCAAACCTCTCCCCATTCTAGGAAATCAAAACATTGGATGAATACTTAAAATTAGTGTGGATTGTGTGAAGAAAAAGAAAAAAATCATTCATTAAACATAGATAAAATGTGCTTGCATTGCTCTCACCCACGTCAAACCAATAGGATGTTCTGAATTCAACCGAGGAAAATTAAAGGTGATAGATTCAATTGAGCTATGCATAAAATATAACACAAACGCATGCTGGAAATCAGACAGTCCAACAACCCAACACTGTGTTTTCTGAATCACAATTATTTTCTGCACTTTTCTTTCAATCATGCAAAATTCAAACACAATAATGGAATGTGTGGTTTGGAAGACATTCATACTGTCCTGTAACATTCCATGTTGAAAAACCATAGGTGTTAAGAATCAAGCAACCTACCATGAGACAACCCTTGACAGTTGAACATGGAGATTCAAATAACTGAAACCCAACACCGCGTTTTCCAAATCACAATAATTTTCTACAATTTTCTTTCAATCATATGAAATTCAAACACAACAATGGAATATGTGATTTTGAATACATTCATATGGTTTTGTAACATTCCATGTTTCAAACCTGTAGGTGCTAAGAAGAAAGCAACCCACCATGAGACAACCCTTCACATTTAAACATGGACATTCAAATAACTGAAACCCAACACTGTGTTTTCCAAATCACAATTCTTTTTTCCAATTGATTTTGTCAATCATGTGAAAGTTAAACACAACAATGGAATGTGTAATTTGGAAGAGAGTCATATTGTACTGTAACATTCCATATTGCAAAACCCTGGGTTTTAAGAAGCAAGCAACCCACCATGAGACAACTCTTTACATTTAAACAAGGAGATTCATATAACTGGAACGCAGCACTGTGTTTCCCATTCAAAATTATTTCATGCAGTTTTCTTATCAATCAACTGAAACTTATACACAACAATGGAATGTGTGATTTGGAAGATAGTCATATTGTATTTTAACATTCCATATTGAGACAAGGAAAGATAAACAACAGACTAATTTCACAAGATGATTTCTTTTAGAATTCACAGATTCAACAAATATCATATTGAAGAACAATCACAAAAGCAAAAAGATATTTGTGATCAAGAAAATATTAACAAACTCAAGGATTCAATCTTATTTCTTTTTTTCTCAATACAAAATATGGGTTCAAAGGCTCCATGGCTGCATAACAAAATTGTCTGAAAATAGAAAATGCCCTTTTTCCTCTCTTTCTTTCCTCCCAATTTTTTGTTCTCTGCTAATTGTTCGCAATCCTCCTTAAAAATGACCAAGGTTGCAATAATTCATTAAGAAACAGACACTATTTCCATTACACCCTAGGAATTCGGTCACTATTCATAATTACAAAATTTGCATGCATGTAAAGTAAGGATTCACTTCCTATTGAAAGAAACCATTTTTGTTGACAACTGCATAAAGAAACCAAGTTTGCTAAACAACCGGAGGAGCCGGAGCCCATAAAATAAATGCAAGCATTTCTTTAAGCAAATTATTAGATTCAGCTCGCTCTTCCTCTCTATCTAAGATAGAGATCACCCTCCAATATTCGGCGTAGCTAGACTTTTCCTTCCATGCAAGCGAACGTAGCTCAAAAACAATGTCGAGTTGTTCCTCCTCGAGCCACATTAAATTAGGCTGAATGATTGGTACTAGCTCGATTTCCCATTCCGCAACTTCACCAGGAAGCACCATGTCGAAGAAAACCTGGGATCAAAATTCTGCCACCTTAACAAAACCGTGGGTGTTAAGAAGCAAACAACCAACCATAACAAAACCCTTTACATTTCAAGTGGATGATTAAAATAACTAAAACCCAGCACTGTGTTTCCCATTTAGAATTCTTTTCTACACTTTTTTTTTCAATGTTGCAAAATTTAAACACAACAATGGAATGTGTGATTTGGAAGACATTCAAGTAACATTCCATGTTGCAAAACCATGCATGTTAAGAAGCAAGCAACCCACTATGAGACAACCCTTTACATTTAAAAAAGGAGATTCAAATAACTAAAACCCAGCACTATGTTTCCCATTCAAAATTATTTTGTGCAGTTTTCTTATCAATCGACTGAAATTTAAACACAACAATGGAATGTGTGATATGAAAGACATTCATACTGTATTCTAACATTCCATATTGCAAAACCATGGGTTTTAAGAAGAAAGAAACCCACCATGAGACAACCCTCTACATTTAAACAAGGAGACTCAAATAACTGAAACCCAACACTGTGTTTCCCATTCACAATTATTTTGTGTAGTTTTTTTACTAAAACCCAACACTTTGTTTCCAATTCAGAATTATTTGGAGACTTGCAAAAGAGAATAACAATTGAACTAATATAGTGGAGGCTAAATACTTCAATGGATTACTTGTTATTGATTTTCCAAATTTGGATAACTTATATAATGTCTTACTTATGTGAATTAAAGTAAAAAATTATAGATAACTCATTAGAAAGAGACCAATTTGAAATGTAGGAAATGGGTTGAAGGCTGGATTTCGGTATGATTCTTGGTTGGGAAACACTCTCCGTAAATTTTAAATCCCTTGTTTAGCTATCAAGGATGGTCTTTCTTCTTTATTTTCATACTGTGCGGCTAATTACTAGGAATATGGTACTTAATGTAGAAAGTTGATTAATTTATTTACTCCTCTCAATCATCTCAATCAAGAGGTTATTGGCTACCTTATAGAGAAGTTAAAGAGTTCTATATAGTCTATTTTAATAGGAAAAAATAGACCATTTGGTTGGGTTCTTCCATATGGAAGTGTACTATTGCATCTACTTATCTCCTTTAACATGATATACATGTTGAGGTGTTTGAAAATAAGAATATTTTGAACAAGAATATATTATATAAATTCAATGACATATAGCAGGCTACTTGTTAGAGTAAATTATTGATTATTGATAATCTTAAAAATAGAGCCATTACAATCCCAAATAGAATAATGTTGAGTCTATTTTTCACATTTTTCTAGAATATTTATTCACCTTCTCTATCTAAATATCAAGTTCTCACCCTTAATGATGAATGGAGATTTCCTCGGTATTTTAAACTACCTCAATTACCTTTCTCCTCCTCTTGGAATATCTTAAAAATTATTAAAAGCTATAAGAAAATTCACTCCATAAATGAGGAAACAATTGATCATCTCTACCATGGAGGTAGTGGAAAAACTATTTCTTTAGACAATATCAGTTGTTTTATGGAAAACATCGCATTGGTATGATGGAAAATATTTTCCTAGTAAAATTACTTGTGGAATAATTATGAGAAGTGGGGTTGATTGCAATTATGTGATCTTGGGAAAATTATTGAATGACTTGATAATAATTGAAGTTTATCAAAATATTTATTTGGGTTACTCCTTTAGATTTATCACAATCTACAACTTGGAGGTCAATGGTATCACCATTTTTCTCTTTATTTGTAAAGGATACTACCTATCAATCAATCTCCTTATTGATCCCTCTTTGGGAATCAACTTCTTTCATTTTTTCCAATGAGACTTAATAATTTCATCATTTTCTACTTGTTTATGGACTAGTACATTTGGAAGATTATCATGGGAGATGAGACACTATGAATAGAGGCTTATTATTGTCAATAATACAATAAAAAAATTACTATTTGGCAATCCTTGCGAAGGGCGAGCTAAATCCATTTATATAATACATAGATAGTTAGGATCTATTATTTCATAGAGATTTCATTGTACAATGGAAGAGTAAGAAGGTTATTGTGAGGAATCTGAAATTTTAAGACTCTAAAGAGTTCAACATTGTAGTTTCTATCATGTCAAAGAAAAGAGCCAAGACCCATCAAGTGAGCAAATGTCAAAGAAAAGAAAACATTGACACTTTCGTAAAAGGCTTTGAGAAGCTCATTAAATGATAATTACGATATCTCAATGAGGCTCTTCCTTAAAATGAATTCAAGTTCTTTCTCCTTAAATCTTTTACCCTAAATGAGAAGTATAAATTATCTATCTTTTGTTAAATAACTTTCCCTTTGTAAACAATATAAGACATAATTACCTAGTATGCTTTTCTTTATACCTTTCATTATATATCGAGAAATAAGTCATGAATGAGATTCTAGGTAAGAATGGTCCACTACACCAAGTTTTTATAATTTAACTTTATAATTGTGATAAATCCAATTCCTTACTTCTCAAATCCAACCATAGGGTGGTTGTTAATGAAAAAGTGCTCTTATTTTATAAGAATCAAGTCTCTTTTATGTGGGAAAAGATTCTTTAACCCCGAAAAAATGTGATCACTAAAATTTCTCCCTATAGTTCCCATATTTTTAAATATTACAAGAGGTCTAGTCTTGGTGAGGAAACTACAAATGATCCCACTAAATCTTCACTATTCCTAGTGTTATCTTCTTTAAACTTATTAGACCTATAGGTAGAGCTAGTATTAGTAGAAGTCCTACCCGCTCTAATCTTAGTGTTGAGGTGATCCATCTAATGTTTCCCCTATTGATATCATTTCCCCTCCCTCTAATACAAAAGGAAAATACCTATATATCACTGGTTCTTCAATTGAGTTTATTGATAACCCTAGATTTAAGAATATATAAACAACTACTAAAAGGAATAATAATTATATCAAGGAGACTATTGCCTAAAATGAAATCACTCGATGATGGTTTTAATCTTCAACATAAATTCCTAAAGTGGTTCAAGAATGAAGTTGAGAATGAAATTAAGGATGGAGAAAATTCATAAATAGGTGAATATGGATGTTACTAAAATTGAGATTAAAGTGAGATTGTTTGATAAGGATTGTACAAATACATTGCTTCGATTAAGATTCTATTTATATTGTAATCATATTTCTATCTCATGCATCTCGAACACTCTTAGAATGTGAATTTGGATTCCTATAGTGTATAATTATAGAGGTATCTTCTATTTATATTCTAATGGTAACCTTGGCATTATTTTTCATATTACATTTGACTTTAGACTCATTTAAAGTATTTTCCCTTTCTTAAGTACTAGAAGAAGAAGCTGAGAATCTTGTCATAAAAATGAGTCCCACATGTGTTAGTGGCTCCAAAATAGAGAATTATATTTAGGGATTTAATCCATAAGATAGTTATGGGTCGAACATGTCTTTGTGGTTTTATTTTGTATTTAGGGTCTCATTGATTGAGCCCATATGACGTCCATGTGAATTCATTGATGTCCAAGGTGGGTATTGGATTTTTTCATGTACTAAGGCCTTGGTCTATTATTTTCGTGAAAAAATATATGGCTTTTGTCTCTCTTCTTATGTATTAGTAGTATAAGATAGTAGTTTAATATCATTTTGTGCCATTTTTTTTTTCAATGGTGTGAAATTTAAACACAACAATGGAATGTGTGATTTTGAACACATTCAAAAAACTGAAAACTCCACATTGTGTTTCCCAAATTTCAAATTAAAAGAACTTGTAAAACCCTCTACATTTAAACAAGGAGATTCAAATAACTGAAACCCAGCACCGTGTTTCCCATTCAGAATTGTTTTGTATAGTTTTTTAATTGAAACCCAACACTACGTTTCCCATTCAAAATTTTGTTTTGTAGTTTGTTTTTTCAATGGTGCAAAATTTAAACACAACAATGGAATGTGTGATTTTGAAGACATCCAAGCAACTGAAATACTCCACATTGTGTTCCCAAATTTCAAATTAAAAGAACTTGTAAAATCCTCTACATTTAAACAAGGAGATTCAAATAAATGAAACCCAGCACTATGTTTCCCATTCAGAATTATTTTGTACAGTTTTTTATTGAAACCCAGCACCGCGTTTCCCATTCAGAATTATTTTTTGCAATTTTTTTTTAAATGGTGCGAAATTTATACCCAAAAATGGAATGTGTGATTTTAAAGACATTCAAGCAACTGAAATACTCCACATTGTGTTCCCAAATTTCAAATTAAAAGAACTTGTAAAACCCTCTACATTTAAACAAGGAGATTCAAATAAATGAAACCCAGCACTGTGTTTCCCATTGAGAATTATTTTGTACAGTTTTTTATTAAAACCAGCACTGTGTTTCCCATTTAGAATTATTTTTTGTAGTTTTTTTTTTCAATGGTGAGAAATTTAAACACAACAATGGAATGTGTGATTTTGAAGACATCCAAGCAACTGAAATACTCCACATTGTGTTCCCAAATTTCAAATTAAAAGAACTTGTAAAATCCTCTACATTTAAACAAGGAGATTCAAATAAATGAAACCCAGCACTATGTTTCCCATTCAGAATTATTTTGTACAGTTTTTTATTGAAACCGAGCACTGCATTTCCCATTCAGAATTATTTTTTGCGATTTTTGTTTAAATGGTGCGAAATTTATACCCAAAAATGGAATGTGTGATTTTAAAGACATTCAAGCAACTGAAATACTCCACATTGTGTTCCCAAATTTCAAATTAAAAGAACTTGTAAAACCCTCTACATTTAAACAAGGAAATTCAAATAAATGAAACCCAGCACTATGTTTCCCATTCAAAATTATTTTGTATAGTTTTTTATTGAAACCCAGCACTACGTTTCCCATTCAAAATAATTTTTTGCAGTTTTTTTTTTAAATGGTGCGAAATTTAAATGGGCAACAATGGAATGTGTGATTTTAAAGACATTCAAGCAACTGAAATACTCCACATTGTGTTCCCAAATTTCAAATTAAAATAACTTGTAAACCCCTCTACATTTAAAAAAGGAAATTCAAATAAATGAAACCCAATACTATGTTTCCCATTCAGAATTATTTTGTATAGTTTTTTATTGAAACCCAACACTTCGTTTCCCATTTAGAATTATTTTTTGCAATTTTTTTTTAAAATGGTGCGAAATTTAAACCCAACAATGGAATGTGTGATTTTAAAGACATTCAAGCAACTGAAATACTCCACATTGTGTTTCCCAAATTTTAAATTAAAAGATCTTGTAAAACCCTCTGCTTGCAACAAATGTACCCCTCACCTCGATTTTGTTTGTATTCTCCTTCAAATCCTCCATGTGCACTCCACACTTCAACTTATTTGGTCAGTAGGCCTTCTCCTCAAAGTCATCCATGTGCACTCAAACCTTCAACTTTCCCTTTCAACGTGCAGACAGGAAACAAAACAAATAGTATTTTCGCCTTGCTTTCTCCAAACAGAAAAGGCCCACGTCATTCCCTTCCACTTTTTATGTGCCAGACAAAAGAAACTTGCCGACGAAGCTAACCCGCCCGCTTTTTCGCCCGACAACGGGCAGGAAAACGCACTTGACGATGTCGTTAACTCCCACTTGACCATCGCTCAGACGTTTCGTCCCGTCCGCCAGTTTCAGGCATCTGGCGGGCCCCGCACTACAACGTCTAGTCATGTTATGTATGTATCCATGTATGTTCTGATGTATGTTTTTCATGCATTTTTTGATGTACATAGGTGAATTTTTTCTAGCAGTTAGCCGACTCCACTCTCTCATATATATTTTTAATTGTTTTTCAATCAGGTTTTTCTAACCTTTTTATTTTTATTTTTATTTTGCAGGGACGAATTTTTTCACCGACGGACAAATAATTTTAATAATTTTTTTTTTCTAATGACTGTATTGTTGACATCCATATGGCCGAACAGGGATATGGGCAAAAAAAAATTGCATTTTTTTTTCAGTAACCAAAATTGGTCGAGTTATATATCAAAATTTGTCTCTTGGCCAACCTGAATCCAACCATGAGGTCCATTTTGTCCTAGGATGTCATTTGTAAAATTTCTCCCACAAAACCCTCAAATGAATGCACAACCAAGAAACCCTATTTTCCCAAAATTTGGTAAACCCCAAATCTGCAAATTACCCATTATAACAGCAAACCCAAAACCCTCAGATCTACAATAAAACAACCTGCAAAACCCTCATATCTTGCCATGCCTTTCATTCTCTCATGCATTGCATAGATTCAAACTTAAGCAATAATTTTTCTCAACCTAGGGTTATCCAACCACAACCAAAGCTCTGATACCACTTGTTAGGAAACTTGCAGCCATCTAATGACAATTTCCACATAACTCAAAATAGAGATCTATGCAAATAAGTGATAAAAATCCACATGCAAGAGAATAGACAACATACCCATCAAAGATGACACAAGATATACCCTGGGAAAACCCTCAAGAGGGAAAAACCTAGCCTCCAAAAGAGTCCACACTCCATGTATTATTCAGCAATGAAAATGCATTACAATACATCTTCAGAGACTCCATGAACACTTCTAAAGCAGCAAGCTATCCATGCATTCCATGTGACCAAGCATGAATCCACACATCCCATGCCATGCTTCAAACCCTCACACATGCACAAGCTCAACCTGCTAACCTGCAACAAAACTCTCCAACCCCAAACAACTACCCTTGTGGTTGCTTTTATAGAAGCAAGCTCCCACAAAACCACCAAGTGGTATTGCATAAACCATGTGCCCAAAACCATGAACTTACAAAATCATGTGACCCCACATTTAATATTGGGTACTTTATTATATTTTATTTTTCCCCAATATTAAATAGTTACATTTTACAATTAAGTCCCAATGTCACATACAACATAAAGTGGCCCCAACATTATAAGTCCTAGTGATGCACGTCCATCTAGGTACCCCTAGGTGCACCACACAAATAATAGTAGATTAAACATTATAAGCATTATGCAAGGTGTACAACACCTAATTATAACAGTGACAACATTGGTTTTTCAAGTAACTCTATACTCTTAATGGTGTTGGTTTATTTTTTTAGTGAAGGTAATGGTGTTGGTACCTTTTAGGTCTTTATCTTGGTGACCATAGATTTTGATTGTGATGTTACTAACACAATGAAGTTTGGTGCTTTGGGGTGGACTTGCAACTAGTCCTACGTGACCATAGTTCATTCAGGTATTCTCGCCTACACTTTGTTGCAAGATAAAATACAACCCCTTACTTGTTCACATTCCTCTCTTATTACCTGGTTTGTGGAAATGCAATTTGAAATTAAGTCATTTATTTTTATGGGGCTTGGTTTGAAAATTTAATATTGTGTGGCCTTCTCTTTCTAAATTACACAATTAAGTTTTGGATTCATGGAAATATTTCATATTGATGGCAAGATTGAGCTATTTCCTTGTGCTAAGGGATTCTCCATAGAAATTTTTTCCTCTTCAAAGTAAATGAATTTGGTGCTTGACAACATGGTATAGATGTGGGGATAAAACTCTCTCATTCATGCCTCGAGCTATCTCCTTCAACCCCCTTTTTGAACCTCTAAATATTAGACCAATTTGGGTTCATATTTCAAATCTTTCTCTCCATCTATGAAAATATTATTTCTATGACGCCATTATCAATATAATTGGTTATTTATTTAGGGTTATTCTACTATTTTCTACATGGTTTGGTCTATATTTACCCATATTTTGGTTGACATATAAATATCTCCAAGGATTCTCATGGGAATATTTTTCTAATGGTGGGGTAGGTCTTCGACTCTATCACTTGCCTATGAGGGTCCACCCTCTATATGTAAATCATTTTTTTCCATCTATCACTTGGATTTGAATTATTCACTCTCTCAATGAAAGAGTGTGGCTATGTAGAGACATACCCATATAGGTTGCTTGACTATTAACAATTTCTACTTTGGTTGATCAACTGTCTCAAGATGACAACTCTTCTTGTGGTGTAGGGTCCTCTCCTCCTAGTCACCCTTTGGTGATTCATGTTCTCAAGGGGGTATCTCATGTGGTTGGTGCAACTCTACAGAGTTATGCTCCTTCGACTCCTATTGGTGAGTCCCATCCACCTCTAATCTAGTTTCTCAATTTAGTATTTCATATGCTTCTATTATACCCTCAACTTTAACACCACATCTCCTTTCTCCTAATGTAGAAGGTCAATGATTAGCAACACTAGCTAGATGTTCTATTTTTACCCTTCCCATAGATGAGTCCTCTAGGGGGAACCCTTGTTCTCCTAGGTCTATGAAATTATATGATAGTACATCTTAGATAATTATTCAAAGGAGAGAAAAAGTTTCACAAATATGTCTTTCAATCACTCATTAGAGTGAAGGATTTGAGATTGAATAGGTTAGGCTATGGAATTGTTTAGGCTAGATCATTGGGTACTCTTTTGTGTGTAGTAACTTGGTTGCAATTTTGTTGGTTCTTGCTTGGAAACTTGGTATAAATTGATGATCCACGAATACAATCAAATAGGAGACAATTAGCAATAATAAAAAATCCAAAGCCAATGATCAAATTGACCTAATCTCAATAGAGCATATGCACATCAAGATGAAATAAAATAACATAAATGAAACTAATCTTAGAATCTACTTTATCTCCATCCAAAAATTCTTAGCCTTAATCCATTATAAAGTGTAAAATTATGCTATTATGATGATATGTGGATTTCTCATAAAACCTTATCAAAACCTTGTTAAGAAAAAGTGTGATAAAAACTGAGTATATAATATGGCTAAAAATTTGAGGAGGGATTGAATGATCAAAAGATAGGTGATTTATAACTTTCATGGATATCAAGTCAACAGTGTGAGATATGAGATGAGATCGATGGATGAGGATTATTGACAGATTAGGAGGAACATGGATGAGGTTTCATGGAGAGATGAAGTGAAATGAGTGAGAGTAAACTAGAGTTAAAGTCCAGTCACCTCAATAAATTTAGCTTTGGTCTCTAAATTTATGATTAGAAGAATAAAAACAATAAATAATATATTTAGAAAATAAATAAAATTTTAGTGTGAATGTTTAATCTATTCACTATACTTAAGTTTACTTAGGTTGATAAGGTTAAACAACTGAATGTCTAGCCGAATGTGCAATATTTAAACCTCTAGATGTTACCAAGTTATTTGGTTAACCTCATGCCAATACCTTTTTTGTGGTTGGAAGACTTTATTTCTCACCTCAAAGGTCACTCAACACTTGACACACAAGGTTGATGACTTGGTCATAGAGGTTGTTTGTTTGCACAATCCAAGTTTTCCTAAGGTTGGCACCTATAGGATACTTGTCTACTCAATTGTGCCACTTCATAGGGTACTTGAAAATCCATCTCATATATGGATTGCATCATACTTTCTTATACATTCAAGGCTTTCTACACATTGCATTTGGGTCAACTAAATACAATCTATGCATTGTTGTTCATTTGTGCTTGCTTCTCATCTCCCAGATTCTCCTAATTCTAATATAAAATAATGCTTTTATTTATTTTTAGAGGAATACACAAACTAAATAAATTAAAATAATTTATTTAATTTTAAAAGAATAATTATCTAATTAAATAATTTGAAGCGTTTAATTAATATGGATGAGAAGAATGCATAATGTTTATTTAATCAAAGTGGTTGGAGGGAAATTGATTAAGTGTTCATGAATGAAAATGATGAAATAATTAAATAATAATAAATTATTTAAATAAAGTGGGAAGTGGGCTAGTTTAATCAAATAATTAAAAAATATTTAATTAATAGTGATGAAGGGATGATTCTAGTTATGATGATGGGAAATGATGAATTCAGAAGAATACATTAGACATTTTTAGGCGACTACATATTAATCCCTTCCCCCCATTTACCCATATATATTTATCTATCTTAACCCCCCAACCCTTTACCTCGTCCTCACATAATTTTTTATCCTTTGTGCATTTGATTTTTCTTTTTCCCTCTTTCTTTATCTATATTTCCATCTTCTTGTCATGGGTGATCCCACAATAGTGGGTTACAATTCTAGTAACAAACAAAAATTTTCTAAGCATGAATTTTTTTTTGGATGGGTTCACTCAAATGGGCGTGTTCGCTCAAACACCCCTGTTCAAGCGAACCCCCTTTTCCCAAGGATTCATTTGAACCCCCTGTTAACCAATTTTTATTAATAAAATAATGGGTTCAAGCAAATGGGGGGTTTGTTCAAACCTATTTTAAAACGGTTTTTAATAAAGTATTTTTAACTATAAAAAATGACAATTTCTAATATCATTTTTTACAACGACTACCAAACCCTAGAAGAGCGACGAGTTGAACCCCAAGAGAAAAAAAAGGTCATCCACATCACCTTCCATGACATCATCTTTGCATCCGAGTTCCATAATACTTATCTCTTCTTGATTTTTCTTTCAAGTTTTGTATTTTTTTTTATTTCTTTCAAGTTTTGTTTTTTTATTATTATTATTTCTTTCAAATTTTGCGAATTTTGTTTGTATTTTGTCAAAATCTATTTGTATAATACTCTGTGGATATCCCAAAACTATTCTTTGTTATGAGGAAACTACTTGCATTATCCCAAACCACTATCTTATATTTTTATAAATATTTTCTTTGTAAGAAAATGCTTGAAATGAATGATAATTAAAAATTGGTTAAGGGGTAGGATAGAATCGAGTAATGCTAATTTAGGTCTCAAAATGTCAATGGTGGTAGATTATAATGAATCCAATATTGATGATAGAAATTGTCAATAGTGAAATAATCCCTACTAACTTAGGGCTAGAACATAGGGCGTATAAGACCTAGGTTGAATGCTACTTAAATACCCTATTAGAATAAATGTCTAAACACTTGAAAAACTATTGCATTTGCACACCAAGGTAACTTAATAAGGTTGAACACTAAAAATTTCACAATACCCTCATTTTATGAGTTTTTATAGAATGTTCATAACCAATAATTTCTAATACACTAAAATCCCAAGAACAATAAATTCATTTTCACGAAAAAATGCATAACAATTCTTGAACAAACATACAATTTTAACAATTTTAACTATTCTAATCAAGTGTACCATCATCTTCAAAGAGGAAAACATATTATTTTTTATTTGTGGATGATAAACTCATGTTCTCATTAATAGAGATCATACTAGCTCAAGTAGTTTGTGATAGCTCCATTTAGGAGACAAATCAAAAGTTATCACAACATTGAGAGAATCAAACTTAAATATAATTTAGGGACATAGGTATTTAGATTTATTTACGAATAATGCACATGATTACATCATATATCATGCATCAAACAAGGAAAACATAGCAAACATCACAAACATCATGGTGAACTGATATAATTTATTTCTCAAGTCCTCATTTACCTCTATCATAGCAAACATCATAGTCTACACCATCACAAAGTTTGATAAATGACCCATATGCCAAGGTATGAAATGTTATGTATCACAATTATAAACAGGAGAACAAACGTATTCATGACAAGAAAGAATTCATCTAAACATATATTAAATTTAGGTTTATAATTAATGAACACGATCAACGTATGCCAATAATTCTTGATGGAATCAATGACATAAAAAGGTTCCTTTTGTGGAACTCATATTAATCAAAATCATTATTCAATAAAATATTAATAATTTACATATCTTTACTTCCATTTTTCTTACAAAGTCCATTAAGATGTCAATTTACATAACCAATTGTAGCTAAACTATTGATTATAATTATCTCAAGGAATTGTTTCAATCTCACCCTAATGGTAGTTATAAAAGAAGCAACACCATGTTCATAAAATAACCCTTAGTTAATAGCATTCAAATTTACATTACAAAAAAATGGAGCCTTTAACACCAAGGATGACTATAGCTCTTCAATTCTAGAATTTTTTTTGCCATCAGTTCCAAGCCTTCCTATGACCCATTGTTAGAATGAATTTCCTTTAGGGTAATATCTTAAATCAAAGTGATACAATATTATTCACACACATATATTCCTTATATATGATATATATTCATTCCTTAGGCATATATATATGTATGTACATACATACATACATACATACATATATATATATACATATATATGTATATATATACATATACATACATATACCTTGTGTATGCATGGTTGTATATATAAATATGTGTCTCTGTAAATGTAGACCATTTTATTTTACCAAACCATTCTTTTTGAAGTGTCAAGACCTAGTTAAGGATACATTGCACAATGATAAATTTATTGATAATTTAATAAATTAAATGATGACATAAAAAGATTCATTTTATGGCACTTAGATTAATCAACATCATTATTTCCTAAAATCTTAATAATACATATCTAGACACTTCCATTTTTTCTAAAAAGTCCATTTAGAGATTAGTTACACTAATAATTGTAGTTGAGCTACTAATTAGAAATGTCTCAAGATATTTGTTTAATATCAACCTAAAGGTACTTGTAAAAGAAGCAACATTGTATTCATAAAAATAACCCTTAATCAATTACATTTACATAGATTATAAAATAAATAGGCCTTTAATAGTGAGGATAAATATAGATTTACTTCTAAAAATACAGGTCTAAGAGACCTATATTTCCATTATACTCAAGTTCCAAGCATTCCTATGAAATATTTTGAGAATGGATTCAATCTAGGGTCATAACGTAACCACAACAACTAGGATTGAAATTAATGATAATAATGACTTATCTAGTATCTTTTGTTTTCTCATTTGGGAAAATATCATTATTTACACATTTATTAAATGAATTAAAAGAACTTCATTTTGTACTATATGTTGTTGATTTATTAATATAAGTTAGGTTGATGTACACTTGATAAGATAATGCATTGAATTCATTGAAGTTTATTAGGGAAATTCAAGAACCATTGTATGTTCTCTAGTTAGGCCTTGGTGTCCATTTAATTGAGATGACAATTTGTATTGAAGTATTTTGAATTGTAAGATAGTCTTGAGTGAAATTATTTAAGGTTGTTACATTATTTAGAGACAAGGTTCTTTATTTTTGTTATCTTTAATTAGGATAAAAGAATTTAGTATGAGGTGATATTGGTGGGCTTAAAATTTATAATTATTTATACAAAATTTAATAAATAATCTAGGTTTTAATTGATTTCTATTTGGTTGCATTTCTTTAGTGATCCTAGATCATTTTATATATTTAAATTTCTATATTACAAGTTTCTACATTTTGGTGAAATTCACATGAAGTGAATTACATTAGATTTATTAATACTTCAAATTAATTTACTATTTTCACTTCTTTAGTTGTTTATAAGCTACAATATTTATTGCACATGCACAAGAACTATGTCTATAGAGAAATGCATTATAGATCACTTGTAAATACTTACATTTAAAATTTAAATTGAATGCATGCATCCAGTGAAATATAGAAAAATTAGGTTCACCAAAATGAAACAAGTATGATGCACCTATTTTCCTAGTTTCATTCAAAGTATGTGCTATAGAAGGCATATCCAAAAACTAACAGAACTAACAATCAAAATGAGTATTACTTTCACTTCTTCTCTGAATTCTCTGATTGAGTTTACTATTTCATCAACTCTAAGAAGGTAATCTGTAATATTTTATTCTTCACTCATCTTCAAACCTTCAAACTTGGCTCTGAGAATTTATAGATGTGCTAACTTCACTTTATCATCTCCTTCATAGATGCCTTTAAACATAGTCCAGACATCACTTGTAGTTTGATAGTGCATCACCTTGACAAACACTAAACTTGATAATCCATAGAGAATAGAATGCTTCACCTTTTCATTGTTGTCATAGTATTTCTTTCCTACAACATCAGTAGGAGCAGTAGTCGGGGGTGTATATCCATTCTTAACATATATCCAAACATCAAACCCTAGGGATACCAAATATGTCTCCATCATAATTTAGTCTCATGGATTGCAATGACTTGTGATTATGCTAGATGTAGGAGTGGGGAGGAGGCCTTGGGATTGTGTTTACATAATGCATATGAAGGAGATAAGATATTTCATTCCTTCCTTGTTCATGCTCAATGCTCATAATTGTATACTAAACAAAAATAAAAGAAAAGAAAAACTACAAATGATAATCTAGACTTGAATTCTGCCACCAAATAACTCCAAAATAATTCACTAGAAGAAATGGATTGATAAATCTATATACCACCCATTTTGCAAACTAGAACTCACACTGTTTGATTCTACTACAACTATCCTCCTTGGTTCTGCACATTAGGCATATAGGTAAATGGTGGAAGCATTGATAGGGCACACAAACTGACACAATACAATCATTATAGGGTAAGTGCTTGATCTGTGACACAATTTTGGCTCTTAAGATGCCACTTTTTTTGAAATCAGCAAAATTTGATTTGCACGAGAAAATGAAGATATTTACGCTCAAAATTTCAAGATGCAACAAGAACAAGAGTTGAAGTGCTCTGAGTCTAGTTTTTAAGCTACTAATTCTATTTTAAATTAATGAAGATTACGGTATCAAAAAAATAGCATAGCGCCTGAGGCCCCCTCCCCCTTTTGATTAACTTTTTTTTAGAATTTTAAAAATCTGAATGGTGAGAAATTAGCTACCACCATGTAGTTTATCCTCATTCTGTCGGATAATTTTTTTAATGATTATATAATATTTTATGAATTTTGAAACTGGACACATCCTGAAAAGCTGAAATTTGAGTGTGCTCCCCCTAATTTTTTTGAAAACTAATTGAAAATTCAATTTTTTTCATCATGTGTAGAATGGAGTCTATTTTAAAAAATTTTAATTTGTTTCACGTTTCGATGAACGAGTAAAAATCTATCCTAAAATTAGCACATGTTGGTTTTTGACAAAAAACGGAGGCATTTACAATAGAAGTTATGGATCAAAACCTTAATTGAATCAAAACGAAAAAAGAGTTATATATTTAGATAGCTAAGAGAGAGGTTAACACCATCACAATTTTTTTATAAACTTGCATTGAAAGACGCACGAACGTGACGGTGAGCACAGATGAAAATATGAGGAAATTTGGAAAATCCTGTCAATTCACTCGTCCAAAGTAGGTCATTTGGTAGGCGCCAAATTTGGCGCTCCCCAAATGGCACATCACATTTGGCTAGTGCCAAATTTGGCATGCACCAAATGTGTTGTGTCATTTAGCGAGCGCCAAATTTGGCACTCACTAAATGACCTATTTGAACAAAATCTAACTTCCCCTCTCTTTGGTTGAGCACTTTGATAATGTTGAGAGTGCATAGTTTATGATCGCATATGGATAGTTGAGGTTTTACCTTTCATATGTCCTTTGCCTCCTTACCCTAATTGGATAACTCTCTATCCCTCTGAAGTCTCTCTCTCTCTCAAGTCTCACTCCCTCCCATGCTACCTAGACTACTCTCTCTCACTCCAATCTCCTCTCTTAGGTCTCATTCCCTCCCACCCTACCTAGATAAATCTATCTCACTCCAACCCCCTTTCTCACACTCCCTCTCTCTCTCCCCCTCTGGTTTTTTGTCTCTCATTCCATCTCCCTCTCTTAGGTCATTATATTTCTCTTTGAAGTCTCTCCCTCCTACCCCCTCTCCCTCTCTCAGGTCTCTCACTCAGTCCATCTATCTCTCTCCCACTCCCTCTCTCTCTCTCACTCCCTCTATCTCCCTCTCTCACTCTCTGTCTCTCTCTCTTACACACACACACTCCCTCTCCCTCTCTCACTCCCTCTCTCTCTCACTCCCTCTATCTCTCTCCCACTCTCTCTTTCCCTATCTCTCAATTCTCTCCCTCCCACCCCCTCTCCCTCTCTCTCACAAGTCTCTCCCTCCTACCCCCTCTCCCTCTCTCAAGTATCTCTCTCTCTGTATCAAGTCTCTCCCTCCCAAACCTTCTCCCTCTCTCTCCCACTCCCTCTCTCTCACAATCCCTCTATCTCTCTCCCACTCTATCTCTCCCTCCCACCCCTCTCCCTCCCTCTCTCTCTAAAGTATCTCTCCCACCCTCCCTCTTTATCAAGTCTCCCTCCCACCCCTCTCCTCTCATAATCACTCCCTCTATCTCTCTCCCACTCTCCCTCACCCTCTCCTGTCTCCTCCCACCACCTCTCTCTCTCTGTTGTTCTGTCTCTCACACTTCTATCTCTCCCTCCTCTCCTCTCTCTGCCCTCTCCCTCCCACCCTCTCTCTCAAGTCTCTCCCATCCTACCCACACTCTCTCTCCCACGCCTCTTCTCTCACTCCTCTATTCTCTCCCTCTCCTCTCCCTCTCTCTCTCTCTGTATCTCCTCCCACCCTCCCTCTCTCTCTCCCTCTCTCTGTATCTCCCACCCCTCCTCTCTCTCTCTCACTCCCTCCATATCTCTCCCATCCCTCTATCTTGGGCACTCCCTCTCACTCCCACCCCCTCTCCCTCTTTCAAGTCTCTCTCTCTCTCGCTCACTCCATGTATCTCACTCCCATCCCTCTATCTCCCACTCCCTCTCTCTCCTACTCTCTTAGGTCTCTCCCACTTTGTCTCCCTCTCCCTCTCCCTCTCTCTCAAGTCTCTCCCTTCCACCATCTCTCCCTCTCCCTATCTTAGGTTTCTCCTCCCCACCTCACCTCTCCTCTATCAATCCCCCTCTCTCTCTCTCTCTCTCTCTCTTCTCTCTCTCTCTCTCTCTCTCTCTCTCTCTCTCTCTCTCTCTCTCTCTCTCTCTCTCTCTCTCTCTCTCTCTCTCTCTCTCTCTCTCTCTCTCTCTGTGTCTCTCTCTCTCTCTCTCTCTCTCTGTGTCTCTCTCAAGTCTCCTCCTACTCTCTCTCTCTCACGCTCTCTCTCTCTCTCTGCTCCTCCCAACTTCTCCCTCTCTCTCCCACTCACTCTCTCTCACTCCTTTATCTCTCTCCCACTCTATTCTCCCTCTCTCTCGGGTATCTTCGTCCCACTTTGTTTCCCTCTCTCAAGAGTATATCCATCCTACCCCCTCTCCCCCTCTCCCTCTCATAGTCACTCCCTATATCTCTCTCCCACTCCCTCCCTCTCTCTCTCATGCCCTCTATCTCTCTCCCACTCTTCTCCCTCTCCCTCTCTCTTAGGTATCTCCCTCCCACCCCTCTCCCTCCCTCTCGCTCAAGTATCTCCCTCTTACCCCCTATCCCTCTTTCAGGTCTTTCTCTATCTGTCTCACTCCCTCTATCTCTCTCCCACACCCTCTCTCTCTCACTCCCTCTCTCTCTCCCTCTCTCTTAGGTATCTCCCTCCCACCCCCTCCCTCTCTCTTAGGTATCTCCCCACCTCTATCTCTCTCTCTCACTCCCTCCTCTCCCCCATCCCTCTATCTTGGGCACTCCCTCTCCCTCCCACTCCCTCTCCCTCAATCAAGTCTCTCTCTCACTCCCTATATCTCTCTCCCATCCCTATATCTCCCACTCCCTCTCTCTCCTAATCTTTCAGGTCTCTCCCTCCCACCCCCTCTCTCCCACTTTGTCTCCCTCTCCTTCTCTCTCAGGTGTTTCCCTCTCTCCCTCTCCCTCTCCCTTAGGTTTCTCCCTCCCACCCCTTCTCCCTCCATCTCTCTCTCTCTCTCAAGTCTCTCCCTCCTACCCCTCCTCTCTCTCTCTCTCTATGTATCTCCATCTCTCTTAGGTATCTTCCTCCCACCCCCTCCCTCTCTCTCTC
>CM021105.1:385387827-385514870 GCA_007115665.2 Sequoiadendron giganteum
GGGTTTAGGGTTTAAGGGTTTAGGGTTTAAGGGTCACGTGTTTAAGGGTTTAAGGGTTGATGGATTAGGGTAGAGAAGAAGGAATGGATGGAGGGATATATGGAGGGATAAGTGAGGTAGAGAAAAGGAGATAATAGGAGGGATGGACAAAGATAGATGAGGGTTGAAGATCCAATGTTTAGGTTAGAGGGTTGATAATTGATGGAATAGGGTTGAGGACCAATAGGGTTGATGGTTTAGGGTAGAGAGAGAGAGAGAGGGAGAGGGTAGAGGGTAGAGGGTAGAGGGTAGAGGGTAGAGGGTAGAGGGTAGAGGGTAGAGAGGAGAGAAATAGAGGGTGTGAGTGAGAGAGAGAGAGAGAACTGAGAGTGGGAGAAGGGGTAGGAGGGAGAGACTTTGAAGAAGAGCTGAGGAGAAGAGGTAGGAGGAGGAGGGCTCAGAGAGGGGTTAGTGAATTAGGAGTAGGAGTGAAGGTGAGAAACTGGGGTTTATAGTTTAAGGGTAGAGTGAGGGTAGAGAATTTGGGATTTTAGTGGGTTTGGGGTTTAAGTGTTGAGGTTTTAGGGTTGAGGATAGTTATACTTGAGAGAGTAGCAAGGAAGTGAGAGAGTGAAGTTGAAGTGAATAGAAATTATTATTATTGATGTGATTTAGGGGTGGGGTTGAAATTGAGGATTGAGTTGAGGAGTAGAGGTAGAGATTGAGGGTTTAGGGTTTAAAAGTGAGTGAGGGAGTGAGGAGTGAGGGTAGAAGAGGGTTATAGTTGAGGTAGAGGGTAAAATGGTTTAAGGGTTAGGAGTAAAGGGATTAGGGTTTAGAGTTTAGGATTATAGTTTCTATTTAATGGTAGGAGTTTAGGGTTAAGAGAGAGGGATTATTTAAGGGTAGAAATTGTAGAGGTTTAAGTTTAGGGTTTATGGGTAGAGGTAGAGGTAGGAGTAGAGAAGTTTATAGTTAGAGGGTAGAGGGATTTAAAGAGTAGAGAGTGGTTAAGAGTTTAAAGGGTTTCCAAGGGTTAGGGTAGAGGGATTAGGTTAGAGTTTTAGGGATTATGGTTTACAATTTAAGGGTAGAGGTTGTAGGGTTGAGTGAGAGAGAGAGGTTGAGGGTTTAGGGTAGACGGTAGAGGGTAGAGGGTAGAGGGTTTAAGGTTTTAGGGTTTAAGGTTTAAGGGTTTAGGGTTTAGGGTTTATAGTTTAAGGGTAGAGGGTTTAAGGGTTTAGGGTTTAAGGGTTAAGGGTAGATGGTAGAGGGTTGAGGGTTTTAGGGTTTAAGGGTAGAAGGTTGAGGGTTGAGGGTTGAGGGTTGAGGATTGAGATTTGAGATTTGAGGGTTGAGGGTTGAGGGTTGAGGGTAGAGGGTAGAGGGTAGAGGTTAGACAGTTTAAGTGTTTAGGGTTTTAGGGTTAAGGGTAGAGGGTTTAGGGTTTAGGGTTTAGGGATTACAATTTATGGTTTAAGGGTAGATGGTGTAGGGTCGAGAGAGAGAGAGAGAGGGGGGGGTTGAGATTTTACGGTAGAGGGTAGAGGGTTTAAGGGTTTAGGGTTTAAGGATTAAGGGTAGAGGGTAGAGGGTTTAAGGTTTAAGGGTTGAGGGTTGAGCATTGAGGGTAGAGGTTAGAGGTTTGAGGGTTGAGGGTAGAGGGTAGAGGTTAGAGGGTAGAGGGTTTAAGGGTTGAGGGATTAAGGGTTGAGGGTTGATGGATTAGGGTAACGAGTTTAGTTGGGTTTAAAAGGGTTTAAGGGTATTGGGCTGAGGATAGAGGGTCATGGAACCCTTGAATTTTGGTTGCATTTTTTATAACTCTACAAAATCTGGCCATTCTTTATGTGCCTAGACTTAGGGATTTTCTCATGGCTCTTGCCATTGGAATTTTGTTGTTCTATTTTAAAAACCTAAGTATTTGGCTTGGTCGATGTTATGTTCTGTCGTTGAACTTCTACTGCCCATTCCAAGTCGTCTTAAAACATCTTGAGTCATTAACACTCGTGGGGTGACTGACCCCTCGTACCTAGGTCCGACACTCTTATACTTTATAAGTTTTATCAATTAACCTTAAATTTGGCCTTTACATCCTTTGAAAATATTATGTCCTAAGTCCTTGAGGCCTTTTATACGCCGTCCTAGGCGATTCCCCCTTTTAAAACAACTTACTGGTGCATGCTAAATTTTCCACTTAAAGTCTCATTCACCATCTAGTTCTATTGCTTATCACTGATGGATTTTAATTTTGTGAACTCAAATGAGCGATAAGTGATGAGTGTTGTCTCTTTGATTTCGCACATCGTGGATTTATTTTAAATGTTCAAAGTTGTATTAGCCATGTGCTATGGAATTGTTCTACATGTTATCGCTGGTATCACTAATTGCTCATGTATTTTCTAATAAGGATTAGCGATACACAATGGCCTTTAGTGCCCTTTGTATTTTCTCATATCGCTCATCACAGATCCATTTTAAGATTGATGTTTCAAATTGGCGATGTGGCCATTTGTTCAAACTTTCTTTCATTGATCTGAAATTCTCTTATGAGTGATGTATCTTGTGCCATTGATTTTTCATGTAGGTTCACGCGTCTTGATCCTACTCCATCACATTTTCACCCTTCACTAATTTGATTTAAAGAAAAAAGCATGAATCCGTGATGTGCGATGCAAAGGGAATGTGATCAAGGATGGGTCTTATATTTGATGGCTGAGATCTTATCGCGTGAATGCTCACATCACTAATTGAACCGACATAAGGTAAAATAAATCTACGATGCATGATGTGAAATGAAAATATCTAAAGAGGGTAGTGATCCAATAGTCTATTTTGCATCACGCCAATGCCCTCATCGTTGATTGATCCTTGAAGGAGTGGAGTAAATCCACAACGTGCGATGGGATGTTCTAGGGAATATTCTCTTCAATTGTCAGCTCTGTGTACTTCATCGATATAAATGAAAAGGAATTGTTTCAATATTGGCGTTGTATGTTGATTGTTAGATTGTGAGTGACTAATGAAGATTAAGGGAGGATGTGATAGCTGTTTGGCCCGTTTCACCATTTTTTAAAAACAAGTTGTAAAAGACTAGAAACGGTGTTCAAGGTTGCCATTGATGAAGTTTTAAATCCTCAAAGATTGATGGTCTATATTTAAAGCTGATTTTCTCAGTTATCAACTCACTTGGATGACGATCTCTTAAATCATTAATTGTTGCACGCTCTAAATCATCTATTTAATATAGAGTGCTTTACGTTTGATCTTAGTAGTTCCAGTTTGCAGAGAATGTGAAGTGTGGATTATCAAGGGACTATGTGGCTGTCGGGTTTTTATTTACAGAGGATATTGATGTCTTATGTCGGGTGAGTTGTTATTTTGTGTGGGATCTATTTTATTTCATGATTGAGTTCGTGTGGGAGTTTTATATTTTCGGGGCTTGTTGAAATTTTCTAGGTCTATGGGTGTGCTTTCCTACAATTTTCATTCAAGAATTAAGGTTGATTATCTTCGCTCAATTTAAATTTGGTATATCTTCTACCCTATGTTTTGCAAAATGGGTAATTCGGGTGAGTCAATTCAGCCAACTAGGAGATCTAGACGACTCAATGTGTTTGAAAGTCATGAGGATATGTTTGTGGATGAGCAAGAAGTCCTTGCAAATTCCATGGCTCCAAAGGGTAAAATGAAGGCTTGTCATCAAAGGAAGAAAACAATTGTTCAAAGTACGTACAATTTGAGAAATAGGACCATTTCAGAAGAAATGGTCAAGTTTAAAGTCAAGGAGTCGGTTGAGCCAACAAAGAAGGCCAGGAAAAGAAACAAGAGTCACAAGGCTTTCCTGAGAGAATATAATTATCCCATCGTGCTCTCTGATAACCCTTTAGATGATGGAGGTGAAACAGACTCAGGGTACATCCATTATCTTCTCTCTCTGGTACCGTATGATAACTCTGATGAGGATGTGGTGATGGTTACTCCGGTTGCATCACGAAAAAGGGGTGGCCAAGCTTACTCTGATGCTGATGACTCAGAGTAGTGCCTCTTTTTTTTTTTTTTTTGATGACACCATTTCCACTGCATCAAGATTGTTTCCTTCAACATGTGTGTGATTTTGGTCTCTTACTCTTCCATGATGATGTGGATGTTTTTCGGTAGATATGCTTTTTCCAAGAAGTGTGTAGGTTTTTTCCTTAGTTTCCTATGAATATTTTTTGCTTGATGTGGATACTGCAACAATGAGTAACAGTGCCTTGCGGGTGATGTGGCTACTTTCCTTCGACAAATTTTGGAGATTTTTTGTCTTCTACTTCCCCTATTATGCAAATGATTACATTTAATCATCTGGGGCAATATATCGAATACAGTTGAAATTGGTTTTGAAATGAAATGTGAAATTTAATTGTAATTCATTCGGATGCTTGTTGCTCCCTTGTTTTATAAAAGGGATTTTAGGGCTGATTATGGAGGTTCAAGTTTTTAGTCTCAGAATGGTTTAGGTGAGCATGCTAAGCTCAGAAGGAAATATAAATGTAAATAGATAGATTGATTAATATACCAGGGGACAATTTTAGGGTATGAGTTATGATGTAATGGTTTTAAATGATTTTACAATAACACCAGTAATATAAGTATAAGTTCTAAGATATATGCTCTCCTATGTAATTCCCTTACAAATTATGAATGGAACTGTTAATGATAGTTTCATTTGTCTTCCATTGTTTAAACAAAATGACTGATTTTTTTTATGCCTCAATTCAAAGGATTGATTTAAATTTGAAGTAAGGTCATGGGTTTGTGAGGAAAGTATGTAGGATTTGGTAAGAAGCTATATTTTAGACATAGGGTATGTGCAGGATCATGATGGGCCAAAAAGTGGCGATATGTAAGTGATATGATGGCCCATGTGGCTGATGACTTTTTTTAACCCAAAATTAATGAAATGAAAAGGGTTTTTAGAGGAAATTCTTAGGTTTCCACCAATATAAATTATTCTTTACTTTGAATTTAATAACTAATTATTATTTTTTTTCTATTTTAATTACGACTAAAGTCTTGATTGATATGATGATTGAAAAATATCTATAGCTTTCAAATAGTATCAATTTTTTTGAATCTAAAACATGTGTCACATTCTATGCTTCGCATACTATAGGAATTAAAAAAAAAGAATTGAATTTCATGAAGTTTTGACCAAGTTAAGGTGGTTAGATGTACGATTTTTTATATTTTTTATAAGTTGTAATAAAAAATTCATAATTAAATATTTACTTTGACAAAAATTACAAAAAAATATGCATCACATCCGACATGAGTCCTCTACTTATATCTAAAATCTTATAAAAAAATATTATCATTTTATTGTGGTTAGGGTGGTTAGACAGACACCTACTTCTTATTTTTTCCTTGAAATTTAAGTACTACTGCATTGAAATTTCAAATTTTCGCCAAATAGATTTTATTTTTAAATAAACCTAGTAGTTTAGAAACTACGTTCAATTTTCTACAAATTATATTCTTACATATTTTTGAAATAATATAGATAACCTATGCAAATTTTTACGTCAAGTTGCTTAACTCTGATTTTCTGAATTTTCATTACCACTTAAGGGCCTGTTTTTTCCATGATGATCCTGCACATACCCCATAGTAAGTTGAATTCTATAAGGTAATATGTCAATAATCCAAAATTTACTGAGTTGATTTGTTATGGTATTACTAATAAATTACAAAGGTGACTCCATCATCCCGTGGATGAGGCAATGATCTCTTTTCATTAGCTTATCTTAGAGTATATTGAGTTAGTACCGCACCTAGGAAGAGGCTTAAAATGAGAATAAAATCATAAATGCTTTCAATTACAATGTCCCAAACTGAAGTGTTGCATTATTCCTTGTAATGGATGACAATTTTTTGTTAGGTCAGCCAAACCTTCAATGAATATTGTCCACTTTCACTTTGGAGGAATTCATCTATGTATTGAAATGCTCTTGTTTAAGGAATATCATATGAGCATGTTTAGGATTACCCTCTTGGGTCTTACAGAGCCCGAAGTGAAGAAGTAGGGGCCTAATAATCCTTACTTAGTTGTTGGCCAATCCTTACCCTTGCTAATAATTGAATTATGGAAGATTCATAGGTGAGGGGTGAGATCAAGTTTGGTTCATAAAAAAATAACCAACAAAAATGGTGACTCCACTGGGGAGAATTTTGAAATTTGGTTGTAGACTACCCTATCAAATATTCATTAAAATCTTGAAATGTTATTGTTATCAGAGATTGAAAATTGTGGACTCTTATTTGCCCATCGAGTCAACAATAAAAATAGCGCCTCCACTGGGGATGGATTTGAGCAAACTCTAATAGAAGATCATTTTTCCTTAAGAGTCAAAGTATTTGTTACAATATTATTACCCATCCTTGCTTTGTGTCAGTGACTCAATCCTCTGGGATATTGAAGGAGTTTGATGTGTTTCCTTTGCACGTTTGCACATGTTGCCAATATTTATAACAATTTAATGAATATTGGTAGAAATTCCCACTGGAAGTGGGTGACGACTCCTAAAACTCATTGTACCAATGTATATTGTTTTGAGATATTCCAACAAAATGGAATGAAAAGTTGCTAGAAATAAGAAGGTGTAAAGGACCTGTGTATGACTCTATTGATTAAGGATGTTTGAAGTGAAATTTTTTGATGAAAGAAATTTCATATTATGGAGTTTTGGTCCTCTATAAAGGAGGCAGTGACTCTATGCATAGGAACTTGAGGAAAGCTTGAAGAGGGTTCTAGAACTGCAAGGTTCACTAATCAGGGACACAATTTGAGAACAGTTACAATATATGCAGGTATTTTCCCTTGCCTTAGGTTTCAAGAAGGATTTTAATTTATGAAAAGGCTATGTTGAAAAGGTTGGGTGAAATTTTTGTTTCCCTATTATGTGAATTAAGCACAAATAAAGGGAATAATAGTTCTTATGCATACTCTTGGGGTGTACTATGTAGTACCTAAGTTGGGTTGAAGAGGCATCCTTACTCCTAAATTATGCCTATTAAAATGTTTTATAGCATGGATAAGTTTGAGCTTTAACATTATGATTAAAATTAAGGAATGAAGTAGTAGATTGTTGACTGAGAAGTTGATTTATGAATACTGAATACGGGTACAGGAAAAATGTATCATTCCCCTATATTTCCTTGTGGAACATCAAGTATTAACATGCAAGGCATGAAGCCCTTACCATGTCATCAAAATAAGTTCTATATGGAGAGATATAAGCCATTAAGTTTCAATGGTATTCAAGGTTTTCCTAATGATATTCCCAATGATATTAGGAAAAATTCACCTAAATTTATAGGGAAAAGTAATGAGTCAGCCTCTAAACACCTAAGTATATTCTTAGATTTGATGGGTGACTTTGAGATAGATCATGAGGATGTTGTCATGAATCTATTTGCTAGAAGATGTTAGGGACTAGTTCTCATATTTGCAAGTATATTCTGTAACTTCATGGAATGACTTCATCATAGAATTTGTGGAACAATTTGGTGAAAGGGTTGGTCCTAGTGAGGTAAGAAAAATACATATGGAAATTCGAAAGGATGAGGATGAGATGGTTCCTTCTTTTAACTTGAGATTCATAAAAGTAGTAAAAGGTATCCCTGAACACTTAAGGCCTACTGATGCAAAGTGTTTAATTGTATATCTAGGTGCATTTTATAATAAGATGAGTTATTTGATAAGGGATAAGGAAACTGAAACATTACATTAGGCCTATCACATTGCTATCTATATTGAAAATATCATGAAATTTTCAATGATGAGGGGTTATATGGCTACAAGTGTTTGTTGTCTCGATGCACATCATATAAATGGCATAGATAAGGATGAAAAGGATGACCAAAGTAATGATGTTATTAATGCCTTATCTAGTTCATTATCACAACATTTCAATCATAAATGGATGCAAGATGAGATACAACAAAAATTAAGTGATAATGATCAACATTGTTCAAATTATCAAGTATGAAGAGACATGAAGGGGAGTTGCCCTATGAGTTGCTAGCAAGTTTCTTGGATTCCTTTTTGGAGATCCCTATGAGGTTATGACCTGAAGATTTAGTTTGTATTGACCTATTTTGTGAAATTTATGAGACAGGGCTTAGCACTTTGCTTGAGGAATTAAAACCTCAGGATTTTGATCACATAATTGGTTGGATCAAGATTGCTGAGGAGGCTAGATATAAATATATGCAAAAACTGACTTCCCAGGATGATAGGGATGCTCCTCCTATTGTTATTGATCAAGGGTTTATTCAAAGAATGGATAAAGAACTTATAGAGGAAGAATATCCATCAAGTAATGAAGATGATGATATTGTCATACTTGCAAGTACTGATAATATACCTTTGAAGGTGGGTGACTAGGATAGTGAGCATGAATATATTTATTTCTCTATTAAGAAATATGAACCTATTTGTGATATTTTACAAAGGGCATCCTTCTTGCCTAGAAATTTAAATGATACCTGTACTTATAATTTTATGTCTGCGACATTGGACAAACAAATAGCATGTGATAGATTCCTAGTGTGCAATCCAGCTATATCCTGTAGACATGGAAAATGTACAAGTTCATTTTGGCACACCTGATCCAGATTAATAGCAACGCTTCTTCTTAAATCACATTCTTAGCATTTTATGACTTTCTATCTTTTAATTCAATAAATCACTATTTATTGGATTAAGTCTTCCTATTTCAAAAATTAAATTAATCATTTAATTTAATAAACCATTGCATATCTGTTTAATTAAATAAATCATTTTATTTAATTAAAATCTCTAAAGTACTCCTATTAAATTAAATTTATACTTTATTTGATTTAATCTAACATATTCCTTCTTGATTAAATAAATCAAATCATTTCCTCTCAATTCTTGACTTGAATCAATTCATAAATCTAAGTCTAAAATTGTCACATCACCTAATTCTTCATTAAATTAATCAAAACATTGATTAAGTTAATCCTTCTCACTAAAATCCTCTAGAGAATGCAAGTTGCACAATAAATCAATTACTTTGATTTATTAACTCTTCTATTTTCCCTCACAAGGCATCAAAAGGGAATATTCCCTCATTTGAATTCAAAAAGGCCAAGTGGACTTGGTCCTTCCAACAAGGCATTCAATGCCTCTTATATGTCTTTGACCTTGAGCCAAGTGACATTAACTTCATTCCCTTTCCCTCTTCAACATGTCATTTCTCAAATTTGAAATGCCACCTAATTGCATTTATTGGCACTTTGGCCAAAATGTGATCATTCCTCATCCAATCACATGGGGACAAGTGGCATAATGCCATTGGATTCTCTTTTGTCCCACATTGCTTAATCTTGCTCACTTCTTCCAAATAGAAGTCTATAAATTGGAGACCTCTCCTCTCAATCTTCATCCACAATTCATATGCAAAGTTACTCTCTACAATTGAGAACTAATTTTTCTCATTTCATCCATACATTCCTCATATTTTCACATTTGCACCAAGGTTATGCTGAAATCTCTTTGGAGATTTGACCATTTCAAAATTCATATATCATTGCTACTTAGGAATTGGGAAAGGGCCAATTGCAACACATCATTGGCACCAATTCCCCCATAAGATCATCATTCTATTGGCTAGGTTAGGATTTATCTTCATATTATCTAAGTTTTTTTCTTCATTTCCTAATACTAGTTTAAATAGGTGGATTTCATGGGGAATCCTTCACTCTTTGCATGCATTTTGATCTAACACTATCAATGTTTGTCATCTTTGTGCATTTGCAGGTTTAGGGGTTCACATTTTGGCGCTAGAATGAGGGTAATCTCAAGATTTATCACATTTTTTTAAATTTTCCGTAGTTTTTTTCACGTTTTTAGCTCACATACAAGAAACTGCACCACACACCTAGAAACCCGTGACACCATATAGCACCACAATTTCTTCCCACCTTTGAAATTTGAAAATTAGCCAACTTTCGCTGCTTCCAAACTCCACTGCACCCGCAGTCTTTGTTTCTACAGAGCACCGCATACAGTCAACCACGCAGCACTGTATGACACTGCCTATTTTTCTAAACAGCACCGCACCTGCTAAACAACACCGCACCTGCTAAACTCCGTCGCGGGAACGGTCTATTTTTAAAAAAATTTGAATAAATTTTTAACCTTTTAGCATTAACTTGGTTTGCTGTATTATTGCTCTCTGGTTTTTCTATCATTTTGCAGGTTGGAGAAGAGGAAAAACAAATAAATAAGTCTGTCATGATAACATGTTCACAAAACCAAAGTTTTCCTAAACACTACAAGTGTTGTTTAACACTCCTTAAGAAAAATTGTTAAATATCTTTGGCCTTAGGAAAACTAAATTTACTTTGGGATTAAAAAGAACAAACAATCTTTCTTTATGACAACATGTTTATTTTGTACAAAGTCTTTTTAAACACTAAAGTGTTTTTTAACACTCTATAAAGGATTTGATAAGTTCTTTGATTTTAGGACACAAGTTTTACTTTGGGTTCTAAAATTAACAAAATCAAATTTCCTTTCAAAAGTTGCCAAGGGGCTAAAAAGAACTTTAGGCAAACACACTAGATTTTGTTTAAAAGGTAACAATTTAACAAGGCAAACTCACACTTCCTTTGGTGCTTAAAAAGAAGCCATCATTGCTTTGAGGTTTAAAATGAACAAATGGTTTTCATGTTTTGCAATCTTTGTTACAAATTAATATTATCTAAAATGTGTATGCGCTTCTCTTGTGCTTCATTGCGATCTTGAGAATCAAAAACATTTTGGTAATATTAGGTTGTTAAAAAGATTGCCTCCACATTTCAATTTGGGCACTTAAAATTGAACAAAACATGCGAGTGTGAGCATGACATATTGCGGAGGTTTTCCCCTTTTTTTTTCAACAAAGGTTGTGTAAACGATAGGATATGTTAGCTTGCTTTAGTTTATCTTAGAGGGCCTACCTTGTGGGAAAAAGTAATCACCCAAGGGAATGACCCAACCGAGAACACACTAAAGCCAAGCGACTTCCACCCGGGATATAAGTGTGGATATTGGAACAAAATCCAATATCACGAGGATTATTCCGACGAGATGGACAGCAATGGACTCTTGCCGATGTTGGATAATCCCCCACAAACAGAATGCCTGAATTAGAACCCTTTGTTTAGAAAAAGGCCAAAACCTTGTCTATTTATTGGTGCAAAAGGTCATGTCCTTTGAAGTCGCCCCACATTATACATGCGGTCTTGTTGTGGAAATGGAAAGTATGTCGTGGGAGATTCATGGGTACTAATGCTTGGCTGACTCGAATAAGTGAGTGTCGTGGAGGGGAGCCAGTGTGGTCAAGCATTTATCCATTCGCACAAGATATGCGCAGCTGGATTTATCCAAGTGGGAACCCAACAAGATATTGCCTCATCATCCTAGGAGTGTAAAAGTGCTTGGAAGAAATACATTGCTTGATCTTGAAAACATTTGAAAACAAACATTCACAAATACCTTTAAATTTCAAACCCCTTGTGAGAAACAAATACTCTTGACGATTTGGACACTCTTGCTTTCCCTAGGGATCATATTCCTAGAGGTTTCTAAGTGCACAAATTCTACAATCATTTGTTTTCAACAAGGTTAAATAGAAGGAACTTTTGCCCTATTTTCCTCAATTTCCGCACAATGGACCTTGTGGGATGAGAAAGAAAGTGGGACACTAGACATATAGTTTGAAACCTAAAAAGCAAGCAAGTGTATTGGATAAAAAAAGAATTTCATTAAACCAAGATAAAGAGACAAATTGAACTTCATGTGTGTTGTTTCCAATGATTTCCCGCAAGATCAAAATCCCAAAGCCAAATTTCAAGAAAGTTAGTCTAAAAATCCATGAGCAATGCCTTGAGATGCTCCTTGAAGTAAGGAAAATACTTGTATACAATTTTTACAAAAAGGCCTCAAGGAATAATCCCGCATTGTATGCATTTTATTGTCAACAAAATCCCAAACTTTTTGAAAGGTTTTCTTTTCTCCCATAGGAAGTCTAGCATGTTCTTCAATACTGAGGTTTTCTTGAAAGAGTCATGTCTAGGATAAGATTCAAGATCAAAGTTGTCATTCTCATTCATTCCTCCATCAACCAAGTCTCATTTCGTCATCAAAACCTTTTGTGAGCTCTAGAAACAATCATCACGCTAAACTTAGAAGGCTAAATCAACACCCCCTATCTTGGCTTAACACACCTAGCCAAAATAGTCTCAACCATTGAACAAATTTTTCTTTAGGATAACACAAGTTCCTAAAGTCTATTAGATCACAATTACATTGGCTTAACACACTTAGCCAATTCATCCATTTGTGCAAGTTCCCCTAGGATAACGCAACTTCCTAGGGAATACAACTTCACAAACAATCCTGTTTGACTTAATGCATCTAGTCAAATTATCACGATCAATCAATTCAAAAGCCCTTACAAGTTTAGCATATACCTTCAAGAGTTCTTCAAAAAGGTTTTCACTCACTCATCCCATCCATTTAACCCATCACCATTACCACCATCTTTGATCTTTTGGCTTTCCTAGTTTCTTCTCTTTTGAACCCGAAAGGTTAGGATCAAACGATCCCTATTTTTATGGTTCAAACTAGATCTCAATACAAAAAGAACATGGAGAATATCAATGACATATCAACTTCTGTGGACATGAGTCGGTTAAAATCTGAAATAAACCTTGCGGGATAGAGCAATCCCCCAACTAACTCTCCTTTATCATCACAAAATCCTCAAGAGGAGAACCATGAGGAGGACATCACAAACAAAGACAGGGGAATGACACAATCTCAAATGATAAAGATGGTTCAAAACCCCGAGAACCATAAAGTTGTTAGTGCCATGTTCAAATACTTAAACGCATTAACGGAAGGAGGGGTCTTGTTCCCTTTCGACCTTGATGCAAGCACTATTATAGACATGCCTCTTACAAGTGCATCCCCAACATCAACCATCAATCAAGAAATACCCCACATCATGACAACCATCACTCCGACCTCACCAATTGGAAACAAACGAAGTGCTATGTTTTGAGAGTTACAGCAGCATCGCCTAGTAACCAATAAAGAGATAGCTATCACCACCATGCCGGATAATACTATGCCAGAAAATCCATTGCACCCATACGTCCCACTTGCATTTCATAATCCTACTGGTTCATCTTCATTTCATGTCTTGCCAGCCTATCAGTTATACATACCCACTTCTTTACCACAAGAAGAAGGTGATTTATTTAGAGCAACTGAAGTCGCTAATCCTTTTTCTTTCCAGGATAGCCTACCACCGCTACCCCCATTTCCATTTGTGACCACATCACCACTCGGAGTGGGGTTTCCTCCCCTAAACACCGATAGCTTCTCAGAACAGGGAAATATGCACATCACCTCAAAATCCATCTCTTTTCCCACAACGTCACAGCCACAAGTGGTGACTATCCAAGCCACTGTAACAAACACATCCATTGGTCCTCAAGTATCCCAAAGCATGTCATCTCAAGGACCAAACATCTCCACCACCCCTTCAACAACCCAAATCCCAATCACTACCACAATCCCCCCACCTATCACAATGGTTGGCATGATTCCCATTCCACCACCAAAAGCCAACTCAGCAAATTCATTCATTACCTTAATCCAAACTCTTCAAAAGGAAAACCAACAAAGAATACTCAAGCAACAACAACAAGCCCAAGCCCAAGTGCAAGCACAAGCACAAGCACAAGCCCAAGCACAAGCACAAGCACAAGCCCAAGCACAAGCCTAAGCACAAGCCCAAGCTCAAGCACAAGCCCAAGCATAGGCTCAAGCCCAGAAACAAGCACAAGAACAGTACCAAGCGCAATTGCAAGCAATCCACCTGCAAGCCTACCAACAAGCCCTGCAAGACTTTCAGGCACAACAACAAGCTAAACAACAAGCTTTGTTGGCACAATAACAGCTCGACCAACAACAAGCTTTGTTGGCGCAACAACAGCTAGACCAACAGCAAGCTTTACTAGCTCAACAATAGATTGATAAACAATAGGCTTCATGGGAACAACAACAGATGGACCAACAACAAGCGTTGTTGGAACAACAACAGCAAGATCAACAACAAGCGTTGTTGACACAAATGCAGGCATACCATCAGGCTTTAAACGCACAACCGAGTTTGCAGCAAATGCCCACTAGTACTCTTCCCACCCATCAAACACCTTGAACACCTCACAACTCATTCATCCCACTGCTCGATCTGACCAAAGATGTTGCAACATAGATCAAACTGCTTTCACAGCAAGTGTTGGACTTACAAGTAGGAAAAACCACAAGGACACTAGGAAATTTGTGCCCTTATCCATTTGATAGAAGTCTCACCATGGTACCGTTCCCAAAGAGATTTGAGATCCCCAAATTTGACAAATACAATGGAACGGGCAACCCTGAAAACCACATCAAGGAATTTCAGGTGCACTACATGGAGGTCACATATGATGACACGTACCTAATGTGACTCTTCCCCTAGAGCCTGACTGGTCTAGCTATGGAATGGTTTTCTCGCCTACCCACGAGCATTAAAACATTCGAGGAAATAGTGGAGGCTTTCCTTAAAAATTACGCTTTCAACATGGGTGCGAATGTCAGTCTGGAAGAACTATCTGCACTCAAACAACGAAAAGGAGAGCTATTCGCATCATTCTTGCAAAGATGGCGATCCAAGGCCAATCAAAGCAAGTGGACCATGCTAGAGGAACAACAAGTTTGCACTATCATAACCAATCTAGATGAAAACTTGGCATTCTACCTAAAAATGCATTGCATCACATCGTATGATCAACTGATCCCAAAGGCTCTCAACATCGAAAGAGCCCTTACCACACGAGGAGGTGCACCAACCTTCACTCCACCGCAGGATAACCACCCATCTAACAACTACAATGATAAACCTCGAACATGGTCGAGGAACAAAAATATCACGAACAACGGCGTGGTCGACGCTAAGGTGGTCATCAGTGCCCCTAAGCAGAATACTCAAAACTATCATCAACTGCAAAATCATAATCACAACAATGTGCAGACTAATGCGGTAGTAGCACAGCCACAACAATCTTCCACCAGTCAAGTCAACAATTTGGGTAATCAAGGAGGACCACCTCCCTGCAACAAGTTTCCCCCCAAGCAAAAATTCATATCTCTTGGTGAATCGATTGATTCCATAATGAAGAAGTTGGTCAAAGAGAATCTAATCAAAGTCTCTAACTCTGATCAGTACACGAAACCCATGACCAAGCCACCATGGTATAACAAGAACCTCCTTTGTGACTTTCACAAAGTCAAAGGACACACCACTGCCAATTGCATGAGACTCAAAAACATCATCCAAGACCTCATTGAGGATAAGGTCATCAACATCGAGCAGTTGGCCGGAAACCAAGACCTAAAGATATACACGAATCCGATGTCGAACTAGAACCAAGGGAACAATTAGGGAAATAACCAAGGGAATGATAAGGGCAAGAAAAAGTATGCTAGTGCTAATCTAGTATACGAGGAGATAGTTAGATGCATCGACGAGATGGTCACCGTCATAAATATCAAGGGAGCCAACAATGACTGTGGAGTGACCACATGAGGTTGAAATGTTACCATTGCCGGGGCACCTGCTAAGACCCCCATTTCCAATACAAAGGCCATCCCCTATGATTACAATGTCATTGAACAGCTGAAAAGAACACCCACCAAAATCTCTGCCACCCATAAGAAGATCCTTGATGAAGCACTAGTTGCGTCTACTGTTGCCGCTACCCTTGACATAGAGCAATTTCAGGCTATGGTGGGAAACATCGTTACCCCGAATCTCATTACATTTTTGGATCAAGATTTCCCTCCACAACCATCTCATAACCGCGCACTCCACCTCCAAGTCCCAATCCACAAAAAGAAAGTCAAACGAGTCCTGGTAGATGGAGGTGCAGGCCTTAATATTTGTTTGTTAAAACTTATAAAGAAATTGGGATTCGTCGAGGATTCCATCAATAAGAACAAAAGCATCACAATAAGGGCATATGATGACCAAGAAAGAGTATCCTAGGGCACTATCAAGATCCCCATCCAAGTGGGACCGTCAACTATGGAAACCACCTGTCAGGTCCTCGACCTCAACCTACCATACAATATCCTCCTAGGATGCCCGTGGATACATGGAATGAAAGTAGTGGCCTCAACTTACCACCCATGCATCAAGTTCTCACATCAGATTGAGGAGGTCACTATATATGGGGATCCCGAACCCTTTGCCTACTGCAAAAAATTGGAAGCCAAGTTTTATAAGATCCCTCAAGTACCCAAAAAATGATGAAGGACCATCTACTTCGTACATAGGCCTAGCCAACCTCACCTCCAACTCTGCGACAGAGACACCCGCCATCCCTGACATATCCGAGATTAAGAGCATGATCGAAGACAATGGATGCAGTGACTATAGAATGAAGAGAAATGCATTTGTTGTGGGAGAGTTACCACAATTTCCTAGGTCGCATGGACAACCCCAGTCAGTTCAAACACATGTCCGCACTATTAGAGCACAACCCTCTGGATTCCACTGTTGGGGGGATCTCAGTCAGGAGAATGTGGATGAAGAGGACATTACCAACACACTATACCAAGATGAAAGACCTACTCCTACCTTACCCATGGAGGAAAATAACAGAGGGTTACAAATGATGTTTGGTATGGGCTATAACAGGAATGAGAGCCTGGGAAGAAACAGTGAAGGACGGTTGGAGCCCATCATTGTAGAAAGAAGAATGGGGAACCTTGGCCTAGGGTATACTCCTTCGAGTATAACTGTACATGGCATAGGTACTCCCAGAAGAGCAGTCAGGTCCTCTCCGCAGGTAACAACAACCATTCCTAGACCACCTGTTTGCTTAGGTATCCCACTCGATAATTACACCTTTGACGTCACAGATGTTTGCGTTAATAGTGACGATGATGATACCATAGCAGGTCTCCCTAGGCTATTTGAAGATTCCACCTTATTAATGATGCCTCCACAGCTGAGTCAAACCAACCAACCCACTAAATCACCTTAGTGCACCCCCAACTCATCGATCACAACCAATGGGGACCATTGATTCTAGACTCATTCGAAAATGATGAGGCACTCTCGAAATTTATGGGACTAAGGGATACAATCCCATGTGGGGATCACAAGGCAAGATTCAACATCACACTGGACACACAACCATACTATGGGGAGACGATTGATTCCTTCAGTCGCAAAAGGAAAATATCAAGAATAAGCTCGAAGTTATTGAGTGAAAACCATAGTGTGGCACTCTCTAACCATAAAACAGTAAAAATAAAGGATGCATCCAATGGTGAAAACCTCTCTAAGGCGTCAGAGGATGAAGGATTCAATTTCTCCCTACTACTCTACATCAGGAGGAATCAGCAGTATTAGCAGAACAGTGCAACCCGGTCAACTTAGGAAGGGAGTCGGAACCACAAATCACCTTCTACACAGAGTCTCTCCTGATAGAAGAACATGAACTATTGGTAGCATTCCTAAAAGAAAGAAAAGTAAATTTTGCATGGACCTATGCTGACATGCCAAGTCTGGATCCTGAAGTAGTGGTTCATCATTTGGCTATTTACCCCAGAGCAAAACAAGTCAGACAAAAGCTAAGGAACATGCACCCACAAATAGCCTTGCTCGTCAAAATTGAGCAACAGAAACTTCTGGATGTTGGCTTCATACGCCTGATCGACTATCCAGAATGGGTATCAAATCTTGTACCTATCTCAAAACCGAAAGGGGGCATCTGCATCTACACAAATTTTAGAGACCTAAACAAAGCATGTCCTAAGGATGATTTTCCACTAGCCAACATTGATATGATAGTGGACATGACGGCGAGACATGAGATGCTATCCCTAATGGATGGTTTCTCGAGGTACAATTAGATAACGATAGCAAAGGAGGACTAGCATAAAACAACCTTCACATGTCCTTGGGACACCTACTGCTGGAATGTGATGCCGTTTGGGTTGAAAAATGCAGGAGCTACATACCAAAGAGCCATGACATTGATCTTCTACAACATGATCCATAAAACAGTCGAAGATTATGTGGATGACATATTGGCTAAATCAAAGAAGAGACAAGATCACATAGCAACTCTAAGTGCAATCTTTGATAGACTAGAACAATATAAGGTCAAACTCAACCAGAAGAAGTGTGTCTTTGGGGTACAATCGGGAAAGCTGTTGGGATACATAGTTTCAATGAGAGGGGTAGAGGTGGACCCTGCAAAGGTAAAAGAAATCCTTGAAATGGAAGCACCAAGAACATTAAATCAACTCAGAGTATTACAAGGCAAACTCCAGTCCATCCGGAGATTCATAGCATAGCTAGCAGATAAATAGATCGCCTTTTCACACCTGCTCCACAAGGGAGTAGCCTTCAAATGGAACGAAAAATGTGAGCAAGCATTCAGTAAAATAAAAGAATATCTAGTTACACCACCTGTCTTGATGCCATCAATTACCAGGAAACCATTAGTCCTATACATCTCAGCAACAACAGCCGCCCTTGGCGCCCTTTTAGCTCAACATGATGAAAAGGGAACTAAGCGGGCCATCTACTACATCAACAGAACAATGGTGGTGCATGAGCTCAATTACACTTCAATAGAAAAGGCTTGCCTGACACTGGTATTTGCAGCTTAGAAATTCAGACACTACATGCTAGCTCCTCAAATCAAGCTGATTGTCAAGATGGACCCTCTAAAATATCTATTGTCAAAAGCAATGCTTACAGGTAGAATGGCTAAGTGGGTAATGATATTGTCTGAACATGATATCGAGTATGTAGAACAAAAATCCATAAAGGGACAAGTCATTGTGGACTAGCTTGCAGAAGCTCCCCTCTACACAGATAACCCACTCGTATCAGAATTCCCAGATGAGCCCCTTTTCAACCTTGGTGCAGCTGACCACTGGAAATTGTAGTTTGATGGCTCCCACATGCAGCATGGATCAAGAGCTAGTGTGTTCTTCATCACCCCACAAGGAGACTGTATACCCAGATCATATAAACTAGCATTCCCCTGTACCAACAATATTGCAGAATACGAGGCTCTAACCATAGGCCTCAAGATTGCAGCATAGTGGCAAATCATAGCATTAAAGGTCTATGGGGACTCGCAGCTTATCATCAACCAGGTCAACGGTGAATACCAAATGAAGGATGATAAGCTCGCACCATAGAAAAAGGTGGTAGAAAGCCTCAAGGAATCTTTCATCGACATCACCTTTGAGCAGATACCAAGGACAAACAACAGAGCAACCGATGCAATGGCAACAATTGGATCCGTGCTAGACATTCCTCGCAACGTCTCAAAACACGAATTCCTCGTAGAACAGCTTCTCATACCCACGTTCGAGGTACCAGAGTCAGAATACACATGTGAACTCGTTGGTCTCGGTGATCTTTGGTACCATGTCATATACACCTACCTAAGATTAGGAATCCTCCCAACTGACATCACCCCAAACCTAAAGCAAACCTTTGTCAAAAGGGCCTTACGATTCATCATCCTAGGAGAGACCCTCTTCCGTAGAAGTATTGATGGAACCTTGCTACGTTGTTTAAAACCTGAGGAGGCCATGACTGCTCTAACTGAGGTACACAATGGCACGTGCGGGTCACACTCGAGTGGTATGACCTTGGCTAAAAAGTTCCTGAGAACCGGATACTACTGGCTGACAATGGAGAGAGAGGCACACAACTTTGTCAGAAGATGCCTACAATTCCAATAGCATGGAGACCTTATTCATGCACCAGATCAAGAACTACATCCCATTGTCACACCTTGGCCCTTTTCACAGTGGGGGCTTGATCTCATTGGTAAAATCTCACCTACCTCATCCAATGGCCATAAGTTCATTATCACCGCCACTGAATATTTTACAAAGTGGGTCGAAGCAATTCCCGTGACCTATATCATGGGAAAACAAATATCCAAGTTCATCCTAAACTACCTCATTTTCCGATATAGTGTTCCCCAATCAATTATCTCTGACAATGGGACACCCTTCAAAAATCAAAATGTTCATAATTTATGTGAAAAATTCAAAATCCAGCACTGCTTTTCCACTCCATACTATCCACAAGGCAATGGCCAAACAGAGGCTACAAATAAAACCATCCTGAAAATTCTCAAGAAAATAGTCAATGACTTCGGTCATGACTAGCATCTATAGTTAAATCCTACCTTATGGGCCTATCGCACTAGTATCCACATGCCAATAGGCGTCACCCCATTCTCCCTGGTCTACGGATCAGAAGCCATCCTCCCCATTGAGATTGAGCTCCCGTCACCAAGGATATCACTGCAAAACCTCATCACGGACAAGGAATACAGGGATACAAGACTAAATGAGCTGGAATTACTAGATGAAGGGTGCATGGATGCCTTGAATCATCTACAGGTCTACCAAAATCGCCTGAAATGGAGTTACAACAAGAGGACCAGGCAACGCACTTTCCAAGTTGGTGACCTTGTGCTGAAAGAGAACCAAAAGAATGTGCCAAACCCGGATACAAAAGGGAAGTTTGAGCCCAACTGGCTGGGACCCTTCATCATCACCGCAAGCTACAAAATGGAGGCATATCAGTTGTCAACACCAGAAGGTGAGCCCTTGCAGGAGCCCATGAATAGCTCTCACCTCAAAAAGTTTTACACCTTAAGAACTTGCAAGGTATGAAACCAGAAAATACAAAAAAAATCAGAAAAAGTCCTGAAAAAATGGTTACCTTGATGAAAACCTGGCAAACAGGCATCTTGGTGACAACAAAAAAAATCAAAAAATAAAAAAAATCCAAAAAATCAGAAAAAGGATTAAAAATAGTAAAGAGTAAAAATTCGTCCTCTAGTGAAAACCACTTCGGTGGCGCTTTGGACAAGTACCTTGGTGAAAACTTGGAAAATAGGCACCAAGTGTAAATAAAGCACCCCCCCATCTACCAGGATCTGCATGACTCGCTCATTCCATCGCATCTCAATAAATCATTCATCCACCCATCCGCTCACATCCATACCATAGCCTGAGCTGGTGTCTATATCATATTCCACCATGGTACTACTTGGCACATTTCTAAGGTCAATTTGTCCTGCCTTCATCGAAGTAGTCTATTGCATCACGTTGGGGGCATGTTCCCACCTACATCGGATCAGATTCGTGTATATTCTCATAATCTTCTTCAGAATCAATCTGAAAATCCAAAAACATTTAAAACATTCAAAAATCCAAAAACGTGTCGAAATATCAGAAAATCTTCAAAAAATTCATCATGGAGTCTTGTCAGTCTTTCACCTTGTCAAACTATGTTGTCTCTGAGCTTGAACGTAGGCAAGGTTGATCTTTGATCATCCCCCAAGATAGTTAGGGTCAGTCCTTTAGGTGTCCGTCGGCCCATCTAGTCTACATCTTGAGTCAGTCCTTTAAACAATAAAATGGCAATCTGTTTGTCCATCTTATCTTTGAGTCAAGTCAGTTTGTGTCAGTCGAACTACGTGGTATCTGCGTATATAACATAGGCAAGGCTAATCTATGGATCATCTCCCGAGACCCCTAAGATAGGTCTTTAAGTTAGTCTATTTGTCATAAATGTGAAAATACCAAAAACATTGAAAAATGTGAAAATACCAAAAACAGCCTCAAAATATTGTAAAAACCCAAAATGGTGCATCCATTTCATCTCACTTTCACCCATGATTGTCGTCATTCATAATAAAGTTAGCCATCACTTTCACCCTTTGGTAAGTCAGTCAGAAGCAAGTTTAGCAGGTTCTAAAGTAAGCGCTCAATCATCAAAAGTCTTAGAAGTCTAAGTCAGTAAGAAAGCAAGTTGATCAACTCGGAGTATCAATAGCTTATCACCCAATCAGTCCCATCAAAACCCTGATCACTACAAGTCCTAGGAAGAAGCTTTCCTGCGATGGACATAAACATCAGGTACCCCTCATAGTAGTTAGTCTTGGCTAGCGGTACGAAGAACATTAGCTTGTTTGATTTTTTTATCGTGGTTTTTGTGACATCGTATTTTGTGCTCATTCCAAGGACCTCTCGATGATGCCTAAACAAAACAGGTTTAGAGAGAAAGGAATGGGCCAATGATCATTATCTTTTTATCTACTATGCTTGTGGGATACGCTTGTAAAATAACTTAGTTGTGCATGTTTTATTTTGTTTGTAGGGAGGATATTTTAGGTATCTTGTTGACCACATAGGAAAGCTTGCTTTTTTGTGTTTTGGTCCGAGATGTTTAGAATGTCTGAATTGCATCCCGAATGAAGTATGTGTGTTAAGTGTGAACAAGAATACTCTTATTTGATTATCGAGTCAAAGTCCATCACACTAGGTACAACCGCCATCCTGGTTCTTAATACCTTGATGCATCGTACCCATGTGTGTTATCAAACATAACGCAATTGACCCTTTGAAAATCTCAATTCCTAGCAATGCAAATCACCATCTCCATCCTAACTAATTCATTAATTATGTGTTTCTTCTACCTTCTTTCCACACTAATAGGGTATCATAACAGTAATCAAAGCATCACCCATGCATACACCCTGCATCCACACAATCATTAGCATTAAAACACATGGCATCATATCATTATCTTAAAATATGTTATTCTAAACATGTTTTAAGCACAAGCATTACATCATACATAATCATTCACGTCCATAATCATTTACGACCATTACCATTTGCATCTATCATTACATCATCAAAACATGAAAAATACACAAAAGAAAATGCATCCATAAGCATAAGAACAGAAACATCTCATAACATCTCGTAAGCATTATACATTTGCATATCATACATGTGCACCATACATATCATAAAAGGGTGAATCATCTCATATATATCATCAAAAATTACTATTATGATACAAAATCGAATCAAATGTGCATCGAATACATAGTACAGTAAGGCCAAAATACTACAACCCGTATATCAAAAATGAAGCAAACTGTCCTGTGATCAAAAAGGGGGCGGGCCTTGCTGGCTGCTACCCTCCCCATCTTACCTCTCACCATGGGCCTCTGCCAATTGCCTCCCTGTCTGCTGGGAAAATTTTGGCACTCTGCGGTCTGATGGTACTACCTGTCGATAGTGATGCTGATAGTACTTGGCCTCTATGATAGCATCCCTCTAATCTCGGATATCAACTGATTGGCCCCGAGATGTGGAAGCAACACTCTCTAACTGTCTATGGTATCCTATCTCTCGATCCCTCTCGGATCGTGCCTGGTCTCTCTCCGCAGTTAGAGCCTTTACTTGCCCCTATAGCTGTTGAATCAGCACATCTCGGTGATTGGGCTGCCCTACTGGCTGTCTCGCTGGTGGCCCCATTGGCTCTTGCTGAGGATCTACCCTTGGCTGACCATCATGTCCTCCTACTCAGACAGGTGACTGTTGTGCCCGTCCCTGGGAGGTGTCTGATCAGGAGGTGGCCCACCTCATCCTCTGCCCCGCCCTCTGCCAGCTACCCGACCCCTGCGTCTGCATCATGGAACAACTGCGCCTGGAACTGTCAATCTGAGTGGTGTCTGAACCAAGCCCTATAAGCTGGAGTGACCCCCGCATCTGTCGGCCCCTGATCATATGGCCACGGTCGGGCCACTAAATGCCTAAATGAGGACACCACCTTGGCTGCCGGGATGGGTTGGCCCCATGCTGTCTCTCTAGTGGTACGTGCGAAAATGGCCACATACTGGTCATCAGGCCTATCCTGTACCTCCCCAAACTAACGAGCAACCCTATCTGAAATATATCTCTCAATCATGGTGTGCTCTCGGCCCTACATCAATCTGTCTTGCATGGAAAAGAAGAGATGTTGATCATCATCTCGCCACGGACCAACACCCATCCACGGTCTCTAGACGAACTCTCTCATATCATCAAGAACTCGCCACCAGTGCAGAATACCACCTGCGCCAATGAAAGAAAAGTGCATCAAGGCCCCACCATACTGCCAAACAAGGGGATCATCTATCTCCAAAGGAACCGGTGTGATATCCAGGCGAAGCACTGGGATCCTCTCCCATGCCTAGACATGTAGTAAGGTACCTCCTGCCCTGATGGACCTACTGTCCAAGTACGCAAACTCATGAAGATCTTTGTAGAGGGACGCTAGTAATATTGGTCCCCAAGAAAAGCACTCCCTATGGTGAACCATCTGATGCCATGCTAGTCCCCATCCTGGACTGAAGTATCGGCCCCACCGATCAGGTACTACAAGGCCTGAGATAATAGCAGCAATAATCAACCTGTACGTCTGCACGCGGTCATGATATAGCTCTAATTCAATCTTTTCGTCGCAAAACTCAATCACATCCAACTACATAACCTCGTAACAAGCCTGTCTACTAGCATCTGGATCATAGATGACTCGGGTCCCGTGAATAGGCAATCGAAAGATGTGCCATACATCCTCGAGAGTGATAGTGGCCTCACTAGTAGGAAGGTGCAAGGAGGAAGTCTCACTATTCCATCGCTCCGCCAGAGCCGTAAGCATGCCTAAGTGAGCCCGAACAGGAGGGACGTATGCAACATAATAGAGACCAATGGCACCAAGGTGCTCCTGGACCAACTCAGGCATAGCCCCTACTCTGCTAAGCACAGGCCATCGATACTCCCACGAGTAAAGTACACTAGGCTCCTCCTACACAGGGAAGGTAGTCGCGTCAGAAAAAATAAAGTTTCATTGCATTTCAAAGTTTAAATTTTCCCTAAACTAGAAAATGCAGCACTATTTGTGGGTGCGGCATAGTTTGGAAAGTTCCAAACTACACCGCCGCGGTGGAGTTTACCATTTTGACAGTCGCAAAGTGGCCTGCGCGACACACTTTTCATATGCGGTCCTCCTTAACGAAAATCCTAAATTCCTAACTACGCCGCACGGTGGAGTAAGGACATGCGGTGGACTTTTGATTAACTAAATGCTAAATTGCAAAGTGGCCCGTGCGGCGCACTTCGCATATGCGGTGCAATAGGGGACCACACGGTTGCAATAATGCATTTTCAGCGGTGCCATATAGCACCGTGCAGTTTGTGCAAGACTTGAACCCTAATTAATGCACGTAAAATGATAAATTTAAAAGTTGGATAGGGGTACATACCATGGGTCCTGTGACAACTGGCTGCTAGTGCGTCCGAACCCTCTCCGACACGTGCCTGGGAAGCTATTGTTGCGCCATTCCAACCAAGACTCAGAGCTCAAATGTGAAATATTCTAAAGGCTAAGATGTCAAATGAATTCAAAGTGACCCCTCAAGGTCTATTTAAGCCTAAAAATTAGTGTTTTTTGACCTAATTTGACCTTCTAGCTAGAGTTTTGGTCCCTCGAGCCCGTTTTCATCCAACCAAGAGTCATTTTGCATCCCTTCTGGCATTTTAAGGCATTTTTTTGGCATTCTAGGGCATTTTTGGTCTATCGGGCACTTTGTCATCTTTTTCACGAGATCATCCAAAAAATTCAAAATTTTCATCTGATCTCTCGAGGGGGTAGTATCCAGCAATATCCTTTCGCTGGGGCAGTAGTGAGGCATCTGAAAAAATTCAAAAAATCGTGGACCTTTGATCACAACAGTTTATTCTTTGAATCAATGCAACAAGTACATTGCTTCAAAGAGGGGCAAAATGTAGACATGGAAAATGTACAAGTTCGTTTTGGCACACCTAATCCCGATTACCAACAATGCTTCTTCTTAAATCGCATTCTCAGGATTTCATCACTTTCTATCTTTTAATTGAATAAATCACTATTTATTGAATTAAGTCTTTCTATTTCAAAAATTAAATTAATCATTTAATTTAATAAACCATTGTATATCTATTTAATTAAATAAATCATTTTATTTAATTAAAATCTCTAAAGTCCTATTAAATTAAATAAATTAAAACTTTATTTGATTTAATCTAACATATTCCTTCTTGATTAAATAAATCAAATCATTTACTTAATTAAATCATTTCCTCTCAATTCTTGACTTGAATCAATTCATAAATCTAAGTCTGAAATTGTCACATCACCTAATTCTTCATTAAATTAATCAAAACATTGATTAAATTAATCCTTCTCACTAAAATCCTCTAGAGAATGCAAGTTGCACAATAAATCAATTACTTTGATTTATTAACTCTTCTATTTTCCCTCACAAGGTATCAAAAGGGAATATTCCCTCATTTGAATTCAAAAAGGCCAAGTGGACTTGGTCCTTCCAACAAGGCATTCAATGCCTCTTACATGTCCTTGACCTTGAGCCAAGTGACATTAACTTCATTCCCTTTCCCTCTTCAACATGTCATTTCTCAAATTTGAAAATCCACCTAATTGCATTTATTGGCACTTTGGCCAGAATGTGCTTATTCCTCATCCAATCACATGGGGACAAGTGGCACAATGCCATTGGATTCTCTTTTGTCCCACATTGCTTAATCTTGTTCACTTCTTCCAAATAGAAGTCTATAAATTGGAGACCTCTCCTCTCAATCTTCATCCACAATTCATATGCAAAGTTACTCTCTACAATTGAGAACTAATTTTGCTCATTTCATCCATACATTCCTCATATTTTCACATTTGTACCAAGGTTATGCTGAAATCTCTTTGGAGATTTGACCATTTCAAAATTCACATATCATTGCTACTTAGCAACTGGGAAAGGGCCAATTGCAACACATCATTGGCACCAATTCCCCCATAAGATCATCATTCTATTGGCTAGATTAGGATTTATCTTCATATTATCTAAGTCTTGTTCTTCATTTCCTAATACTAGTTTAAATAGGTGGATTTCATGGGGAATTCTTCACTCTTTGCATGCATTTTGATCTAACACTAACAATGTTTGTCATCTTTGTGCATTTGTAGGTTTAGGGGTTCACATATCCGAACTAGAATTCCCTAGAAATGGGATACACAGTGAAGTTCAAGATATGGGTGTCTGTATACAGGGTCTTGAGCCTAAGGTCTATGTTAAAAATGATGGGATTGGTGATGCTAGTCAGTAGGGTCCTATTCCTAAGTACTTGTATAAAATATAAATGGATTGTATTAATTTCATTACAGAGATAGAAATGATAGTTTTCAACAAAGAATATGTTGAGGAGACTTGTTTGGCTGAAAATGAGAAATTTTCAAGTTGCAGGGGATCATACATATGTGAGCAAGCAAACCTATCAACTGATGATGCACTTGAACATCTTAGTATTAACCACATCAATTATGATCTACTGAACTCATCCTTTGAGACATTTTGTTTTAATTTGAGAAATGATTTGAAGAAAGGATGGGAGTGTATTGATGATCCTAAAACATGAGTATTTTTTAATGCCAGGGAAGGTGTGGATAATGTTTTTTGTAGAAACAGCCCTAGTAATGGAAAAAGTGCTATGGGGATTGCTGAAACAGTTCCTCGAGGAAGTGAAGAGTATGGCAACACAACTGGTTTATGTTGCTCTGATGAATATGAGCACCAATTTGAACAAAAGCCTGTGTATGAACAATTTTTGTTCATCACACAAAGTGAATGTGTGCTTAATATGGGATAAAGGCTAAATGACAATGACCTTGGAATTCCAGATGTGAAATGGAAATGTCATTTCAAAGGGTTAGGTCATATGTCTCTGAATGAAAATTATAAAAGGAATGAATATAAGGGTTTCCAACTTAATGAGAAAAACAAGTTGGATATCAATCAGTATGATGATAATGATCACGTGGATTATGAATTTTTTATTTTCCCTGTTCCATTGGATGAACATTTGGTGAAATATAATTATAAACTGAGTTAGATGGGATGTTAAAATGATCATGTATTCATATTTCAGTTAGTAATCGGTCACAGTTCATAGAGGGACATGAATAAAAGAGATGATTATAATTTCCAACACAACAACATGACCAACTGGTGGGCGATTCATGATAGTGTTTTCAGCCTTTGCATGATGCAAGTAGTGGAAAATAGGGTTTTTGACAGAGGAAAGCACCAGTTTCAATGTTGGTAGGCTTGGGGCCACCAATTAATGTTGACGCTTAATAAAGTTGCAAAGTGTAGGATGAAATCTTGCATCTTGTACGAAGCTTCAAGAAGGAGGGATATCAGATCTCTTGTTTTGGCCATGTAACCTATGTAAATACTATACATATGATGTATTCTTTGGTCTGGTCTTCCTACCTAGTCCTTGCTTCTAGTTCTCTATGCTCAGTCTGCTTCACATGAAATTTTAGATTCTCGCTCTATTCACTGAGGAACATACATCCCCAACTAGAGCCACAGATGGAACCCTTGAATTTTGGTTCCATTTTTTATCTCTACAAAAAAATTTCATTCTTTATGTGCCTAGACTTAGGTTTTGCTCATGGCTCTTGCCATTGGAATTTTGTTGCTCTATTTTAAAACCATAAGTCTTTGGCTTGGTCAATGTTATGTTCTATCATTGACCTGTTGTTGCCCGATCCCAATCGTCTTAAAACATCTTGAGTCATTAAGACTCGTGAGGTGACCGACCCCTCGTACCTAGGTCCGACACTCTTATAATTTATATAAGGTTTATCAATTAACCTTATTTGGCATTTACATCCTTTAAAAATATTATGTACTAAGTCCTTGAGGACTTTTATATGTCATCCTAGGCAATTCCCCCTTTTAAAACAACTTACGAGCATGTGCTAAATTTTCCACTTAAAGCCTCATTCACCATCTAGTTCTATCACTTATCGCTAATGGCTTTTAAGTTTGTGAACTCAAATGAGTGATAAGCGATGAGCGTTGTCTCTTTGATTTCACGCATTGCGGATCTGTTTTAAATGTTCAAATTTATATTATCAATGTGCAATGGACTTGTTCTACATGTTATTGTTGGTATCGCTAATTGGTCATGTATTTTCTAATAACGATTAGCGATACATGATGGCCTTTTCTTCCCTTTGTATTTTCTCATATCGCTCATTGCAAATCCATTTTAAGATTGATGTTTCAAATTGGCGATGAGCAATGTGGTCATTTGTTCAAAATTTCTTTCACTAATCTGAAATGCTCTTATGAGTGATGTATCTTGTGCCATTGATTTTTAATGTATGTGCACATGTCTTGATCCTACTCCATCACCTTTTTGCCCATCATTGATGTGATCTGAAGAAAAAATAATGAATCCATGACGCGTGATGGAAAGGGAACGTGATCAAGGAAAGGTCTTAGATCCAATGACTGAGATCTTATCACGTGAATGCTCACATCGCTAATTGAACCTACATAAGGTAAAGTGAATCCGCGATGCATGATTTGAGATGAAGATGTCCAAAGAGAGCAATGATCCAACAATCTATTTTCATCACACCAATGCCCTCATCACTAATTGAGCCTTGAAGCAGTGGGGAAAATATGTGACGCGCAATGGGATATTCTAGGGAATATTCTCTTCAAGTGTCGGCTTTGTGTACTTCACCGATATAAATGAAAAGGTACAGATCAAGGTTGGCGATGCATGTTGATTGTCAGATCGTGAGTGGCTAATGAAGATTAAGGGAGGACATGACAAATTTTTGGCATGTTTCACCATTTTTTAGAAACAAGTTGTAAAAGGTTGGAAACGGTGTTCAAGGTTGCCATTGATGAAGTTTTAAATCCTCAAAGATCGATGGTCCAGATTCAAAGATTTGATGCTCAATTATCAACTCGGTTGCATGACGATCTCTTAAATCATTAATTGTTACGTGCTCTAAATTGTCTATTTAATACAAAGTTCTTTCCGTTTGATCTCACCAGTTCTAGTCTGCAGAGAGTGTGAATTGTGGGTGTCAGGTTTCCAATTACAGAGGATATTGATGTCTTATCCCAGGTGAGTTGGTCTTTTGTGTGGGCTCAATTTTATTTCATGCTTGAGTTTGTATGGGAGTTTTATATTTCTGGGGCTTGTTAAAATTGTATGGGTCTATGGGTGTGCTTTCCTACAATTTTAATTCAGGACTTAAGGTTGATTCTCTTCGCTCAATTTAAATTTGGTATAGCTTCTACCCTATGTTTTGTCAAATGGGTAAGTCGGGTGAGTCAATTCAACCAACTAGGAGGTCTAGACGAATCAGTGTGTTTGAATATCATGAGGATATCTCTATCGATGAGGAAGTAGTCCCTGCAACTTGCATAGCTCTAAAGGGTAAAATGAATGCCTATCATCAAAGGAAGAAAATAATTGTTCAAAGTGTGTACAATTTGAGAAATAGGACCATTTCAGAAGAAATGGTAAAGTTTGAAGGAAAGGAGTTGGATGATCCAGCAAAGAAGGCCAAGAAAAGAAACAAGAGTCACAAGGATTTCCTGGGGGAATATAATTCTCCCATCGTGCTCTTTGATAGCCCTTCAGACAATGGAGGTGACACCGACTTAAGGTATAGGAATTTTTCTCTCTCTCTGGTACTTTATGATAACTCTGATGAGGATGTGGTGATGGCTCCTCCAGTTGCATCATGACCAAGGGGTGGTCGAGCTTACTCTGATGTTGACGAATCAGAGTAGTTCCTCCTCGTTTTTGTTTTCGATGACACCATTGCCACTGCATCAGGATTGTTCCCTTCAACGTGTTCGCGATTTTGGTCATTTACTCTTCCATGATGATGTGGATTTTTTCTGACGGATATGCTTTTTCCAAGAAGTGTAGGTTTTTTCCTCAGTTTCTTTTGAATATTTTTTGCTTGATGTGGATGTTGCAACAACGACTAACTGTGCCCTAAGGGTGATGTGGCTACTTTCCTTTGACAACTTTTGGAGATTTTTTGTCTTCTACTTCCCCCTTGTTATGCAAATGATTACATTTAACTTTTTATAAAAGGGATTTCAGGGTTGATTATGGAGATTCAGGTTTTTAGTCTCAGAATGGTCTAGGTGAGCATACTAAGCTCAAAAGGAAATATAAATGTAAATAGATAGATTTATGAATATACTAGGGGAAAATTTTAGGGTATGAGCTATGATGTAATGGTTTTAAATTATTTTACAGTAACACCAGTAATATAAGTATTAGTTCTAAGATATATGCTGTGCTGTGTAACTACCTTGCAAATTATGAGTGAAATTGTTAATGATAGTTTCATTTGTATTTCGTTGTTTAAACTGAATGAATGATTTTATTTATGCCTCAATTCAAAGGATTGATTTAACACTGAAGTAAGGTCATGGGTTTGTGAAGAAATTACATAGGGTTTTGTTAAGAAGCTATATTTTAGACATCGTGAGTTGAATGCTATAAGGTAGTATATCAATAATCCAAAATTTACTGAGTTGAGTTGTGATGGTATTACTAATCAATTACAGAGGTGACTCCATCATCCCGTGGATGAGGCACTAGTCTATTTTCATTATCTTATCTTAGAGTAGATTGAGTTAGTAACACACATAGCTAGAGGCTTAAAATGATAATAAAATCATAAATTATTTCAATTACAATGTCCCAACCCAAAGTGTTGCATTATTCCTTGTAATGGATGACAGTTTGTTGGTAGGTTAGCCAAACCTTCAATGAATGTTTCCCACTTGCACTTTGGAGGAATTCATCTCTGTATTGAAATTCTCTTGTTTAAGGAATATCATATGAGCATGTTTAGGATTACCCTCCTAGGTCTCATAGAGCCCGAAGTGAAGAAGTAGGGACCTAAGAATCCTTACTTAGGTTTTGGCCAATCCTTACCCTTGCTGATAATTGAATTATAGCCAATTCATAGGTGAGGTGTGAGATCAAGTTTGGTTCATAAAAAAATAACCAACATAGGGTAGAGGGTTTAAGGGTTGAGGTTTGATGGTTTAGGGTTTAGGGTAGAGGGTTCAAGGGTTTAAGGGTTTAGGGTATAGGGTATAGGTTTGAGGGATTAGGGTAAAGAGTTTAGTTGGGTTTAATGGTTTAAGGGTTGAGGTTATAGGGTTGAGGGATTAGGGTTGAGGGTAGAGGGTATTAGGTATTGGGTATATGGTAGATGGTATTGTGTTAAGGGTAGAGGGTAGAGGGTAGAGGGTATTGTGTTGAGGGTAGAGGGTAGAGGTTTTAAGGGTTTAGGGTTGAGGGTTTAGGTCTCCCATCCCTCTATCTCCCACTCCCTCTCTTAGGTCTTCCCTCCCACACTAACTAAAAAACTCTCTCTTCCTCTCAAGTCTCTCTCTCTATCTCTCAGGTCTCCCGCGCTACCTAGACTAATCCGTCTCACTCCAATCCCCTCTCTCACACCCCTTCTTTGTTAGGTCTCACATACCTCCCACCCTACCTAAACAAATATATTTCACTCTAAATCCCTCTCTCTCTCTCTCTCTCTCCCTTTTGTATTTTTGTATCTCTCAGGTCTCATCCTTCCCAAATCCTCTCTCGTTGTCAGGGCTTCCCCCCCACCCTAATTGGATAACTCTCTATCCCTCTCAAGTCTCTATTGTTCTCAGGTCTCACTCCCTACCATGCTAACTAGACTAGTCTCTCTCACTCCTATCCCCTCTCTCTCTATCTCAAGTATCACTCCCTTCCTCTCTATATTTGGAAAAAAATTTCAAAGGAACACATTTGGCGCTCACTAAATTTGGCAAGGGCCAAATTTGGCACTCTCCAAATTTGGTGAGCACCAAATGTGTTTTTACCTTGAAATGGTAAAATAGGGGTTGACCTCGTGATTCAGGCCCACATGCTTCTACTTTTGTCTCATTCAACACTTTATTCAACTCAAAAATGCCTTTTTTATGTACTTGACTCCTTGTTGTACCAATCTATGCTTGATCCATCACCTTTTTACCACCAATTTGCATGATAGACAATGAAGAAGAAGACATTTTGAAGTTTCTACATCATTTTACATTATCTCAAGTAATATATTCATTTTGGTAATATTGAAATGTTTATATTTAGTATATTTGTTTGTTTTTTACAATATAAACTAAATTTGTTTCATAATTTTATTAATCATAACAATTGGACATAGAATTCAACATTGAATTAGATGGGATTTGCATAAAAAGTTTAATTTTTATGAGTTTGAAGAAAAAAAATGAAATACATGACATAATTTAGATGAATTCATGTTTAAAATTATATAAATGACATCAACTTAACACAAATTTTCTGATGAATTCTATTTACATTGCTTATAGTAGTCCATTTCCAGCATGGCTAGTGGAATTCACTCTATTTCATGTTAGGTAGATGTTTATATTGTGTGTTTTTTTTTGACAATTATAGACCATTCATTTGATGATTTTATTAATATTCATTGCTACATATAGAATTCAACATTAAATTAGATGGATGTTGCATGTAAAAGTTTAAATTTTAGGAGCTTGAAGATAAAAATGGAAAACATGACATAATAGATTCAAATTGTGGGAAAACTTTTATTTTCAACTAATTTGGAAAACCTAAGAGCTTTCATCAATTTTAATGCAAGTTTCCATTAATTTTTTGTGCCATAAAAAAATCGCCTTCATTATGTGCTTAGATAAATTCAAGTGACTTGACATAGTTGTTAATGCAAGTTTCCATTCATTCATACCATTTACCTTTCTAAGAAATAAAAAAACGGAAAATTTTGTGCAATTGAAAATGATTTTTGTCTTTCTTAGTTACCTCATTTCCAAAGAAATAGTGAATAATTTCAAGATATAGCATCACAAACCCTTCTTTGAATTCATGTTCTTCATGGCTTGGTTGACAATCACAATGTGGTTTTGACAACAAGAAGCACAATATTCTCTAGTTTCCAAAGCTGGCAGCAACTTATACCCTGGGTTTGTCACTTCGTTTCTCCTAAGCACTTTTCCACAGTCCAAATACTCCCCTCAAACCCTTATTAACATTGATCAATGCTTACATGAAGCGATTTTGTACAAATCCCTCAAAGTACTAGGTTTTACATAGTATAGTTGCAAAAATAAGTAAAGTTTCCTCAATAACTTACAAAAAATGATTATTTAGCAACCCTCTTTTTCTTAGCACATGCATATAGGCCTACAAAAAATTAGTACCAAGTTTCATATATTTTCACCAAATGCATCAAAAGTTATGGGTTTTTTTGAAGCTCGCTATAAACCCTAGGTTGGGGACAACAATGTTTGATAAGATATGCAATGTTTGATAAGTTACATTAGTTATGAAATGTAAAGTAATTCTTTGAGTTTTAAAGATATGAAAAGCAATGTAATCAATAATATGAATATGTTTCATAAAATACAATGTAATCAGTGGTATGGATATGTTTGAAAAAATGCATTACTTTTCTTGAGGTATCATGTATGAAAAATGTTGTAGCATAGACATGTTTGATAAGATGCATTGGTAGACATGTTCAGAAAATGTGGTAGCATAGAATAAGGCAGTGAGCTATTTGAAAGAATGCCTCAAATAAATGTAGTCTCATGTTGATGTCCATCAACATGAGAACACATTTCTTGGAGGCATTTTTCCAAACATCTCACTGCCTTCTTTCATAAAAATGATTTGGTAGACATGTATGAAAAAGGCTAAGTTAGACATGTATGGAAAATGTTGTAGCATAGAAATGTTTGATAAAATGTAATGTAATCAGCGATATCAATACGTTTCATAAAATGCATTACTTACTTTTGTTCTATGTGTGTTTATGAGCATATAGCATTCAACGTCATGTCGAGGAAATGACCAAAGCCTCTAAGAACATAATATTAAAAATGCAAGGAGAAGAGACTAAAATATTGTAGCTCATGAAGAAAAGGAATTGCAACCCATACATAAATAAATTCCCATGCAATCTAAGAGAGATGTCTAATTGGAAGCACAAAGGGCATGAATAAAAAAAATTCATGGAAGGACACAAATGGATGCCAAAGTTGGGGGCACATCATCAACCATAGGTGAAGTTCAATGCACATCTCTAGTTGAAGACACTCCAACAACACCATGTGGTTTTCCAATTACATTAGAAATCTCATCTACAGTTGAAGACACAACATCAACAACATTAGGTTTTTAAATTACATTAGAAAACACATCTCTATTTGAGGAACTCCACAAATGAAATCTCAATTTGGAGGTACAACATCGTTTACATGTCAATCTCAAGGTATGTCATCAACTGCACCTCCGGTTGAAGGTATGCAATCTATCCCTGATGTTGTTGACATTCCTAATGCTGACATAAATTTACATTTCAGAACTCCTCCTAGAGTTTTGCATATAAAACCTAAATTTTTGATTGATATTGATTCCAATGTTTCGAAATGGATGCATAATAAGATTCCAAAATGTACATGTCAAAGATATGCATAGAGCATATGGAGTTTGTTTTTTGAGAAGCTAAGTGAGGGTAGAAGATGCCAAATATTTTTTGAAATGATGAGGCAACTCAAATTTAGGCCCACCATGAAGGCTCTTGGCTAAGAGTTTTGAATGACTCAAGTGAAAATTCCATTGTAAAAAATTGATGAGTGCATACAAGAGCGTGGGTTCTACCTCATGTACAAAGGATAGTTGTGCCACACAACGTGTGATGGCAACAATAATATTAAGAAATCAAATAAGGAACAAGGTGAACCTTACAAAGATAAGTAATTATTTGAAAGTAAGTAGATCATCTGTAATGAGAGCCAAAGGAAGGTGTGAAAGAGTGGAGGATACAAATAGCAATGAGTTATGGGAATTCTTAGGTAGAGTGCCACAAAAAGATAAAAGAATTGCTCAAGCCTTGAGATCTATAATAGTAGATTATTGGAAGGATAACACAAGGACGTCTCCCAATCCAAGAGATGTTGTAAGAAGGAGAATTGGTATTCAAATCTGTGAGCCACATCCAAAGCATTATTTGGATACCACTCTAACCCCATTTTTTTCTGATTTTGTACAAAATTTTCCTCAAATTAAAATATGTCAAAGACATTTTGAAATGCTAAGGCCCTTTTATGTCAAAATAAATCACACTACTTTTTGTTGTAGAGTACATATTGAGTTTTCTAACCATTATGATGTTTATCAACGTATATGTGTAGATATGAATACTAACAATGTTTTGCAAGAATGTAACATAAGGCCTCCACCTAATTTTATGTGAAAGAGTGGATGGTCAAGTTTTTTAAAAAAAGTCATGTTTGGATGGCACATGTGATCATTGTGGTGGCATGCATCATTTTCCAATTTTCCAGCACATGGCTAGTACACACACAATTGGAAATAAAATTATGGAATTTGGCAAATACAAGATAGTGGCCTATAGTCTAAAAGATGGGAAAGAAGAAAAGAAGTGTGAATTTGTCAGTGATAAAATTCGAGTGTATCAATTTATGGGAATTTTTTGTGATCAGGTGGTCTATGAGTATGCAAGGAATGCACATAGAACTCGATGGTAGGACTCATAGTTCAAGTTATGCAAGGACAAATTTCCACTTCATAGCATCAATTTAGTTCTCGACTTTGTGGAGAACTACACGCTACAACCAAAAAATGAGATGCAATCACAATACTAGAACTCCACATAGGTTGCTATATTTGTGCATAAAGCATTCATTCATGCAAATGATAGTGGTGGAGCTTTTAAACTCTTTCCCTTGTGTTTTAAATTTTTTTTCCTGGGATCTAATTGATTGGGTCGTGGGTTTTCTTTTCGAGCGTTGACTTGTTACTGATGGTGGTCGGTCACTTAAGTGGTCTTTTATCCTTATTCGGTCGTGACTTTACCGGCCCCGTTTACCCGTCCTCTCGGTCTTTTATGTCATGACCGTATTATATTTTCATAATGTTGGGCTATTGAATTATTTTAGATTAAACATCTAAAAATATTTTTGACCTTGAGGGTTATTTCCCCGTCCACCTAGTCTGTCCCTTTCTTTATGAATAACCTTTTCGCATGTGCATATTGTGTGACCATTGGATGAAGTAATTTTAATCTTCATCGTTCCTCGTAGACCTCAAAAGGTTTCTGCTAATGTCACAAAAATGGTGTGAGGCATGCAAGATGCTGCCACCTTTCGCGTTTGATGGCGGGGACTAGTTGTGCTCGTTGACTAATGATGGAAGTTGATGTTGACAACTATTCAATTACTGACGCATCGTGGCCGTCCCTCGCTGACCTCACATAATTAAAACTTATGTTTCAATAATGTTGTGAGGTGTGAGATTTGGTGATGCATGGACACCAATGTTGTGTGCTAGTAACAAAGGTGGGGCCCATTCCATGCTGATGTGGTGCTTGGTAGGTGAATGTCTTGTCCATTTGGTGACTCGAGAGTGGACGTGGCATTTTCAAACTATTTTGACTTAATCTGAGCCATTCTCCTGGCCAACATTGTTTTTGATCAATGGCTCGTATTTAAAATAAATTGGTGTTGTACTATAGCCATTTTATCTCACACAAGTGAATAGTAATGGTCGACTTCGAATCTTCCTATATAATTAAATGCTAAAATTTGCAAATTACTATTTCCGTGATGTATCTCTACATTGAGGAAGAATTGCTTGGTATCGAGTGAAGCAAGCCGTTGTTGCGATTTCTCAATTTCACTACCCTAGATGTTCTACGAATGAAACCATAAGTAGCACATATGACATTCCTTGTAATTTTTGAAGATTTTATGGTTGCTTGTTGAGCAATTAGCGATTGTTTCCCGTTCTGTTCTTGAATAATTGTTTGAATAGATTTTCTTTTAGAGCTCATCTAGATAATTGTTGGAGACTTTAGAATTGTGAGGTAATTTTTTATTTAAGGCTAAAGGAAAAAAAATTTAATTACTTTCCATCTGCAAATAAGAAAACCCTAGTTCGAATTATCACTTGTTTAGTATAAATGGTACCCAAGGCCCGAAGTTCTGGTTCTGAAACCACTACCAGGACTTTCTCCCAAGATATTATTGATTTGTTAAAACCCTCTACTAACAAGAAGCCGGAGGTAAAGGTCTTGTTCTATGGGCCCCAACTCTTGGAAGGACTAACATACAAGCAATGTGGAATTCAAGATGTTGAGCTACCATATACCGGGTGGGAATTGTTCTCCAATTAGTTTGGGAATAGGAATTTGTCAGTTCCTTTCTGTAACCCATGGAGGTTAGACCTGGGTAAGTTGGTGGTGCCTAATGTCTATTTGGATGTAGATATTTTGAAGGATATTGCTGCAAGATATGACACTATCACCCAAGTTGTCAGAACCCACGGTGGTGTGCAGATGATCAAGATAACTAGAGAAGAAATTGCAGAGATTTTCAAGTTGCACGAATGGAGTCAAGATATGGTTCCTATTGACCTTGAGGTTTTTAGACAAGAATATAGAAATACTAAGGGTTTGTTCAGAACATCCCTTTTGATACCTCATTTGGCTGTCTCAGGAAGAGGAGAAAATCACAAGAAGGTAGTGATTGGCAGGAATGAGCCTGAACCTTTTCCTGTGGACTATTTCTCCCCTTATTTCAAAAAGACTGTTTGTGCTTTATGTCAAGTTCTTGGAGTCAGTTTAAAGACAACCTTGCCTACCGATATTATGTATATGGCAGTAAATCTCCAGCACCCAGGTTTCAATGTGGTGTATGATTTTTACACTTACCTAGTGGAGAAATTGCACATTGGTCTAGTAGCTCTAAAGGAAGGGAAGAATTGGGCTGGATTCAAATGGTTTTCCCTGTTAATCCACATGTTTCTGTATAGGGGTCAGGCTATGTTTGAAAGAGATATGGAGTTAAAGAAGAAGGAAGGTAATATTGAAATGCCTGTCGAATATTGGACTAGGATTCTTGGCATGCATGATCATAAGTTTGATTATGTAAATTTCCATAATGTCTCTGGATCTACATTAAGGAAGGCTCTGGTTCATGGAACCCTAAGGATTCTAAAAGAAATTCATGACTTCTTGAGGCCGATGGAGAGGAGGCTTGAATTGAACATAATGCACAATTGGGGAGACATTATACCCTATCATAACACAATAATTTTTAGGGTTTTGGCACCAATGTCAATCCAAGGGTTCTGCCAAGGGAGGTGCCCCCTTAGAATTGGATTTGTGGAAATCATGAGGCAATTGGGAGGTGCTCAAGAACTACACTTTTCAGTTTAACAAAATAAAGGTTCTTTCTTTCCTGAATACACAAAATTTTCCGATTTTGTTATGGAAAAGAAAGGATGGAAAGAGTTACATACATTACTTGGGCCTTATAGGCTAAGGACTGTGTGCCCCAGGAATCATGATCCTGAGGGATTTATCTCTCAAATGAAGGAAAAGCATCGAACATGAGCCTTTATCCACAATTTCTACTTTCCTGAGGACATCATCAAGAACATTTTTGATTTGTAATTAAAAGAGGAGAGAAAGGCAATGTACGTTGCCTACTCTAAAATGGTTAAGAAGAAGTAGAAGAGAATACCTGGTTTAAATCACATACCTAATGCCAAAGATGAATTAAGCAAGGCGATGTATGCCATTGATAATTTTGAGAGTTTGGTGGAGGTTTTGAAAGATGAAAGGGTTTTGGAAGAAAGGGGAAAACCACAAACCATCGAGGAGTACCCTGAAGTAAGATTGGATGAGAGGCCTACTTATCAGCCCCAAAAGAAGATAAATGTATTTTCTAGGAGAAGGGGAAGTAGGGATGAAGATGTTGCTAAAAATATTGCACCATCTTCTTTAGGGAAGTCAGGGCCAAATATTGTTGATCTGGACTCTCCACCAAAGATTTCAGAGCAAGTCTGCCAACCATCACCAAAGAGGAAAAAGGGTGAAAGAGTAAGGAATGCTGATTGTGATGGTGAGGATGATGAAATTATTGTGAATCCAGATGAAACGCACCATAAGATGCCATTAGACCCAATTGACACTGCAACATTTTCAGGGGTAGTTACTTTGAGGTTAGGAAAAGATGAAATCAAAGGAATAACAAATAATGAAGATTTGAGGATAGAAGCCTGCAAAGAGTTCTTGATGGATGACTCTTTTATTCAAACTAACACTTTTAAAGATTTTGTGTGGAGAGCAGAAACTGCATCATATGTTGAGAAGGTGGCACATGAGAGAAATCTACATCCAGAGCTCCCAGAGAAGGTAATTCAAGCTAAGGTCAGGGAACAGATGAGAGACAAATTCAAAGAAATAACACCAAAGCAGGGCCGGGCATTGGTTCGAAAAAGTGGAGTATTGCTACTTCCTGAATGGTATATTGCTGATGATGTGGTGTTTGACACAATAAGAAGGGCCAATAGGCCACTTCTTGCAACTGATGAGGAGGTTATATTAGCACTCAAAGGATCAACCTTTAGTGAGGAATGGGATGCTATAGCAATCTGGTCTCTATCCACTAGGTCTAGACAACCAATTGTTGCAGAACCATCTGACTTCAGTGGTCACTTGGTTGTGAGGAGAGTTGCTAACACCCCAGCATTGGAAGCTACTGATATGGCTGTGAATGTTGCCAAATTCACCAGAGCAACTGTTGAAGATTTGACCAAGGACTGAGATACTCTAAGAGGCCAATATAATGAAATTATTATTGAATATCATAAGAGTCAACAAAAGGTAGAAGAGTTAGAAACTGAATTGGCTTTATTCAAGCAACAAATGGATACCATGAGGTCTCAACAACAAGCCAGTTCTAGCCACACTGTTCCCGACCCACCAGTAGAGCAGTCTCAGCCTCCTGCACAAGCACATTCTTGGGCTATTGTTCCATATAATATGGGACAAGTGCCTATTGCAATTGAGAGGGCTACTAGCCTTGGACGTGGACTCTCTAGAAATTTATTCATCAAGTTGAAGAGTATAAGGAGATGGTAAAGAAAATCTGGGATGTAGCAGGGAGAAGCAATTCAGTAATAGTGGACACTATTTTGAAACATTTAAACAGAAGGGTCCAAAGTAAGCTAAACAGTGTTCATGCAAATTATGTCCTAATGTTGCAAACACTAATTTTTTTTCCAAGGGATAAAGAATTGGTCATCCCATTGCTAGACAAATGGAGCCCTAGAATGGAGAAGTTGAAATTCATGGCAGTAGGGGCAAAACAACATGGGGATAAATACCCTACTTTTATAGCAACATATCAATTGGTCAAAGGAATTGTTGAGCAAAAGTTTCAGGGATTTGTCGTCCCTATGGAGTCCAAGATTAAATTATTAAAGAATGTATATGATGGAAAGGACTTGAACCCATTGTCGCATATTTTGCACAGTCAGGATGAATTCAAACCCCTGCAGGCTTGGAAGGATCAGATGAACAATATAATGATGTCTCAAATATATGAGATATGCAAAAATGCTGACATCCGCATGCTAGAGAATACATTGGAAAAGTTGTCTTTTGTTATTAGTTTCTTAGAGAACTTTGATAAAAAGGCTACATCGATAATGGTGAAGTATGCTCCCTATCAAAACAAGGTTGATCAGGTTATGGCTTTCCAATGGCCTTCCATGGAAGAGTTTGAATTATGGAAAAGGGTGTTTACGGATGAACTGGAATTATAATTGTGATAGTCGAGAATTGCAACTTGGTCATGTATAATACAGGTGTGGCCTTAGCTATTATATTTTAAAAATTGCATTCTCCTTTTGACTTCAAGTACAGGGTGTTGAGGTGGAGTTAATACTATAATGGTTAAGCATGCCTTTGGTGTATGGGGAGCGGCCTTCGGAGCGATGTTTTCTATTCTCCATATCAACTAATGATGATTCTTGTCTTATGCTCTCCACTCGCATAATAGAGTTGTAACTGAATTAAGAGTTAGCGGTCCAATTACAAATGGACATGTGTACTCTCCAGCCTGAAGCTTGTTGGCTCCCTTGTTTTATAAAAGGGAATTTTGGGCCGAGAGATAGGTTTGTTGAAATATCCAAAATATGAGAAATAAGAGTCTAGTGATACAGAGAGTATGAATTGTATGTCCAGGTTTTAAAGCTTTGAGTCAGATTGGAGAACTTAGTTAATCATGGGGTTTTTGAGCATGTTTGTATCAAACTCGTGAATATTTGGAGTTTATTTTCTCTACTATTGTGTTATGTTACATGGATTATTAATGAAATATCGATCCAAGATGATTTTCATTGATCTTCATTTGTTCTTTACTGTGAATTACGTTTAACTATAGATCTGGTTCAAAGGATCGGTTAAATGCTTCAGTTAACCAGTAAATTCATGCAATATAACAAATAGGATTCAGAAAGAAGTAATAAAATCGGGTATAGATATATGGATTTAATGCAATTCACAATAGATCATAAGTGTTCAAAATGAAATTTACCCTGTAGTTCAGTTTTCTCTTTTGACTCCGTGTATTGGGATATGGCACTGGAATTCTGATTACATTTTATTCCTGCATGTTGTGTTATGGCCTCAGGATATTTTACTCAAACATTTCCTATCAAATTACTTTAAGTTGAGTTTACAATTCTTTGTTAATTGGAACTGAGCCTTTTCGAGGAATAGCCAATTTCTTGAAGGATTTCATGCATTAACAATAATTGGGGTTCTATCTGTTTCTTACCTTTTGGCAAATGAATCATTTAAATGTTGTATGTTAAGAGCACATATTTGGGAATACCCCCCTGGATTTAACAGAGTCCGAAGTGTAGGATAATAAGCCTTGTTATTCTCAATAAGTTGGCCACACTTTTCCTAGCCTTTTATTATTGAATGTGGCAAGTTCATAGGAGCTTCGAGGAACTACGTGTGGGTTGTAGTAAAAATCGCCAATGGAATGACAACTATACTGGGGAACTATCGAATGAAAGGTCTCTAGTGCAGAACTGGTTTTTTCAGAGTCATTTTTCATAATATACTTGGTTTAAATTGTGTGCCCAATTTTTCATATTCAATGTATGCATCTAGTTTTCCTAAGTTCTGTGTCAGTGTGTCGGGTAATGTTCAAACTCTTGTCTAAAGTCACAAGTGCAAAAGCGAAGTGTAATCACTTCATAATTCCCAATATTTTGGGTGGCGACTCTGATATCTCGAACACAACTATTCATACAAAGTAAAATCAACAATGTGCAAAGGAGAGTTTAGTACACCAAAGACCATGAAGAAGACTAGAAACTATGCAAAAAAGAACCCGGAGCCAATGCTAGAGCTCGAACTAGGACATGACAAGAAATGGGTAAAAATAAATGATACTCCAAGTAAGTTTGTTTCATCTCCTATCGTCTCTTCTCCTAATTTAAATTCTGAAATAAATAGTGCTTTTATTGGTGGAGATTCCTCAAAAAAATTTGTCTCTCAAATGGATCATGGTAGTTTTCCTTTTGAAATGGCTCAAGAAATTGAAGCTGATATGTCCAAAGAGGAGGAGTGATGGGGATTTTGGGAACAAGATAAGAAGTTCCCAGAAGCTACAACACCTAGTACTATGTCCATTTTTACTGGACAAAATTTCAAACCATGAGGGACCTCTTTGAATGAGGAAACGCCTTTGCTTCAAGATGAAGATCAAGCAGAGAAACCTTACTAAACTCCTGCTCCAAGTGAGGTAGGAGATATCCTTAAGAATGAAATGGATATAGATAAGGATATGAAAACCTTAATTGAAGAAGAAAAAAGGTTGCAGGAGGCAGAGGATAATAGGGACGGAATAAGAAGAGAGAATCTGGAGAGATTCCAAGCTAAGCAGTCCGAAAGGAATGCCGAGAAAAAGAAAGTTGAAAAGATGAGGGAAGAAGAAGCTAAGAGAAAAACCTTTGAGGAAAGGGTGGCTAAATCAACTGCTAATAGGGCTAGAGAAGTCTCTAAAGCAATAGTCTCTATTGGAATTTCTTCTACTCCCACATATACCCCTTCTATATTAGCTACCAAAACTTCAGATCCATTTGCTGGATCCAAGAAGACAACCTCTTGCGACCATGGGAAAGCTTATTTTGACCAACCTCAGAAAAGTGCCTACAATTTTTCAAATTATTGAAGACACCTTAATAATAGTGATGAAACAAATAATGAAGTTAATCCTAGACCATTGGATTTTCCTCAAAATCCTAAGCTCCTAAGATTGCAACTAATAAATGATTAGTTACAGGTTGATCTGAGAAAATCCAAAATAGAAGCTGCTAATGCCGAGATGGAAAGGAAGATAGCTTTCTTAAAGATATCTATACCCACTCCCCAAGCTTCTGGTTCAAGAAAGAGCGAGAATGAGTCATTGAGCAAGAATTCTGAGAATAAAATTCCTAAAGGTGGGGGTGGTGGTAACCAAGTTGGTGGAGGTGGAGGTGGTCATAAAAACTCCAACTCTTACTCTGAGGATGAGGAGGGAAGCACTGGTAAGGATAAACAACAAGGTAGTGGTGACAATGGTAAACAGGGGGATGATAAGAAAGACATTGAACAACAAAGCACCTCAGAAGTGGATGTGGTGGAGGAGCACCCCAAATTGATAGATACAGAAAATTGTGTTTTGGTAATATTCGGGGGTATCCTAATCCAGTCCCAGACAATGCACAAAAGCATCTCCCAAAATTCACTGGTAATAATGCTTTTAGTGGAGAAGACCATTTGAAAGCTTTGCAAGGATTTTTTGAGGACTTTGAAATATGGGATGATGATGTAGCAATGAAATACTTTATGCAGTCATTAGTTGAAGATGTTATGGATTCGTATAGAGAGTAACCCGATGCTAGTATTGACTCTAGGAATGCTTTTTGCAGAGTTTTCAGGGAACAATATGGGGATCAGATTGACCCTAGATTTAAATTAAATGATTTCAAAAACATTACCAAGAGGTATAATGAACTGGTTACTAAGTTTAATGCTCATTTCCAAAAGGCTATGGCAAGAGTTCTTGCATATTTGAGGCCTAATGAGAGTGCATGTTTAGTTGTGTATTGTAATGTCTATGATGCTAAAATGTGCTATTTACTAAGAGATAAAGATCCTCAAAATTTGAGGCAAGCATATAAGATGGCGGTGAACATTGAAAATAATAGAAGAGCTTTTGGTAAAGTGGGGAGAAGAGAAGATCCTAAAAATTTTAATGGCACAAAGAATCAAACTGAAAAGTTTGGTAAACCTACTGCTGCTGATGAAAAGATAGATCAAGTCCTTACCCTGTTGTAGAAACAAGTTAAAAATGACAAGCCTCATTTTCAAAGAAATGATAGGCCTCCCAAGCTATAAGATTATCCTTATAATACCAATTGGAATAATGGAAAACCTCTGCAGGGAAACCAGAGAAACAATCAAGTTCTGCTTGATCCTTTATGGAAGCATTCTCTGAATGCCACAGGAAATTTACCTTGGTGTGAAGTATGCAGAATGCCCCATTCTTCACAACAGTGTGCAGTAACACAAAATATGGTAGAATCTCAGGATGATTAGGGAGATGCTCTGTCTCCCCAGGATCAGGATACAATCTCAAATGTATTATTAGGACTAGTTGATCTGGCCTATGATGATTATAACTCAGATGATGAGCCTTATGGCATGGATGTTGATGTTCATAGACAACACAATGATGTACACCATCAACAAGTGTTTTTGAATGAAGGAGACAATGATGTCCATTTTGTGAATGAATTAGAAGTGGATAACACTATTTTGAGAAGACCTTCTGATGAAGAAATTGAAAAATAAATTGTTGCCTTAGTTGCAAGGGCAAGAAATAACATACAATTGAGAAACATAACTGTTCCAAATGATTTAGGAAATCCTTGCAGCCTGTTCATAAAAGAAAAAGATGTAACTGGAACAAGTGTCAATTTGGAGGCTAAGAATGTCATTTCAAAGCCTAAGGAAATAAGGGAGCCCCATATATGGGAAAAGAAAGTTGATACGACCAAGACAAAGAATGAAGCTGTACCCCAGAATATGAAAGACAACAAGAAACACTCTTCTAATGATGAAACTCTCAAAGGAAAAGAAAAGGTAATTTTTGAAAACACAAATTTTCCTGAATTACCAAAGTACACTTCAATAGATATGTTCCAAGTACTTTCACAAGTTAGGGTTACTGTTCCTTTCTTGGAAATGATGCGTATAGATGAACATAAGGATAAGACTGTTGCACTTATTAACAGTATTCCTACAAGTGGAAAAGGTAAAATCATTTTTGATCAAGTAAAATCAAAAGAGGATCAAGAAAAGCAAAAAAGTGTGGAAGAAAATATCACAGAAAGTCCCCAAATATACTTAGGTACCACTATTATTGCTAATCCCAATCATGTCAATCCTTTTTTCTTAAATCTAATTATTGATGGGAAAATGTTTAGAAATTGCATGATCGATTCAGGAGCATCTAATAATGTGATGCCAGTAAAAATAATGCATGCAATGGAACTAAAAGTGGATAGTACATATGGTAAGTGTTATGCAATGGATTCTAGGGAAGTACCTGTTATAGGTATTATAAATAATGTTTGATATAGAATAGCATCATTTCCTAAGAAAGAGCTACATATAAGTGTTGCAGTGGTGGAAATTCCACCTACTTATGGCATGCTCTTATCCCGGCCTTGGAATGCTTCAATGGGTGGGAGTATACAATGTGATCTATCTTTTGCTACATTTTCTATTGAACAGAAAGATGTTAAGATAGATAGGGAAAAAAGAGCCCCTCACATGATTGAAAATGTGGAAGATTCACCTGAACCTATTAGAATTAACTTTGTGGAAACTGATTTAGAAAACTTTGAAGTTGAGGAAGATAAAACAAAATAAATCAAATCATCACCTATTGAAAAGGAAGTATTGAAGATATCATCAGAAGGTGATTTATGGACAATGTATTTTGATGGAGTTTGTTCCAAAGATGGCTCAGGAGAAGGAATTTTCTTTACTTCCCCACAAGGTAAAACATTTAAATATTCTTTCTTATTGCAATTTTCTTGTACCAATAATTTTGTTGAGTATGAAGCTCTCATACTCAGTCTGAAGATAGCTTCAAAGCATGGTATTAAAGAATTAAAATTTTTGGGAGATTTTGAATTAGTTGTGTCCCAGATTAGATCCTGCTTTGCAGCTAAAGACAAAAGACTTAGGCAATACATAAATGCAATATGGGATACTATTGAGGGATTTAGTGCTTTTGGTATAGAATGGATTGAAAGAGGACAAAATGCTAAAGATGACTTGTTAGCAAACATAGCTATCAAACTGGATGATGTCACTTTTGGTGGCATCTTACAAATAGAAGTACAGACCAGGCCTACAATACCTGATAACATCTGTAACTGGAAAGTGTTTGATGATGACACAGACATATTGAAATTCTTGCATTGTTTGGATCAATATGAGAGCCAAGAAATTGATTTTGGCTCGTTTGTAACAAAAATTGATGGGAAGGAAACCTTGTTTGGGAATGAGGTGATTTAGCTCAAAAAAAATACTATTCCTCAAGGTTTAGTTGCAATTGAAAGAGTTTTTGATGGTCTGGATATGTCAAATACTAAGCAAGCATCCACTCATAAGGAGGAGCTAGAAGAAATAAACTTAGGAATAAAAGGTGCTCCTAAGAAGGTTTATATTGGAAGGGAAATGAAGCCACATGTTAGAAGCATGCTGATTACCTTTCTTAGGAAATATAGACATGTTTTTGCTTGGTCGTATGAAGAACTTAAAGAATATAGGGATGACTTATTCCAACATGAGATCCCATTGAAACCTGATATGAAGCCTTTCAGGAAAAAATAGAGACCTATTAATCCTACCCTGCAACCCAAAATGCAGGAAGAACTTGCTAAGCTAAGGGAGGCAGGAATTATCAAACAAATTAGGCACTCATCTTGGGTCTCTAACTTGGTACCTATTAGAAAGAAAAATGGAGATATCAGGTTATGTGTTGATTTTATAAACTTGAATGTTGCTTCCTTAAAGGATAATTATCCACTGCCTAATATGGAGGCTATGTTGCAAAAGGTTACAGGATGTGAACTGTTATCTATGATGGATGGATTCTTTGGGTACAACCAAGTAATGGTTAAAGAGTCTGAGCAATTCAAGACTACGTTCACCACACCATGGGGGACATATGTGTATGTAAGAATGCCATTTGGATTAATAAATGCTAGAGAAACTTTTTAGAGGGCTATGGATCTAGCCTTTTCTGATTTTATTAATCTATTCCTTTCCATTTACTAGGATGATCTTACTGCCCATAGTAAAAGTGAGGAGAATCATTGTCCTCACTTAGAGAAAAATTTTATCAGAGCTCTGGAATATGGGATATCTTTAAATCCCAGAAAGTGTTCCTTTGGGTTAAAAGAAGGAAAATTGTTGGGGCATCTTGTTTCAAAAGATGGGGTGTGGAATGATCCTGAAAGAGTGACTGCTATTGATAGAATTATGTAGCCAAGAATATGTAAAAGGCAATCAATATTTCTTTGGAAAAATAAATTTTCTAAGAAGATTTGTCACAAATTTTGCTGAGATTGTCTGCCCACTATCTAAGATGTCGAAGAAGGGAGAAAAGATAGTATGGACAGGAGAACCATCTAAAGCCTTCTAGGATATCAAAGATGCAATTAAGTAGGCCCCTGTCCTTAAGTCACTTGATTATTCAAAACCTTTCCAGTTGTTCACTTTTGCCTCTTTTCACACTATAGCTGGTGTGTTGTTACAAAAAAACAATGATGGCTTTGAGCAACCAATTGCATTCTTCAGTAAATCATTGCAGGCTGCAGAATTGAAATATGATATATCTGAAAAGCAAGCATATGCTCTAGTAAAGGAAGTCAAGAATTTCAAGCCTTATCTAATGGGAGCAATTGTTGTAGCATATGTGCCAACGACAACAGTTAAAGATATTTTCACTCAGCAAGAGACTACAGGAAGAAGATGCAGATGGATAAATAGAATCCAAGAGTTTAATATTGACATACAAATTACCAAGCTTGTAAGAGGTCAGGGTCTAGCCAGATTAATGACTGAGGCAAATATGGAGGTAAATCAAATAAATCAGATAGAGCAACAGAACATTGTGCCTATCTGTGATATGCAAACTTATGGTTGGTACAAGAGGATTGTTGAGTATTTACAGATGATGCAATGCCCTGAAGGTATGCCCCTTACTGAGAAAAGAACTCTCAAACTGCAAGCAATTAGACATGTCATTATTGAGGGTGAGCTCTTGCGGACGAACTGTGAAGGTATTATACTCAGATGTGTGGATGGAGACCAAGCTAAAGATCTACTGATAGAAATGCATAAAGGAGCTTATGGAGGCCATTACATGGCTAAGACTATGGCTTATAACATTCTAAGAGCAGGATAATGGTGGCCTACTATGTTCAACGATGCCCACATATATGTTAAAAAATGTGATGCCTGTCAGAGGTTTGCTTGAAAGTTAAAATTTTCTTTCAATTTGCCATTGAAACCTGTGTCTGTTTCAGCTCCTTTCAAGCAATGGGGTATTGACTTCATAGGGGAGATATCTGAAAAATCCAATGGAGGACATGCATGGATATTGGTGGCAACTGATTACTTTACTAAATGGATTGAAGCAATCCCATCCAGAAGGGCCAAAAGTAGAGTTGTTATTAACTTTTTGACTGATAATATCTTAAGCCAATTTGGGGTGCCTGAAAGAATTGGTTTAGATAATGCAATGTGTTTCAGGTCAGAAGAATTTGTTAAATTTTGTGATCAATATAGTATAAATATTTCATATTCGTCCCCTTATCATCCCCAAGGAAATGGACAGGTAGAGTCCAGTAATAAGATTTTGATGAAGATTATCAAACGTATGATTGAGAAGAATAGAAGGGCTTGGGATTCAAAACTAAAATTGGCACTATGGGCTGATAGGACAACTGTCAAAAAGGCAATTGGTCATTCTCCTTTTAACCTAGTCTATGGGATGGAGGCACGTATCCCACAAAGCAACCTGATGAAGATGTATGATTTTTTCCAAGATTATGATGATGATATCTGTGATGAGATGCAACACATAATGGATGAGTTGAACCAACTGGACGAAACTAGAAGAGAAGCCCATAGGAGAAATGAAAAACTACAACTGCAGGTTAAGCACCTTTATGAAAAAAAAGCAGTTGAGATAAAATTTGACATTGGAGCAATGGTGTTGCTCTAGAATGCAAGGTTAGAGGATAAAGGAAAACATGGAAAATTTGATCCCCTTTGGTTAGGACCATATATAATTATGGACACACATTGTGAAGATTCATATTTTCTACAGTCACTTGCAGGTGAAATTCTTGAACTGCTAGTACATGGACAGTTCTCGAAATACTACTTCTCTTGAAGTATCTCTTTTTCATGTACATTGTACAATCTTGTAAGTAGTGTATATAGGTTTGTTTCTTTCTCTTTCTTGTTTTTTGTCTGCTTGTCTTGTTCGGACAAGTTCTGGGTTTCTCATTATCTCTGTGTCTAGTCTGCGTAACCATAGATTCTGGAAACTTGCTATGCCCACAGGGGGCATACATCCCCAGTCGGAGCCACTGGTGGAGCTTTTAAAATCTTTCCCTTGTGTTTTAAATTTTTTGTCCTCGGATCTAATTGATTGGTTCATGGGTTTTCTATTCAAGCATTGACTTGTTAGTGACAGTGGTTGGTCACTTAAGTGGTCTTTTATCCCTGTTTGGTCATGACTTTACCGACCCCGTTTACCCGTCCTCTCGGTCTTTTGCGTCATGACCATATTTTATTTTCATAATGTCGGGCTATTGAATTATTTTAGATTAAACCTCTAAAAACTTTTTGACCTTCAGGGTTATTTCCCCGTCCACCTAGTCGGTCCCTTTCTTTATGAATAACCTTTTCACATGTGCAGATTGCGTGACCGTTGGATGAAGTAATTTTAATCTTCACCATTCCTCGCAGATGTCGCAAGGTTTCTGCTAACTTCAAAAAAATGGTGTGAGGTGTGCGAGATGCTACCACCTAACACGTTTGATGGCGGGGACCAGTTGTGCTCACTGACCGATGATGGAAGCTGATGTTGATAGATATTCGATTACCGATGCATCGTGGTTATCCCTCACTAACCTCGCGCAATTAAAACTTCAATTTCAATAATGTTGTGAGGTGTACGATTTGGTGACTCATGGACACCGATGTTGTGTGCTGGTAACAAAGGTGGGGCCTATTCCATGCTGATATTGTGCCTGGTAGGTGAATGTCCTATCAGTTTGGTGACTCAAGAGTGGACATGGCATTTTCAAACTATTTTCAATTAATCTGAGTCGTTCTCTTGGCCAACAATGTTTTTGATCAATGACATGCATTTAAAATAAACTGGTGTTGTACTATAGACATTTAATCTCGTGCGAGTGAATAGTAATGGTCGACTTCGACTTTGTGTGCATAATTAAATGCTAAAATTTGTGAATTACTATTTTTGTGTTGTATCTCTACATTGAGGAAGAATTTCCTGGTATCAAGTGAAGCAAGCCGTTGTTGCGATTTCTCAATTTCACTGCCTTGGATGTTCTGTGAATGAAATCATAAGTAGCACGTACACCATTCCTTGTAATTTCTGAAGATTTTATGGTTGCTTGATGAGCAATTAGCAATTGTTTCCTATTTTATTCTTGAAGAATTGTTTGAATAGATTTTCTTTTAGAGATCATCTAGATAATTGCTGGAGACTTTAGAATCATGAGGTATTTTTCTATTTAAGGCTAAAGGAAGAAAATTGTAATTACTTGCCATTTGTAAATAAGAAAACCCTAGTTCGAATTATCACTTGTTTAGTATAAATGGAACCCAAGGCCCGAAATTCTTGTTCTGAGACCACTACTAGGTCTTTCTCCCAAGATATTATTGATTTGTTAAAACCATCTACTAACAAGAAGCTAGAGGGAAAGGTCTTGTTCTATGGACCCCAACTCATGAAAGGACTGACAGACAAGCAGTGTGGCATTTGAGATGCTGAGCTACCATATACCGGGTGGAAATTGTTCTCCAATTGGTTTGGGAACAGGAATTTCTCAGTTCCTTTGTGTAACCCATGGAGGTTAGACCTGGGTATGTTGGTGGTGCCTAATGTCTATTTGGATGTAGATATTTTGAAGGATATTGCTGCAAGATATGACCCTGTCACGCAAGTTGTCAGAACCTGCGGTGGTGTGCAGATGATTAAGATACCTACAGAAGAAATTGCGGAGATTTTCAAGTTGCACGAATGGAGTCAAGATATGGTTCCTATCGACCTTGAGGTTTTCAGACAAGAATATAGAAATACTAAGGTTTTTTTCAAAACATCCCTTTTGATACCTCATTTGGTTGTCTCAGGAAGAGGAAAAAATCAGAAGAAGGTAGTGATTGGCAGGAATGAGCCTAAACCTTTTCCTGTGGACTATTTCTCCCCTTATTTCAAGAAGACTGTTTGTTCTTTATGTCAAGTTCTTGGAGTCAGTTTAAAGACAACCTTGCCTACCGATATTATGTATATGGCAGTAAATCTCCAACACCCGGGTTTCAATGTGGTGTATGATTTAGCCACTTACCTAGCAGAGAAATTGCAAATTGGTCTGGTAGCTCTAAAGGAATGGAAGAATTGGGTTGGATTCAAATGGTTTTCCTTGTTAATCCACATTTTTCTGTATAGGGGTCAGTCCGTGTTTGAAAGAGATATGGAGTTAAAGAAGAAGGAAGGTAATATTGAAATGCATGTCCAATAGTGGACTCAGATTCTTGACATGCATGATCATAAGTTTGATTATGTAACTTTCCATAATGTCTTTGGATCTACATTAAGGAAGGCTCTAGTTCGTGACCCCCCAAGGATTCCAAAAGAAATTCATGACTTCCTGAGGCCGATGGAGAGGAGGCCTGAATTGAACATAATGTACAATTGGGGAGACATTATCCCCTATCATAACACAATAGTTTTCAGGGTTTTTGGCAACAATGTCAATCCAAGGGTTCTGCCAATGGAGGTTCCCCTTAGAAATTGATTTTTGGAATTCATGAGGCAATTGGGAGGTGCTCAAGAACTACACTTGCCAATTGAATAGAAGAAAGGTTCTTTCTTTCCTAAATACACAATATTTTCCGATTTTGTTATGGAAAAAGGAGGATGGAAGGAGTTACATACATTACTTGGGCCTTATAGGCTAGGGACTGTGCACCCCAGGAATCATGATCCTAATGTTTTTATCTCTCAAATGAAGGAAAAGCATCAGACAGGAGCCTTTGTCCACAATTTCTACTTTCGTGAGGACATCATCAACAATATTTTTGACTTGGAATGACAAGAGGAGAGAAAGGCAATGTACATTGCCTACTCTAAAATGTTAAAGAAGAAGTAGAAGGGAATACCTAGTTTCAATCCCATACCTAATTCCAAAGATGAATTAAGTAGGGCGATGTATGCCATTGATAATTTTGAGAGTTTGGTGGGGGTTTTGAAAGATGAAAGGGTTGTGGAAGAAAGGGGAAAGTCACAAACCATCGAGGAGTACCCTGAAGTAAGATTGGATGAGAGGCCTACTTATCATCCCCAAAAGAAGATAAAGGTATTTTATAGGAGAAAGGGAAGTAGGGATGAATATGTTGCTAAAAATATTGCACCATCTTATTCGAGGTAGTTAGGGAGAAATTTTGTTGATTTGGACTCTCCACCAAAGTTTTTAGAGCAGGCCTGCCCACCATCACGAAAGAGGTAGAAGGTTGAAAGAGTAAGCACAGATGATTGTGATGGTGAGGATGATGAAATTATTGTGACTCCAGATGAAATGCACCATGAGATGCCATTAGACCCAGTTGACACTGCAACAAGTTCAGGGGCAGTTACTTTAAGGTTAGGAAAAGATGAAATAAAAGGAATAACAAATAATGATGATTTGAGGATAGAAGCCTGCAAAGAGTTCATGATGGATGACTCTTTTATTCAAACTAACACTTTTAAAGATTTTGTGTGCAGAGCACATACTGCATCATATGCTGAGAAGGTGGCACATGAGAGAAGTCTACATCCAAAGCTCCTAGAGAAGGTAATTCAAGCTAAGGTCATGGAACATATAATAGACAAATTCAAAGAAATAACACCAGAGCAGGGTCGAGCATTGGTTCAAAAAAGTGGAGTAATGATACTTCTTGAATGGGATATTGCTGATGTTGTGGTGTTTGACACAATAAGAAGGGCCAATAGGCCACTTCTTGCAACTGATGAGGAGGCTACATTAGCACTCAAAGGATCAACCTTTAGTGAGGAATGGGATGCTATAGCAATCTGGTCTCTATCCACTAGGTCTAGAAAACCAATTTTTGCAAAACCATCTGACTTCAGTGGTCACTTGGTTGTGAGGAGAGTTACTGACACCCCAACATTGGAAGTTGTTGATATGGCTGTGAATGTTGCCAAATTCACCAGAGCAACTGTTGAAGATTTGACCAAGGACCGAGATAATCTAAGAGGCCAATATAATGACATTATTATTGAATATAATAAGAGTCAACAAAAGGTAGCAGAGTTAGAAACTGAATTGGCTTTATTCAAGCAACAAATGGATACCATGAGGTCTCAACAGCAAGCCAGTTCTAGCCACATTGTTCCTGACCCACCAATAGAGTTTTCTCAACCTCTTGCACAAGCACAGTCTTCGGCTATTGTTCCATATAATATGGGACAAGTGCCTATTGCAATTGAGAGGGCTACTAGCCCTGGATGTGGATTCTCTAGGGAGAAATTGATTCATCAGGTTGAAGAGTATAAGGAGATGGTAAACCAAATCCGGGATATAGCAAGGAGAAGCAATTCAATAATAGTGGACACTATTTTGACACATTTAAACAAAAGGGTCCAGAGTAAGCTAAACAGTGTTCATGCAAATTATGTCCTAATGTTGCAAGCACTAAAAATGTTTCCAAGGGATAAATAATTGGCCATCCCATTGCTGGACAAATGGAGCCCTAGAATAGAGAAGTTGAAATTCATGGCAGTAGGGGAAAAACAGCATGGGGATAAATACCCTATTGTTATAGCAACATATCAATTGATCAAAGGAATTGTTGAGCAAAAGTTTCAGGGATTTTCCATCCCTATGGAGTCCAAGATTAAATTATTAAAGAATGTATATGATGTAAAGGACTTGACCCCATTGCCGCATATTTTGCACAGTCAGGATGAAGTCAAGCCCCTGCAAGTTTGGAAGGATCAGATGAACAATGTAATGATGTCTCAAATACATGAGATATGCAAAAATGCTGACATCCCCATGCTAGAGAATACATTGGAAAAGTTGTCTTTTGTTATTAGTTTCTTAGAGAACTTTGATAAAAAGGCTACATCGATAATGGTGAAGTATGCTCCCTATCAAAACAAGGTTGATTAGGTTATGGCTTTCCAGTGGCCTTCCAAGCAGGAGTTTGAATTATGGAAAAGGGTGTTTACGGATGAACTGGAATTATGAATGTTATAGTTGAGAATTGCAACTTGGTCATGTATAATAGAGGTCTGGCCTTAGATATTATATTTTAAAAATTGCATTGTACTTTTAACTTCAAGTAGAGGATGTTGAGGTGGAGTTAATACTATAACGGTTAAGCATGCCTTTGATGTATAGGGAGCGGCCTTTGGAGTGATTTTTTCTATTCTCCATATCAACTAATGATGATTCTTGTCTTATTCTCTCCACTCGCATAATAGAGTTGTATCTAAATTAAGAGTTAGGGGTCCAATTACAAATGGACATGTGTACTCTCCGGCCTGAAGCTTGTTGGCTCCCTTTTTTTATAAAAGGGAATTCTGGGCCGAGAGAGAGGTCTGTTGAAATATCCAAAATATGAGAAATAAGAGTCTAGTGATACAGAGAGTATGAATTGTATGTCCAAGTTTTAAAACTTTGAGTCAGATTGGAGAGCTTAATTAATCATGGGGTTTTTGAGCATAAAGTATCACACTCATGAATATTTGGAGTTTATTTTCTCTCTTATTGTGTTATCTTACATGGATTATTAATGAAATATCAATCCAAGATGATTTTCACTGATCTTCATTTGTTCTTTACTGTGAATTATGTTTAACTATAGCTCTGGTTCAAAGGATCGGTTAAATGCTTCAGTTAACCAGTAAATTCATGCAATATAACAAATAGGATTCATAAAGAAGTAATAAACTCAGGTATAGATATGTGGATTGTAATGCAATTCATAATAGATCATAAGTGTTCAAAATGAAATTTACCCTGTAGTTCAGTTTTCTCTTTTGACTCCCTGCATTGGGATATGGCACTGGAATTCTGATTACATTTTATTCTTGCATATTTTGTGTTATGGCCTCAGGATATTTTACTCAAACATTTCCTATCAAATTACTTTAAGTTGAGTTTACGATTCTCTATTAATTGGAACTGAGCCTTTCAAGGAATAGCCAATTTCTTGAAGGATTTCATCCATTAACAATAATTGGGGATATATCTGTTGCTTACCTATGGGCAAATGAATCATTTAAATGTTGTATGTTAAGAGCATATGTTAGGGAATACCCCCCTAGATTTTTTAGAGTCTGAAGTGTAGAAGAATAAGCCTTGTTGTTATTCTCGTTAAGTTGGCCACACTTTTCCTAGCCTTTTATTATTGAATGTGGCAAGTTCATAGGAGCTTCGAGGAACTACGTGTGGGTTGCAGTAAAAATCACCAACAAATAGTATAGAGGATAACAAGAAAGTATTGAGGGAGTATCAATTTTACATCAGTGATGATTGCACACATTCTATAGAGTTTTTGCAAGGTTGCTCTCAGATGTTCTATGTTGATCTAGCTAGTAGGGGCATATAATTCAACCATCATATCATATGGTTAGATAATTGTACATCACAATTCAAGAACTCCAGAATTTTTTACTGGTTGAGCAGGATGCATAGGATCAGTGGTGTTCCCCATATTTGGAACTTCTCAGAGACCGGGCATGGAAATGGGGAGCATGATGGAGTAGGTGCATGTATCAAAAGAGCCTTAGCATAAGAAGAGTTAAAGTACAAAGACAGTGTAAAGTTGATAGATGCAAGATCAATTGTCGAGTGGTGCAATCATGCAATGCGTCCAAGTAGTGAAGGTAATTCTTTAGTTCGTATATTTTTTCATTTAGTAGATGATACTAACATTGAAAAATATTAGGATTGTTGTACACTAATAGTATCGAGTGAGCTACACTCTTTTAGAAGCTCCAATGTAGGTACATGGACTATCCATATGTGGAAGATGGCTTGCTTTTGTTCTGCATGTACACTTGAAGCATGGAATGATTTCAAGTCAACAGAGTGGGTTGATGAATGGTCTGTAAGAAGTATAACCCCATTTGACACTTATAAACTCCGAACATCTCTACAAATCACAGAGATGCAATCATCTATTGACTTTGATCATGTATCAGACCTACTAGAACCAGGTAATATATCTTACTTTCAAGTTTTATTTTGATGTTCATTAAATACATCTAACAAGATGAACATATCAATGTAGGTCATGTTTATGTGGTGATTGTAGATGAAGACAATGAAGAGGGTACAAATTATTACCTGTGTCATTGTATCGAGGCCAAAAATAAATTGGAGGCCCTAGTTATAGATGGAGAAAACATAGAATATCCTACAAGTTTGGTGGTTGTGGCTTAGAAGGTACCCATTTAAGAATGCTATAGTTTGGTTGATTGAGGACTTCAACACACATCAGAAGATTCTTCACTACTCAAACCTTGTTGTCGCAACCAATGCTCATTTGATCAAATATAAGGGCATACCTATGAACAAGAACTTGTGGAAAGTACGTGAGTCTGACCATGAGGTAATACTTGACACAATAAAGAGTAGATCAGACCCGGATGGTTCCTTGGATTGATTTGTAAGTATGCACATTGAGTTTTTAAAGTCATGTTATTGATCACTTCTTTATTTCAAGCATTTAAGTTTGATTGTAGAAGGGTTTACAAAATTGCATTATTGTTAATTTGCAAAATGATAATTATATGTTGCTCTCTATTGACTACCTTTAATTTGGTATTCTCTATTGGTGTTTGATGTTATATGCATTTAGGACTATCATTGATGCATTTGAGACTATATTTTAACCCACTTATTAATTATATGTTTTCTTTAGTGAAGAGATGCAAGACTAGTGAAGGAGAAAAAAAGGAAATCCTTCATTAAAGATTATCAACTTAAGAAAAGAACAACATCGATTGCTGGAGTATTTTTTGGTTTTCAATCTTCTCTTTCTTTTCCATTTCATAGATTTCTTGGATTCTTATATGCTACATGTTTTATGTTAGTTATGTTTATATATATTTTAAATGTATACATAGGATCATCGAGAGATGAAAAAGTAGCAAAAGATGGGCCACATCACCATTGTAGGACCTTCAATCGATCTACTTATAGCATGCATGAAGGTGATAATAGATCTGGTCAGAAGGTGTATGTCTAACATTATTTAGTTATTGGTCTTTTAAAGACTTTTATGTGATTCCATGTCCAAAATTGTTAGGCTTTTGTAGGTTTTTTTGTGGACCAAATTCCAGTGAGAGTGCACAACCACTGAGAGACTGCTACCCATGTGTTTCCAAGGGAGTAGGGGATGTACATTTTTTGAAGCATTTTAGAATGCAAATAATTGGCCCACCTAAGGTGGATTGGAGAAAATAAACTAGGCAACAACTCCTTTTGTTTCTTCTTGTACAATATATTTCATGATCTAGACTACAAATGGGAGGATTATTTCCCTACATGTATTGCCACAAGTATTGAGAAATGGGAGTATTTTCAAGATGTTCTTCAATCACTATTGTAATATTTGTTATTGACTTAATGTATTTTTTGATATACAAAAATTATGAGAAATGAATACATGCAAATGTGTATATTCTTTAATATATGCCTCAATTAAATATGTATATTACATTTTAAGTTATTTGTAATGGTTTATGGTTTACATTTAAAGTTGTCTTGAAGGAAAAACATGTGGATTTATGACAAAATATAAAAAAATGCCTTCTATTTACAAAGGCATATTTTCTTGCTCTTCTATAAACCCTAGAACTCCTTCCATTATCATTATTTGACATTAAAACTTGATCAACCCTTCCTTGTTTAATATGCTTCAACTCAATGCTAAATTTTGCATTAGAAGTCTGTGAACTCACCTTTCCAATTAATATGTCCCCACTATATATAAGTCTAAGCCAATAAGAGGGAATCCATCATTGTCAAGCTTATCTACTCTTAGGTGTAGACACTGAAAAATGTCCTAAAGTCTACGAGCAACATTTTTCCTTAGTCATCATCCTCTAATAATTAAATAATTTTAATTATTTAATTATTCCTTATCATATTCCTTTATTAATTAAATGATTTTTTAATTATTTAATTAATTCACTTTCTAATATTTATTCTATCCTGATCAATTAAAATAAATTAATTGCGTCACTAATACCTCTTTCTTCAATAATTAGATAAATCATTATTTATTTAATTATTTATATTTCATCACATGTCTATAGTCAAATAATAATAATTATTTGACCTTTTATTCTTCTATAATTAAATAATTGACGAAAATATTTATTTATGTGTCTTTCTTCTCCTTTAAATAATTGATCCAAATCAATTATCCATATTCAATTTCTATCTCCTCCTTTAATTAAATTTATGAATTTAATTAAATCTCCTTTTTCATTTCCTCCAAATAAATTATTTAAAATAAATTATTTATTTGCCACTTGTCATCCTCTTCCATTTTCGAATAAATTATTTATCCCTCTATTTTGGTCAAAGATCCCCTGTCATTATTTCATTTCATAGTCTACATGTCTTGCATGTCTGTCATAGCCATCAGGGATCATAGCCGGCGGCGCCATATCTTTTCCATGCATGGCATATTCTGGTTGCATCAATTTTCAACCATAGATCTTGGCATCTTTCTAGAAACTCGATCTTGGCCATCCATTTCGTAACCTCCCACTCATGAATCCTTATCCGTTGATCTTAGAATCTTTCTAGAAGATCAATCTTGTCTGTCCATTTGAATGGTTTTCTATAAAATCAACCCTTCTCCTCCATTTTCAATTTAACAGTTAATTGTCTCCAAATTTCTACTTACTATTTTGCAGGTATTTGTACATGTGAAGCAACAAATCTAAGGGCAAATATTGCAAAAAGGAGAAATAGGAGAGCAAGAGAAGTGATTCAAGATCAAGCATGGGGAGTGTTTTGATTTAATGCTTTTATTTTTCTTATGGTTTCATTGTTTTCTCTTGTTTGGATGAGGTTAATAGTTTAGAAGTGTTGGTTGTCACTTAATCTAATCTATTTTATTTTCCCCATCTTACATTGGTGAACCCGACATGAATCTCATAATTTTGCAAAAAAAAAAATCGTTTGTTTTCTTGTTTGTTTGGTTGTTTTGCAGGTTACAGCCAAGAAGTTGCATGAAATCCCGTCATCTTCTTTTGAGCACGAAAAAATGGGCACATAAAATATTAAAAAATGATCATCTGGGTTTTTTAGACCTCATTTTCAGCTTTCCAAAACTTCAAATGGTTTAAAATTTTATTGATATTTGAGAAAGTTATGACTATTTTAGTATTTGTTGTCTTTTTAGTTTAGTTGTTAAAACCCGCGTTTTCTTTTGCCTATAACATTTTTTCATGCAAAATTTTGGAAAAATAATTTATGGGTTTTGAAGGTTTTAGGTTTAGCTTTCCATGGATATAAACGATTTGAAATTTGGTTAAGTTTTGATAAAGTTATGGTTTTTTTAATTTGCTGCAGCCATTAACCTTTTCTTTTGAGTTACTAATCTCTTGTTTTTAGCATGTGGCATAGCTTGGAGGGAGTCTAAAAATTGTTTCTTTAGAAACAAAATTGAGCTTTTCATTTCTTTAGGCATAATCAATTTTATTTGTTTTCAACAACTACAACAAATTGCATGCACACTCATTGGTTAATATGAACATGCATTTCATTTCATGGGATTAAAATGAACACAAATTGCATGCACACTCATGGGTTAAAATGAACATGCATTTCATGTCATTGGCTTAAAATGAACTTTGTTTGTTTCAAATCAAGTTAAACTTTTAAAATGAACAAAGTGTCTTGTGTGTCCTCCTCACATTAGCATTTGGTAATTAAAATTTATAAGTGTCTTCAATTTTGTGTTACCCTTTGATACAATAATCGAAGTATCCTCTCCCCTTGCGCATTTATGCGATCTTGGGTGTAAGAGAAATAGTTATTGCCTCTAGAACTTGGGCCTTCCTTGGTGGGAAAAAGTACTCACCCCAAGGTGACTCAGACCAACAACGGAGCTCTTTGGCCGAGGTACCCCTGGCTGGTATATAAATGTGAATCCTAAGGGAAAGCCTAGGATTACGAGTGCGGATGTGTCATATGGACCAAGTAGTACTCCCCAAAACCCTGTTGAGCATAACCTCTTTAGGCTAGAGTGCCTCCTAAATGGAGCTTAATCTTTTGCCCAGGGTATGGCCACTCGAACGGGGGTCCCGAACTAAAAACCTTTGTGTAGTTGCCAAAATCCTTCTATTTGCTAGTGCAACAACGGTCGTTGTGAAGGTATCCAAATTCTCGCAGTTCTTAGTAGAGGTCATCAACCTGCCATGGGAGTTTTATGGGGATTGGAAGTTTGGTTGGCCTGAGAAGTGAGTGCAATGTAAGGGGGAGCCCGCGTAGCCAAGTTTCTGGATTCACACGCTAAGAATAACTGCGGTTGGGGAAACCCACGTGGAATCTAGGGAATATTGTCCTTGCTTAACCTAGGGTTGTGTTTGTCTTCATTGTGCATGTTTTCAAATTTTCAAAGACAAGATATTGTGTTTTCCAAGTGTTTTTCTAAGACATTGAGACAAATAAACACCTTTCATAGACTTGGAAACAAACATTCAACTTGAAACAATTCCAAATTTTGCAGCCTAAAACCCAAGACCAAACTTGTCCAATCTGATATCAAACATCTTTTCCAACAACCATTGTTGACAACCAGAGAGAAAATTGCTCAAATCTTCCATTAGTGACATTTTTAGTTTGCATTTACCCATAGGTTCATCCTTGCAAAACTTAGTTTCATCCTTGAACATCATCATCTTCATAAACCAGTCCTTGCATCCTCATTTCATTTTCAAATTTTGGATTCGAAAAACCATACCATACTTTGTAAAATCATTGCCTTCAAAGAGTAGGTTTTCATTGGACTTAGTCAACATCTTTTTACTTAGTCATTGTCCTTTTGTGAGACCTTTCCAACTCAAGAGTCTAGTTAGGAAAACTCACTTTATCATCTTGTCCTATCAACAAGTCCTTTGATGACCCAAATTGAGACATAGATCAAGCTTAGGGTGGTTGAGTAGCTCCTTTTTCCAAATCATTTAGACCTTTGCATTTACTTACTTTAGACATTCAAGTCATTTTAGTCCTCACCTTGCATATTTTATCTTGAAAATCCAAAAATATTGTCATAACTTCTATCTTAGTCCTCATTTGGCATCTATACTTTGCATTGGTCATTACCTTAGTCGACATTTTTTTTCATATTAGTCCTCATTGTCACCTTGCATTATTCATCTTCCTTAGACAAAAATCATTATCACCTTGCATTAACATCCTTTATTCCAAAAACAAAACAAAAAAAACATAGTTTAGTGGCATCCACATCTTGCATTATCCATCAAACTTGCAAACATCTCACATGGTTGAAACAAGGTCAAAATCCAAAAGAAAGAACATGGAATATTCAAGTGATCCATTTCATAACATTACCCTTGGGTTTAATTCAAATCAATCCACACCTCATAGAGAGATGCCACAAAGAGATCAAAACGACAATTGGGACAATCTAAATCACGATGAATTCAACAAGAAATGGGAAAACCTAAGCATAGAAGAATTCAACAAACAATTGATTCCTCAAGAAATTGAAAGAGCTTATCAAGATCCAAAATTTTTAAACATGATTGATCAACTTGTTAGTGCTGATCCTAATAGATACTTCTATGCACTAGCTAAAAAGGGTGCCAAACTACCTCAAGGTTTTGATGTATCAACCCTTGTAGAAGAGGAAACTGAAAATCCATTTACACTTGGCATTCCATCATCATCAAAAACTAAAATACAAACAACAAATATACCCCTTGGGATAACCTCACACATGAGTACCACCACCACACATACCCCAAATATCCCCACATTTGGAAACAAGGAAACCCATACTACTACACAAGGACTAAATTCTACACTTGGAAGCAACTCCAACTCTTTGGGTAAGACCTTTACAAATCCCCTTTTCCAAAACACACATCAAGGTTCTACCTCACAAGGTCCTACACCGTTGACTCAAAATGCAAACCAAGGTCCCATTCCTACACTTCAAAACACAAACCAAGGATCTGTGTTCCAATTTTCAAGTCAACCTAGAAAGGTCCACATTGTCTCACGAAAAATCCAAAAGCAACACAATAATCAAGGATCCATCCCATCATTCCCAAATGCAAATCAAGGGTCCCTCTCATCGTTCTAAAATTCTAACCAAGGAAACATTCCATCACAAAATGTCAATCAAGGGCCTACATCTTCATTTCAAAATACCAACCAAGGGACCCTTTCCTCATCACAAAACATTGGTCAAGGACCAACACCTCCTTTTGCAAACCAAGGGCATAATTTTCAAAACCAAAACACAAATCAAGGGTCTACACATCAATTCCAAAACACCATACCACATGAAAACATGACCTTTTGGAAAAACCTAAATGCCAATTTCATTCCAAATCAAACCAACACAAATCAATATGGCAATCAAGGTCTCACATCACAATGCATCAATCATAATTCACATCCAACCTATGACCTCAATGCTAGCATCATGACACCAAGTCAAAGAAATGCAACAAACTTCTTGATACAACAAGTGCAAACCCTTCAACAACAAATGACTAACATGCAATTGGGGACCAACAAAAAGACTTATTCCATGGAGGAATTATGCCCCTTTCCATTCGATCGCAATTTATATATGCCGCCCTTTCCCCCTCATTTTACAACACCACCTTTGCCTAAGTATAAGGGGACGGAGGATCCAATAGAGCACATTCACGAATTCAACACATCATGCATGGAAGTCAAATATGATCCAACTTATTTAATGAGACTATTTCTGCGAAGTCTTACAGGGGCAGCCTTAGATTGGTTTTCACATCTTCCTCCAGGAATAAGAACATGGGGTGAACTAGCTGACAAATTCAATAACAATTTTTATTTCAACATTAAAAATGATGTCACCCTTGCAACATTAAGCACCACTATACAAGAAGAAGGAGAATCCCTTACCTCATTCTACCAAAGATGGCAAGGTTTGGTTAGCAAATTCCCTTGTCACATTCTTGAAAAACAATTGGTCACCATGATTGTGGAAAATTTTAATGGAGAACTCATGAGTTGAATTCAAATCCAATGTTGTACAACCTTTGAAGAGATCCTTGAGAAAGGTTTCCTTATTGAGAAAGATCTTATCACCAAAGGACTAGTCAAGATAAATAGAGAAAATAAAAAATCTAACAATGATAAGAGCAAATACTGGTCTCGAAACAAAAATGTAACAAATGATGGAGTTGTTGATGCCAAAATGATAACTAAAGGTCCAACCATTTAACTTAAAGGTCCCTCCTCATCATCAACCATGTCAGATACACGAACCCAGAGTTAAAACCAAACATTAAACGCTATCCAAAATAGTCAACAATGAAGAGGACCTCCTCGTGCCAAGAGAACCTACACCCCCTTGGGTGAACCTATCAAATTAGTTCTCAAAAGACTCTTGCAAACCAATACCATCACACTACCTGACACCAAGAATTATGAACCTTCCTTGATCAAACCAGATTGGTGGAAAGAAGATGAATACTGTGAATACCACCGTAGCAAAGGACACAAAACAACAAGATGTTGGACACTCAAGAACATTATTCAAGACCTCATTGAAGATGGAACTATATCAGTAGGATATTCACAAGGAAAAACCAATGCTGATCATACCATATTCAAAACTCCCTTGCAAGATCATGATAAAGGGAAAGCCTCCAGTTCAGGGAACAACAATAGTGTCAACTATGCCACAGTCAAACATGACTATAGCACTATCAATCTTAACATAACACCCTTTGATGATCGCATTGCTACAATCACCATAAACAAGCCAAACTCAAATTGTGTTGTTGCTACTCGCAGAACCAAGATAACTATTCTATGACCTCCACCCAATCCTCAGCCCAAGAACCAATATAATCTCCTAGAGCAGTTGGGAAAAAGTCCCGCACAAATCTCTATCATGGAGCTCCTTCGCACATCCCCACAACATAGAGCTATACTTGACAAAGCATTGCAAGAAGCGTCTATCCCCACCAACCTAGATGTCAATGCATTTCAAGCCATGGTCGAATACCTAGCTATGCCACATCATGTCACCTTCTCTGAGCAAGACTTTTCTGCACCAAAATGTGATCATAATGATCCCTTGCATCTTGAAGTGTGCGTTGATAAATGCAAGATTAGACGAGTCTTAGTAGATGGTGGAGCGGGTCTAAATATTTGCTCACTAAAATTGCTGAAAGCTTTGGGATACTCTGAGAATTGTATAGACCAAACAAAGAAAATCACTATCAAAGCTTATGATGATGTTGAGAGTTCATCTAAAGGTGTCATTTCACTTCCTATAAGAGTTGGCCCAGCCATACAACATACAATATTCCATGTTTTGGATCTAGACTTACATTATAACCTTCTCCTTGGTCGTCCTTGGATTCATGCTATGAGAGCTATCCCATCCACCTACCATCAATGCCTCAAATTTCCATACAATGGCACTGAAATTACCATTCTAGGTGACCCCAATCCTTTTCAGTATTGTTCAAACTTAAGAGGAACTACTGAACGTCAAGTGCCCATCAATCGAGAGGCCTCACCTTCCACCTCATCCACCACTTCATCCCACTACATTGACCCATCTACACTAGTCAAATCATCCACTCCATTCACCACACCCTCTGTGCCTAAGATCCAGATCCAAGACAAATGATGCGGAGAATATAACATGAAGAGTCTCTTTTTCATTGGAAAATTGCCTAAATCACCAAAGTCTTATGGAAAACCACATCCCATGCAGCCTAAGGTCATCTTTAATAATCCCCCTACCACCTTCACCAAATGGGGAGAACTTTCCATGGAATCTCTAGATGATCACATTCTCACGTGGTTGTATAGAGAAGAAGAAGACACTAAAACTAAGAGGTTTCCAGTTGAACAATATCCAAAAGGGTTCCCAATAATGAAATGATAAGGATATGATGGACACAGTGGTCTTGGCCTAAATAAACAAGGAATGATAGAACCCTTGCTAACTCCTAAGTTGATTAAACATCAAGGGTTAGGATTTTTACCTGTAAGAGTGACTATCCAAGGTATCATATTACCTTCAAGTGAGGTTGCTAATGCTTCAAATGAGATCAAGACATATGAGGACCCTTGGGATTTTGATGTCGATTCTAATGAATATGAATGGGATTCCCTATCCTCCACTACCTTTATGGACTTAGATAAACTATTCGGAATACTTGATGAGCCTCCTCTTGAAACACAATTCAGTCAAAAGCTTACAATTAGTTCCCCGTTGAGTCTACCAAGCCCTCGTCCCAAAGCCCCCTTAAATAAAGAAGAATGGATTAAACACTTTTGGAAACCATCGACGCTGCCTCCTGGGAACCTGATGACTCTACATCTGTCTTTACCCTCTCTACCTACACCATGACTCTTGATAACAATGATGATGGCTTACCCCTTGTCTACCCACAACTCATAGATTGGGATCAACAAGACCCACCAAGTTTGGACACTTTCGAGAACGATGAAGCAATCGCTGAGTTTATGGGACTTCGTGAAGGAATACCTAGTGGGGATCATAAGGCTGGATTTTCCATAGAACTTGATTATACTGCATACTTTGGTGAGGCTATCCTATCCTCTAGTCGCAAAAATGAATATGATAAAATAAAAAATAGAAATAATAGGTCTTTAGGTGAAAACCGAAAGGCACCTGTTGATCGTGAAAAAGTAAAAATAAAGGACGTATCTAAAGGTGAAAACCTCCCTGAGGCACCTGAAGATGGAGGATTGGAGTGTCTCCCAATAGACCAAGAGAGATCACCATTGTTGATAGAAGAAATAGAAGAGGTGAATATTGGAACACAAGATAATTCCAGGATCATACAGTTAGCAGCATCTTTGACCTGCAAGGAAAAGCCCGAGTTCACAAAATTCTTTGTAGAAAGACAAGTCAATTTTGCCTGGTAATATGCAGATATGCCTGGATTGGATCCTGAATTGGTTTTACATCACTTACCACTTCTACCTAATGCCAAGCCATACAAACAAAAGCTAAGAAAAATGCATCCACAAATTGCACTCCTTGTCAAGGAAGAATTGAAGAAACTTCTAGATGTGGGATTCATTCGTTCTATTGATTATGCAGATTGGATATCAAACCTTGTTCCTGTCACTAAACCAAATGGTCAAATTAGAATATGCACAGATTTTAGAGATCTCAACAAAGCTTGTCCCAAGGATGATTTTCCTCTGCCAAACATCGACATCATTGTAGACCTCACAGCTGGGTATGAAATGCTATCACTCATGGATGGATTCTCAGGTTATAATCAGATAAGGATTGCTACTGAAGATCAACAAAAAACACTTTTACATGTGCTTGGGGAACTTTTTGTTGGAATGTAATGCCGTTTGGACTAAAAAATGTTGGAGCTACATATCAAAGAGCGATGACCACAATGTTTCATGACTACATGCATGTGTTGATGGAAGATTATGTTGATGACCTTCTCTCTAAATCCATAGAACGAAGTGGACATTTAGCAGTATTAGAAAAGATTTTCACACGACTCGAGAAATACCAACTTAGATTAAATCCAAAAAAATGTGTTTTTGGGGTCCAATCAGGAAAACTCCTTGGATACATAGTATCATGTAGAGGAATAGAAGTTGACCCATGAAAGTCAAAGCTATCTTAGAAATGCCACCACCAACCAACATCAGTCAATTGAGGACGTTGCAAGGGAGACTACAATCAATTCGTAGGTTCATTGCTCAGTTAGCAGACAAGATCCACCCATTCCAACATTTGTTAAGAAAAGGCATTCCCTTCAACTGGACAAAAAAGTGTCAAGAAGCATTTGATCAAATTAAAAATTATCTACTAACTCCACCAGTTCTAATGCCTCCAATTGATGGAAAATATTTGATATTATATGTGACAGCAACAACATCAGCACTGGGGGCATTATTAGCACAAAATGATAATGATGGAAAAGAATGAGTTGTATATTACATTAGTCGCACCCTGGTTGGATATGAGGTGAATTATAGTCCTATTGAACGGGCATGTCTAGCAGTGGTATTTGCAGCACAAAAATTGAGACATTACATGTTGAATCATAAGACAAAGCTGATCGCCAAAATTGATCCTCTGAAATATCTTCTCAGCAAAGCAGCACTGACAGGAAGACTAGCTAAATGGGTTATGATGCTAAGTGAATATGACATTGAGTATGTAGATCGAAAGGCAATAAAAGGACAAGTGATAGCAGATCAACTTGCAGATGCACCCGTAAAGGAAAATCATCCTTTGATATCTGATTTCCCAGATGAATCAATCTTTGTCATAGACACACCAATTACATGGAAGTTATATTTTGATGGATCTCACACAAGTCATGGTTCAGGAGCTGGAATTTTGTTCATCACACCCCAAGGAGACTCCATTCCTAAGTCATTTCGAATAGCATTCTCTTGCACTAATAACATAGCAGAATATGAGGCACTATTGACAGGACTTCGAATAGCAATAAAATGGAAAATCAAGGATCTTCAGGTCTATGGTGATTCACAGTTAGTGATAAAACAAGTCAATGATGATTATGATACTAAGGATGAGAAATTGATGCCCTACAAACGCATGGTGGATAGTTTCAAACTATACTTTGACAATGTTTCTTTTGAACAAATCCCGAGAATCCAGAACAAAGCAAGCTAATGCAATGGCTACCATTGGATCTCTCTTGGACATTCCCAATAATGCATCACAATATGAGTTCTTGGTAGAACAGTTGTTGATCCCTGCATTCGATGTCCCCGAAACTGAATTTGTGTGTGAACTTGTTGGTCTTGATTCACCTTGGTACAAAGACATTTATGCCTATTTACATGACCAGATTATACCTCCTGACTTGTCCCTTAACCAACGTAAGACCTTTATCCGAAAAGCATCTAAATATGCCATCATCGGAGACACCCTTTATCGTCGTAGCCTAGATAGTACCCTCCTTCGATGTCTCAACTCAAATGAAGCACAAACAACCTTACAAGAGGTACATCATGGTATATGTGGAGCTCACTCTGCTGGTCCTACCTTAGCCAAAAAGCTCATGAGAACAGGATATTATTGGCCTACGATGGAACATGATGCCTATCATTTTGTGAAGAAATGTCACCAATGTCAGATTCATGGAGATCTCATACATGCACCAGCTCAGGAATTGCAGCCGCTTACTTCGCCATGGCCATTTTCTCAATGGGGACTCGACCTCATAGGAAAGATCCATCCCACCTCTTCCAATGGGCATAAGTTTATCCTTGTCACCACTGAGTACTTTACGAAATGGATTGAAGCCATTCCATTGACCTACATTACTGGTAAGCAAATAGCCAAATTCATCCTGAATTACATATTTGTCGTTATGGTATCCCACACTCCATCATTACAGATAATGGTCGCCCTTTCAAAAACCAAGATGTTCACGAGCTTTGTGAACAAATTTCATATTCAACATCATTTTTCCACTCCGTATTACCCCCAGGGTAATGGTCAAGTTGAGGCATCTAATAAGACTATCCTAAAGATCTTAAAGAAGACTGTTAATGACGTTGGCCGTGACTGGCACTTACAACTTAACCCTGCTTTATGGGCCTATCGCACATGTATTCGTACCCCCACAGGAGCCACACCATATTCCCTTGTTTATGGATCTGAAGCAATACTTCCTATAGAGGTCGAGTTACCATCCCTACGAGTCTCTATGCATGGCCTGATTGACCAAGAAGAATACCGTGTATCCTGTCTACATGAGCTAGAGTTACTGGATGAAAAGAGACAAAATGCTTTGACACACTTGCAAGCATATCAGAACCACCTTCGACGCAGTTATAATAAGAAGGTTCATCCTAGAATTTTTGACATTGGTGATCTGGTCCTAAAGGAGAATCCAAAGAACCAAGTTGAATGAGAAAAACCTGGTAAATTTGAGCCTAATTGGTTGGGCCCGTACATTGTCACAACAACATATGGATCTAGTGCTTATCAGCTTTCTACTCCTGAAGGAGAACCATTGTCTGAACCCATCAACAACATGCACCTTCGCAAGTATTATACTTGATTCTCAGAGTATCCCTTAAAAAGTCAAAAATAAAAAAAAAAAAAAATAAAAATAAAAATCATAAAAATAGTAAAGAAAAATAATTCATCCAAAAGTGAAAACCACTTCGGTGGCGCTTTGGATAAGTACCATGGTGAAAACCTGCAAACAGGCGCCATGTGTAGTTGATCTATGCTCCTTCATCTACTTTCACTCCATCTGGTCTTTCGTCCATTCACACCCATTACTCATCCATAATAAAGCTTTGTCATCTTTCCCATGGCCTGAAAACCATCGACATTTAGCATCCTTCGCTTCCATATCCACCTGTCACATTCGTTGCTTCTCCTCGCGCCTAGTAAATTGGTCCTATACTTGACTGGGGACAATTCCTTGACTTGCATCTTCATGGGAAATAATACATGGTATTACCTTAAAACCTTCAATATCCAAAAAACCATAAAATATCCTGAAAAAATCCAAAAATCATAAAATGTCTTGAAAAATCAAAAAATCTTGAAAAAAAAAAAATAAAAAAAATCAAAACTTTCAAAATCCAAAAAAAAACCAAAATATTTCAAAATCCAAAAAAATCAAAACATTTCAAAATCCAAAAAAATCAAAAAGCTTCCAAAATCCAAAAATAGAGTCTGAGTCTGAATCAGTTTTGTTAGAGTGGTCGAACTATGTTTCCTCTGCGCGTTTTCTATGTAGGCAAGACTCATCTTAAATGAGCCCCCGAGGCATTAGGTCAGTCCCTTTAGGTTGTCCAAATAAAATCATGACCCAGTATTTTGTCAAATAAGACAAATTCAAGTCATGTCGAACTACGAGGTCTCTGTGCACTGCTACGTAGGCAAGGCCATCTATCGATGAGCCCCCGAGGCCCCCTAGGTCAAGTCCTTTAGGGTTCATCGAGTTGGGTCGTGTGCTTGATCTGAAAGCAATCATCATTCAAACTACATCAAGAAACAACAAACAAATTAAATCTTTCATCAATCAATTATCCTATCATCAACTCAATCAAGTCACTAGTCTTATATCGGAATGGGGCATCATGTCATTTGTGTCATTTGGTCTTATCTCTTGTCTTTTATCAGGATACGTCCTTCCTGGGATTAGACTTTTCTCAACCTTGTCATTTACCTTAAGCAGGATGTGTCCTTGCACTAGGTGTCATGTCAACACTTGTCACTTGGTCAACTTTCTCAGATGTGTCCTCTACCTAAACAGGATGTGTCCTTCCTGCGGTTGGGTATCATCACATCACTTGGTCATATTCATCAAATCTTTGTCAAACAATCAAACAATCTTGTCAACTTTGTCAATCAATAATCAGGATGTGTCCTTCCTGAAATCGGGCATTATCATTATCAATCAACTTTGTCACACCACTCAATCTTATCATCTTGGTCAATCAATCTTGCCTTCATCAGGATGTGTCCTTCCTGAGGCTAGGCATGGTCAATTAAATCACTTTATCGATCCTTATCAACCTATCAATCAACTCGGTCATCTTGGTCAACCTAATCAACCAACCAAACAATCATCATTATCACTGGAAAACACTCTCTTGGCAAACACTTTGTTGGTATGATTTTCTTATCTTTTTGATTGGTTTTGGGTCATGTTACTAGTCTCCTCGAGGATGTCCTATCAATGGATTTAGAGGGACAATGATGGATCATGGCCTCTTTTCTCTGTTTGCTGCCTGTGGTTTGTCTTGGCAAAAAGATTGGGACAATCGGGTCCCTAGTATGAGTTGGGGCATTCCTTGTCTTTTTTGATTGTTTGTCTCTCCCAAATGGTCACCTTGCACACCTTGGTTTATGTCATACCATGGTGTTTGTGGTCCATTTGTGACATTTTTGATGCCCAATGATGATAAATATAAAAATTTAAGCATGAAAGTTGGTTCCCTTATCATTTTCTATCTATCTTCTTTCCCCTTTTCACGCTACCATCCCATCTCCCTTGTTTTTCCCATGCTAACATCCATTTCCTTCATGCTAACATTTCTTCTATTCTTCATCCTCTAGTCTTATCTTTCATTTTGAGAGAACATTCATATTCTTTGAACCCGCATGTCCTCTCAAGGGGGCATACCACAACCCTCTTGGTCATCGCTCCCCTTTCTCTTTACACTGGGGCATATTTCAAAATTAAATTTCTTTGACACAACACGATGAATTGCATTATGTCAAAGAGGGGAAAAATGTAGACACTGAAAAATGTCCTAAAGTCTACGAGCAACATTTTTCCTTAGTCATCATCCTCTAATAATTAAATAATTTTAATTATTTAATTATTCCTGATCATATTCCTTTAATAATTAAATGATTTTTTTATTATTTAATTAATTCACTTTCTAATATTTATTCTATCCTTATCAATTAAAATAAATTAATTCTGTCACTAATACCTCTTTCTTCAATAATTGGATAAATCATTATTTATTTAATTATTTGTATTTTATCACATGTCTATAGTCAGATAATAATAATTATTTGACTTTTTATTCTTCTATAATTAAATAATTGACGAAATTATTGATTTATGTGTCTTTCTTCTCCTTTAAATAATTGATTCAAATCAATTATCCATATTCAATTTCTATCTCCTCCTTTAATTAAATTTATGAATTTAATTAAATCTCCTTTTTCATTTCCTCCAAATAAATTATTTAAAATAAATTATTTATTTGCCACTTGTCATCCTCTTCCATTTTGGAATAAATAATTTATCCCTCTATTTTGGTCAAAGATCCCCTGTCATTAGTTCATGTCATAGTCTGCATGTCCTACATGTCTGTCATAGCCATCAGGCATCATAGCCGTCGACGTCATATCTTTTCCATGCATGGCATATTCTGGTTGCATCAATTTTCAACCGTAGATATTGACATCTTTCTAGAAACTCGATCTTGGCCATCCATTTCGTAACCTCCCTCTCATGAATCCTCATCCATTGATCTTAGAATCTTTCTAGAAGATCAATCTCGTCCATCTATTCGAATGGTTGTCTATAAAATCAACCCTTCTCCTCCATTTTCAATTTAACAGCTAATTGTCTCCAACTTTCTACTTACTATTTTGTAGGTATTTGCACATGTGAAGAAACAAATCTGGGGGCAAAGATTGCAAAAAGGAGAAATAGGAGAGAAAGAGAAGTGATTCAAGATCAAGCATGGGGAGTGTTTTGATTTAATGCTTTTATTTTCCTTATGCTTTCATTGTTTTCTCTTGTTTGGATGAGGTTAATAGTTTAGAAGTGTTGGTTATCACTTAATCTAATCTATTTTATTTTCCCCATCTTACATCAGGTTTTCTGTGTTTGGATTTCCAAAATCTACTCTAATTTTGGATGATTTTTAGAGTCATTATCATCATGATCTATCTCTTTACATAATCTCAGTAACCCTTCAAGGGCTTCATTGAAAAGCAATGCACAAGACATCTTAGTACACCTTGCCACCATTGACAACCTAGCCTAGTGGGCATCCAAGGAAGGAAAAACACACCAATAAGGGTAGAACAACATGAACAGTGGGGGAAGCAATGTTTCAATACCGTCCAACACCTTTGACAACTCCCAAACATTCTTCAACCAACCAATCTCTCCAAACAGTCACTTGGCATTTGGTGCTCTTGTCAACTTTGACAACATAGTCAGATGGCCAATAGCACAAACAAAGGATGGAAAAATAATGAGCACATACCTTGGTTGTCTCGGGCTATTAATAACATATCACGATGATTCTCAACCCTTTTTGGAATCAGACTTCCATGATACAACGTTCCAAGGCACAAATCAACATTATGGTTTATTGACACAATGCATAGATGATGCACTATTACTGATCCAAACTCAAAAATCAAAGATGAAACTTAATCCCTTTTCACTCGTGCACATGAATATTATGAAAATAAGCCCCATGAATTAATTAAAATACATTTTAAATGCTTTTTTCATTAAATAAAAGACCTTTGAATTAAATACTTTATGGTTGTTCTTTGAGTATTTTTTTTCCTCTGTGTATAATTTGATGATCCTTTGCATACTTTATGGTGGTTGTCTATTTATTGTCATTAAAAGTGAATTTGAAACAACAAACTTCAAACAAAAAAAATTAAGTGATGGAAAAGTTAACTTATGGTGGTTGTCTATTTATTGCCTTTTATTGCTCTCCACATAAATGTGTTTGTTAAAGTGAAGTTGAAACAAAAAAATTAAGTGATGGAAAATTGGTAGAGTGATTAAAAGTGTCGAATCACTCCGAGCTATGCCGAATTGCTATGAGCTATGTTTAACCAGCAAAATCTCTTATGAGTCCAAAGTGCAAAATGGCTGCAATCTTTGATGGGTTGTTACTTCGACACCGTGACACTTAGAAACTTCTAGTCTATGCCTATGGGATTGTGTTGGACCCCTCTACAATAAAATCTCAATTGTTTCTATATTAAGAGGCATTTTACCGTAGTAGCAACTTTTTATTTGGAGAAAAAGTTGTCAAATGCAAGTAGTGTAAAGTTGCAAAGTGGTGTAACTTTTGTTTTACAACTCGTGTGACCAAACGAACTGTTCCAACGCATCCAGGTGGGTACATTTACACTATGCATGGTCCTCTTTTTCACCCAAACATGTCGAATCGCTCTGAGCTACGTTCAACCGACAAAATCCCTTATGAGTCCAAAGTGCAAAATGGATGCAATCTTCGATGGGAGGTTACTCGGACACCGTGAGGCTTAGAAACTTCTCGTCTAAGCCTATGGAATCATTTTGGACCCCTATACAATAGGCTCTCTTGGGTTTTTCTATCTTAGAGGGGTTTTCCTGTGGCGACGACTTTTCACTTGGGGAAAAAGTTGTCAAATGCAAGTACTGTAAAGTTGCAAAGTGGTGCAACTTTCGTTCTACAACTCGTGTGACCAAACAAAATATTCCAATGTGTCCGAGTGGGTATTTTTATGCTAGGAATGGTCCTATTTCACACCCAAACATGCCAAATCGCTCTGAGCTACATTCAACCACAAAATCCCTTATAAGTCCAAAGTGAAAAATAGCTGAAATCTTCGACAAGATGTTACTCGAACACCATGATAATTAGAAAATTCTTGTCTAAGCTTATGGGATCATGTTTGGCCCCTCTACAATAACCTCTCTCAACTTTCTCTATCTCGGAGGCATTTACCCGTGGTGGCGAATTTTAACTAGGAGAAAAAGTTGTCAAATACAAGTAGTGTAAAGTTGGAAAGTGGTGCAACTTTCATTTTGCAACTTGTGTGACCAAACGAACTATTCCTTGACACATTCGAGTGGGTATTATTACACTAGGAATGGTCCTCTTTCACACCCAAACATGTCAAATCACTCTAAGCTACGTTCAACTGACAAAATCCCTTATGAGTTGAAAGTGCAAAATAGTTGCAATCTTCGACGAGTTGTTACATAGATACCATGAGGCTTAGAAACATATCGTCTGAGCCCATGGGATCATGTTGGACCCCTCTACAATAAAATCTCTTAGTTTTCACTATCTTAGGGGCATTTTCCTGTGGTGGCAACTTTTCACTTGGGGAAAAAGTTATCAAATGTAAGTAGTGTAAAATTGCAAAGTGGTGCTACTTTATTTTTGCAACTCGTGTGACCAAACGAATAGTTTCAACACGTATGGGTGGGTAAATTTACACTAGGAATGGTCTTTTTGCACACCCAAACACGCGAAATCACTCTGAGCTATGTTCAACTGGCATAATCCCTTATTAGTCCAAAGTACAAAATAGCTGTAATATTTGACGAGATGTTACTTGTATACTGTGAGGCTTATGAACTTCTCATCTGAGCCTATGGGATTATTTTGGAACCCTCTACAATAATCTCTCTCATTTTTCACTATCTCAAAGGTGTTTTCCCATGGTGGAAAATTTTCACTAAGGGAAAAAGTTGTCAAATGCAAGTAGTGTAAAGTTGCAAAGTGGTGCACCTTTCGTTCTACAACTCATTTGACCAAAAAAAATATTCCAACATGTTTGAGTGGGTATTTTTATGCTAGGAATGGTCCTCTTTCACACCCAAACATGTTGAATCGCTCTGAGCTACATTCAATTAGTAGAATCCCTTATGAGTCCAAAGTGCAAAATGACTGCAATCTTCGACGGGTTGTTACTCAGACACTGTGACACTTAGAAAATTCTCGTCTGAGCCTATGGGATCATGTTGGACCCCTCTATAATAAATTCTCTCACTTTTCACTATCTTGGAGGCATTTTCCCATGGTGGCAACTTTTCACTTAGAGACAAATGATTCAAATGCAAGTAGTGTAAAGTTGTGAAGTGGTGTAACTTTCCTTCTACAACTTGTGTTACCAAAAAAACTATTCCAACACATCTGGATGGGTATATTTATGCTAGGCATGGTCCTCTTTTGTACCCAAACATGATGAATCGCTCTGAGTTATGTTCAACTAGAAGAATCCCTTATGAGTCCAAAGTGCAAAGTGGTTGCAATCTTTGACAGACTGTTACTCAGATACCATGACACTTAAGAAAATTCTTGTCTAAGTCTATAGGATCATGTTAGACCCATCTACAATAACCTCTCTCACTGTTTTCCATCTTAGAGGCGTTTTCCCATCGTGGCAACTTTTCACTTGGGGAAAAAGTTGTCAAATGCAAGTAGTGTAAAGTTGCAATGTGGTGCAATTTTTGTTCTGCAAATCATGTGACCAAATGAACTATTCCAAAATGTTCAAGTGGGTATGTTGAAACTAGGTATGGTCCTCTTTCACACCCAAACACGTCGAATCGCTTTGAACTACGTTCAACTGGTAGAATCCCTTATGAGCCCAAAGTGCAAAATAGCTTCAATCTTCGACAGGTTGTTACTTGGACACCGTGATGCTTAGAAAATTCTCATCTAATCCTATGAGATCATGTTAGTACCATCTAAAATAAAATATCTCAGTTTTTTCTATCTCAGAGGTGTTTTCCCATGGTGGTGACTTTTCACTTGGAGAAAAAATTGTCAAATACAAGTAGTGTAAAGTTGCAAAGTGTTGCAACTTTCATTCTCCAACTCATGTGACCAGAAAAACTATTCCAATACGTTTGGGTGGGTACATTTATGCTAGAAATTATCCTCTTTCCTACCCAAACATGTCAAATCACTCTAAGCTTGCTCAACCAACATAATCCCTTATGAGTCCAAAGTGTAAAATGACTGCAATCTTCAACGGGTTGTTACTCAGACACCGTGATGCTTAGAAACTTTTTTTCTAAGCCTATGGGATTGTGCTAAACTCCTCTACAATAACCTCTCTCATTTTTCTCTATGTTAGAGGAATTTTCCCATGGTGGCGACTTTTCACTTGGAGAAAAAGTTGTCAAATGCAAGTAGTGTAAAGTTACAAAGTGGTGCAACTTTTGTTCTACGACTCCTGTGACCAAAAAAAATATTTCAATGCATCTTTGTGGGTATGTTTATTCTAGGCATGGTCCTCTTTCACACCCAAACACGCCGAATCGCTCTGAACTACGTTCAATCGATAAAATCCCTTAAGACTCCAAAGTACAAATGACTGCAATCTTTGACGGGATATTACTCCAATACTGTGATTTTTAGAAACTTCATGTCTACACCTATGGGATCATGTTGGACCCCTCTACAATAACCTCTCTTGGTTTTTTCTATCTTGGAGGCATTTTCCCATGGTGGCGACTTTTCACTTGGAGAAAAAGTTGTCAAATGCAAGTAGTGTAAAGTTGGAAACTGGTGCAACTTTTGTTCTTTAACTCGTGTGACCAAAAAAACTGCTCCAATGGGCTCAAGTAGGTATTTTTATGCTAAGAATGGTCCTATTTCACACCCAAACACGTTGAATCGCTTTGAGCTACGTTCAAAGACCAGAATCCCTTAAGCGTCCAAAGTGCAAAATGGTTACAATCTTTGATGGGTTGTTAATTGGATACCATGATGCTTAGAAACTTATCATTTAGTCAATTGGATCAAGTTGGGCCCCTCTACAATAACCTCTCTTGTTTTTTTCTAATTCGGAGGCATTTTCTTGTGGTGGTGACTTTTCACTTGGGGAAAAAGTTATCAAATGCAAGCAGTGTAAAGTTGTAAAATGGTGCAAATTTTGTTCTGCAACTCATGTGACCAAAATAACTATTCAAACATGTCTAAATGGGTATGTTTCTGCTAGGAATGGTTCTCTTTCACACTCAACCACACCGAATCTCTCTAAGCTACGTTCAATCGACAAAATCCCTTATGAGTCCAAAGTGCAAAATGACTGCAATCTTCAATGGGTTGTTACTCAGATATCGCGAGGCTGAGAACCTTCTTTTCTAAGCTTATGAGATTTTTTTGGACCCCTCTACAATAACCTCTCTTCGTTTGTTCTATGTGGGAGGAATTTTCCCGTGGTGGCGACTTTTCACTTGGGGAAAAAATTGTTAAATGCAAGTAGTGTAAAGTTGTAAAGTGGTGCAACTTTCGTTCTACAACTCGTGTGACCAAAAAACCTATTTCAATGCATTTAGGTGGGTATTTTTATGATATGAATGGTCATCTTTCGCACCCAAACACACCGAATCGCTCTGAGCTATGCTCAACCAGCATAATCCCTTATGAGTCCAAAGTATAAAATGATTGCAATCTTCGAGGGGTTGTTACTCAAACACTGTGATTCTTAGAAAATCATCGTTTAAGACTATGAAATTATGTTGGACTCCTATACAATAACCTCTCTCGTTTTCTCTATTTTAGAGGCATTTTCCCGTGGTTGTGACTTTTCACTTGGAGAAAAAATTGTCAAATGCAAGTAGTGTAAAGTTGCAAAGTGGTGCAACTTTCATTCTACAACTCATGTGACCAAAAAAACTATTCCAGCACGTCTATATGGGTAATTTTACACTAGGAATGGTCCTCTTCCACACACAAACACACTAAATCGCTCTGAGCTACGTTCAACCGACAAAATCCCTTGACTCCAAAGTGCAAAATGGATGCAATATTCAACGGGCTATTCCTCGGATACCGTGATTCTTATAAACTTCTTGTATGTGTCTATAAGATCATGTTGGGCTCCTCTACAATAACCTTTCTCAGTTTTTTCTATCTTGGAGGCATTTTCTTGTGGTGGCGACTTTTCATTTGGAAAAAAAGTTATCAAATTCAAGTAGTGTAAATTTGGAAAGTGGTGCAAATTTTGTTCTGCAACTCGTGTGACCAAAAAAATTGATCCAACGCGTCTGAGTAGGTACGTCTATGTTAGGAAAGGTCTTATTTCACACCCAAACACACTGAATCTCTTTGAGCTACTTTCAATCGACAGAATCGCTTAAGAATCCAAAGTGCAAAATGCCTGCAATCTTCGATGAGTTGTTACTCAGATATTATGATGCTTAGAAAATTCTCATCTGAGCCTATGAGATTGTGTTGGGACCCTCTACATAACCTCTCTTGGTTTTCACTAACTCAAAGGCATTTTCTCGTGGTGGTGACTTTTCACTTGAGGAAAAAGTTGTCAAATGCAAGTAGTGTAAAGTTGCAAAATGGTGCAACTTTCATTTTGCAACTCGTGTGACGAAATGAACTATTCAAACAAGTTCGGATGGGTACGTTTACACTAGGCATGTTCCTTTTTCACAGCCAAACATGTCAAATTTATTTGATCTACGTTCAACCGGTTGAATCCCTTAAGAGTTTGAACTGCAATTGTTGTCACCAAATAATGCACCCTTGTTGAGATGCAAATCTCAACCTACTAGTGATACATTGGATCCGGATATTCAATATCCATGACGTATGGTTTTTCGTGCTCTATAGCTATAAAACATGATGTGGAAACAATTATAGCACCATTTTTCCCAATGATTTGTCATGTTATTTCATGCATAGAAAATGGAAGGAGGTTTTTTAACTTATTTAAATGATGAATATGTGAGAAATGTGATAACCGCACATGGGTGATGCATCCAGAAATAAATATTATATTGTTGTTCATACACATCTAATATCTTCAAAATATCATCAAAATAGACCTATGCATTTGTTTCATTTAATGATATGTCAAGTGTTGTGATATTAGTAGATGAAAATAGATTTTGTTGGTTGGATCAACAACTATCATGTGTGATGCACGTTCATACAAGTTCATAGAGGTATATTTATGCTCATGAGGTTTGAAACATCCACTTATTCTATAGATGCAAATGCAATGATTTCTAAAATTTAGAATCATAACCATTAGTTGTTGGATGCCAACCTCAACAATGAATTAAAAGAAAAACATTTTTCTATGATATTTTTTTATGGGAAGGAGCTCTTACAGTTCATTTGAAACCTTTTGGTGTTAAAATCCTTGCCACCAGACAACAATAGAAATCAAGAAGCATGAATCATATACAAAAATACATGAAGTATACACATGAATCATGAAGAATACACGTGAACACATGAACTATACATCATACAAGTGAATAAATGTAATATACATGAAGTATACATGTGAATAAGTGAAGCACAATTAATTGAAGCATTGCAAAGGATACAAACCACCAGGAATGGAGGTTATTTACACAATACACATTAGATGGAGCTTATTGAGCAATTGACAAAAAATATTTAAGCATTAGATGTAAACAAAACCCATGCCTACAACATTAAAGCATACAATTTACATAATACGCATGATAACATCATTCAAGAATGGTAATAGGAAAATAATATTTTATTTAATCAAAAAGTCGTAAAGCTATACAATATATATTGATAAAAGTATATACAATATATCCAAAAAAGCCATACAGGCTTACTACAAAAGAGTCATATGGACATAAAATGTCACATATATATCAATAGTACAAAACATATGTTCCAAAGTACCACATAGGCATACAACAAACGACTGTAATACATAGTCATTTCCCTCTAGGGAAGGAAAAATATCTCATGCTACCTTCAAAATTCGGTTGGATGGAGTGCCTATTGGTTCTCTTATCTTTCGAACACACTCACTAGACCTCCTCTCTAGACTCCTCTAGAGCTTCACCTGATATAATAAAAAGTATAGATGTTAATACATAGAAATTGAATTATGGAATGACATATAACAAAATATAGTCACTTACCACATACAAATAGTCATAATGCACAATTACAACATTACCATCTCCATGATTTAGAGTGACACCCATGTGTGGCAACCATCAAGATAGAAATTAAACCACATGTAAAAGTATCATGAAAAATTTTAATAATAGACCATAAAAGAGAAAATATAATGTCAAATAGACTAATCTATTGCATACCTCTCTTAAAGGATTAGAACTAGATATTGCTACAAAAACTCCATGGTCCATTGTGCCACCAACATTGCTAGGGATGTTTGATGTCAACAATTGAAAATGAAACAACATATCTAATAGTCATGTAAACAAGTTCAAGTAGTCCCTTTACAATTGTCATAAATGAGCAGCAAATAAAAATGAAAAGAGCAACAATATGACTATCATAAATGAGCAAGAATTAAAAATGTAAAAGTGCAACAAATTTTGAAGGAACCTAGTCAAGAATGGTGATACTGGTAACAAAATTCAATACAAAGTAAAGGTCAATGACAGTTGAAAGAAATTGAAACACAATGCTAAGAAAACTTTGGGAAGTGATGGCAGTTTATGCAACAGTACAATCCCTATTGGTGGTAGTGGCCTTGCATGGAAGAGTAAATGGTTGGCCTCAGTTGAGATTGCAATATAGTTCTTATAGATCATAAAAAGGTGAAACTAATAAGTCCACTAGGATAATCTAAACTCTTTCCAATGCCCAAGTTCAGTGCTCATTGAGATTCAAATTGCATATGTTGATGAAGTAATGTTAAATAATGGCATGTTGTCAACATAGTGACAATGCCACAATGAAGTTCACATGAATGAAGTGAGAATTACTATGTTACTAGTAGATTTCAAAGGGATAATAGAACATACAATGAATTAGGACATGTCTATGGTTTTACTATAACACATGAATTTGGTTGTTGAGGTGTGCAATAGTAATGGAGAATACGAATTTGGTCAATAATGAGTGGAAGGAAAGATTTCTTGTAATGGTACATGTGTATAGGATAAAACTTGTATGGAGGTTCTATAGCATAGAAGGGATAAAGAGACAAGACCAAGAGGGGATAATGGAACATATGGTGAATAATAGAGGGTACAATGGGATGGGAGTCGAATGTGATAATAGAACATAGAATGAACTAGTAGAGATTAGTGGGATGGTCCAGGAGTGGATCATAGAACGTAGGGTGAACTACTAGAGGTTAAAGGGATGGGATTAGTAGGGATTAAAGGAACATAGGGTGAATTAGGGGAAGATAATGGGACAAGACCAAGAGGGGATAATGGAATTCATGGTGAAATAAGAGAGGGTAATGGGATGGGAATAGAAGGGGTTAATGGAACATAGGGTGAATTAAGAGGTGTATAGGGTTTAACTATAGTACATGAAGTGGGAACTTGACCTATGTGTAGTAATAATAGAGAAGAGTTATAGGATGAAACATGGATAAAGATGGTATAACATAGAATGGGTAAAGGAACATAGGGTGGAACATAGGGTGAACTAATAAAGGGTATAATAAGATGGGAGTAGAAAGGAATAATGAAATATAGGATGGACTAGTAGATATTAGTGGGATGGGCTAGGAGGGGATCATGGAAAATAAGGTGAACTATTAAATGTTAATGGGATGGGATTAGGAAGGAATAAAGAAAAAAAAGTGAATTAGGAGAAGATAATGTGACATGATCAAGAGGGGATGATGGAACATAGAATGGAATAGTAGAGATTAATTAGATGAGCTAGGATGGGATAATAAAACATTTTAAAGGTGAACTATACTAGAGGTTAATGGGAAGTAATCAGGAGGGAATATTAGACCATAAAGTGAATTAGGTAGTGTCTAAAGTTTGAATATAGGACATGAAGTGGGAACTTGAGACCCGTGTAGTAATAATGTATAAGATATTTGGTCAATAATGAGCAAAATGAAAGGTTTCTTGTAACGATATGTGTATAGGATGAAATATGGAGGAAGGTCACAGTATAATATATAAGGTGTTAAAGATTGGGATATGTGATATAAAATGGTTAAAATATGCGTGATGAAAGGAATGGAAGAATGAGATGGACATTGAATGGTAAATATAATTAGGATCTCACAAGACCAACCAATGTTTATGTTTCTCATCAATTTTTTAGATTTGTATATACGCAAAATTACAAAAACTAACTAACATTGTTTTACAACACCATTAATGAATAAAGGTTACCTGACTGAAAGTTGTTTGAGGACATGAACTGCGAGGTGTGGAGGTTGAAGGTCCACCAAGAAAATATTTGACATTCAAAGCATGTTATGAGATAAACATTCAAATATAACATTCAACTATTCAAATGCAATAATAATATCTTTAATACTAGTTGCATACCTGTGGACTCAATGTTGAGAATGAATAAGGGTCTATAGGAATGGAGCATGTCTCATGAACACTCTGACCCTGAAATTTCATCATATTGATTCTACTAATTTAGTTATTCTTACATTTTAAAATATAATTTAAGAAATAAAATTAAATGAGCTTGTCAAATTTTACCCGAGTATCAATGTTGAATGTATTAGTCAACAATTCATCTGTCATAGCCATCGCCTTTGCAATTGGTGTAGGTTGTGTAGTTGAATCTTGAGCACTTTGATAATTGTACATGAAAATAGCACCACAATCACCATAATGGTGGGGTGGAGCTTGGGGCCTACACGTCTCCTCCACATCAGGCTCTACTAGAGGCCTTGCACACTGTATAATGGTTTGGGTGAGCAAGCTAATTGAATCTAGTGTGTCCACCTCTACACTGTCCTTACCAATGCAAGGAACAATGACATGCTCCACCATGGGTTTGGCTAAGGGTCTCAGTGCCAACTATGGATTACGTCGTGCACCAGGTCTATCATGTGTGGAGCCCCCACCTCTACCCTGAAAGTATAAGATGTCAAAATAATTTGGCATCTTATTGAGGACAAACTCACAATAGAGTTTCCTCAAAAAGTATTGTGGTACCTCATGGTTATTGCATGGAGGTTGGTCAAATACCATCCACCACCGCTCCCAAAATTTATTTTTAATTAATTCATGGTGGCACCAATGGATGGGGAACCTCTTTCATGCATGAGACAAAGGTGTGTTGGTTCTCGGGTCTGTTAATAGGGCACACAAGTCAGATTTGCTAATTTTTTATTTTTTCACATCTACATATGACAAACCACTAGCATAAATTTTTCTCAATTCATGCCTCTTATTTGAACAAAAAATTATTTTCTCACACATTTCTCCTACATGAGATACAATTGACTTCAACAATTCAACAATCCCTCTCCTATAAGGGTGGGTTTCACCATGCTCGGTTAATCTTCCAATTAATTGCTTAATGTCTCTTTTATTGTTTTCAATTTGATTTAGAATATGTTATTGTGTTCCTTGAGGATGCCTATGAATTGATGGAGGGGTTTCAGGTTGTTCTTGTATAGGAGGCTCTTTGTGAAGGGGTGATTGTGAATTCTCAATGTTTGTAGGTGGAGATTCATTCCTTGAGAATTAGAACAAAGTTTTATTAAAAGAACCTATTTCAATCTACATTATAAATAAAATTTGAAATAAAAAGAATAAAAATACATACCTCTTTGATGTGTTGGCAGAATCCTCGTGAAAAACTATAAGCTAAGAGTGCAAAAGATGGAAGAGAATTGGTGAGTGCGAGTTACAGAGCTGAAAACCTCCAAGCCAAGCCATAGGTTGAAAATAAAATGAGGTTTAGAATTCAAGATTTGGTTTAAATGAACTTTTTGCATTTGGTGCTTGCCAAATGACTTAATCATTTGGCATGCGCCAAATGCTCTCTTTTGGTGCTTTTTTTTGTTTTTTTCCAATTTGGCATCAAAATTGTGTGACAGATCCATGCATTTACCTTGTACAAAATTTCATTCCTGAATCCTCTCCCCTCTTCCTTGTATCCTCTATATTCAGTATGCATGCAAAAAAGTGAACTTAGTCAAGACTCCAGGATGGTTTTGTTGTTCACATGCAACTGTGGTAGTACAAACAAGACATGTGAGCTGGTCAACAAAATATCACTTGGACTTTTTACAAAAAATTGGAAGTATACTCAGGCAAGTGGAATGTTAAGAGTGCATTCCAACTAGTAGATGGCATTCATTGGCCATGTACCATTCCCAACGCCATTTCACAAATTCTTTATATTATCGCTTATTCTTGTTCTTTAAACCTAATGAATTTCAATCAAGTTTAATCAATTTAAGTGATCAAAAATCAATCCTTCATCCTCCATTCTTAGTCTAATAATAAATAACACCTAGCCTATTTTAGAGCTTATGAGAGATAAGGAATTACCCCTGTCAATTGTATTTACATTTTCAATGCCTAGTATTTTCTTACAAGTTTTGTATGACTATCAAAATCCATTTGTACACATCTCACAATCATTGCATTCTTGAGACCACATTTTTAAGGGCATTTTGCAGATAGTTCACATGCCTTACCTATGCCTCCACACCCTTTTTTCCTAAAGTGTACAATGTCTAGAGTTAATGAAGAAGAATGTAATAAATATGTATACATGATATATATTTATATATTATATTATAAATAATATAATATATGATAAATACAAATATAATATGTAATATATATTATTGCTACTTGCTTTTGTCAAGATTATTGCATTGCATATTGCTTAACTAGTAGATTACTGTTTGATATTGAGGGGAGTGGAGAGGAAGGAAATGTTAAGACTGTGAGCACCTAATTTCTTGGTCAAATTTAAGAAGGCTCTCATTTGGAAGCTCTATGAAAAGAAAAGAATCATCAAATTTCTTGATCGCTCATTTAAAAAAGTAGTGGATGACCCAACACATTCATATTAGTTGCATATTCATGATTAAATGGTAAAGATTGTATAAGGAATGAATGTTTAGTCATCGAGGATCCAATAATGTGGTCCATATATATGGTAGAAATAGATAAAATACAAATAAATTTACTCAAATGTGTGTATATAGGGATACGTGAGGACCAAAGGAATGAACCCAATATTACACAAAAGTATGCCATTTATAGACATAAATATATTGAATCATTCACGTAAAATAATCACATAAATATGCAAATTCAACCATTACACATATACATTGTGATTTATAATTACATGTATTATATAGTAAATTATTATTTAAAAGCAATAAACTTGAATGCACTTAATTGTTATTGAAGTTTTTATTCAAGAGTTGCATAAAATGTATAAAGATTTAATTTAAGTTTTTTATTTTTAATGAGTGAACATTGTGGATATTTTATTTGATTATATTATGTTTCAAATTAATATATTTTTAAAAATAATAAACAATCATTGTGTTCTATTTAAAATATAAATCATTTTTTTTCAGTCGTGTTTGGATCCTTGTAAGTGTATGCATATTTTATTAGAAGCTATCATTTGGCCTAGTGTACTACACAAAAATAAGAAATAAAAACAAAAAAATTCTTAGTTGACCTTCCACACCTCTTCAATGTACTCATTACACACCAAGTATGCAAGATCCGGCTAACTCCTAGGAAAAATCCACCTATGTACATATAAAAAATGCATGAAAACATACATGGTGATGAGACCTCATAGTGTGGGGCCCACCAGATGATGGAGAAAAGTGACGAAACCGGCAGACAGGACCAAGCGTCCGGGAAATGGTAGGTAGGAGTTAACGGCGCCATCAAGTTGGTTTTCCTGCCTCCTTCGAGCCGATAAATGTGGGCTCCTTATCTTTCCCATGAAGTTTCACTTTCATCTAATTTTTTCTGGCGCAGGAAAATTGGAGGCGGACTGACATGGAGTGTGTGTTTTTGTTTGAGAAAGAAGGCTGAAAACATGATGAGTATCCAGTTTACACATTGAAAGTTGAAGGTTTGAGTGCACGTGGAGGATTTGGAGGCAGTTTGCATGTTGTAAGCTGAAGTCTAGAGTGCACGTGGAGGAGTTGGAGGACAAACTTGACCAAATCAAGGTGAGGGGTGCTAACCAATTTAGTTGTAGAGGGTTTTACAACACCTTGTAATTTGTAATTTAGGAAACACAATGTGGAATTTCAGTTATTTGAATCTCCTTGTTTAAATGTATGAATGTCTTCAAATCACACCTTCCATAGTTGTGTTTAAATTTCAGATGATTAAAAAAAAAGTGCACAAAATAATTGTAATTTGGGAAACACAATGTTGGGATTCAGTTTTTTGAATCTCCTTGTTTAAATGTAAAGGGTTGTCTCATGGTGGGTTGTTTGCTTCCTAACACCTACAGTTTTGTAACATGGAAGGTTACAAAACAGTATGAATGTCTTCAAAATCACACATTCTATTCTTGTGTTAAATTTTGCATGATTGAAAAAAAAAGGTGCACAAAATAATTATAATTTGGAAAACACAATGTTGGGTTTTAGTTATTTGAATCTTCTTGTTTAAATGTAAAGGGTTGTCTCATGGTGGGTTGCTTGCTTCATACCACCTATAGTACATTGCTACATGGAATGTTATAAAACAATATGAATTTCTTCAAAATCACACATTCTATTCTTGTGTTTAAATTTTGCATGATTGAAAAAATAGTGCACAAAATAATTGTAATTTGGAAAACACAATGTTGGGTTTCAATTATTTGGATCTCCTTGTTTAAATGTAAAGGGTTGTCTCATGGTGGGTTGATTTCTTATTAACACCTACAGTTACATGGAGTGTTACAAAATGGTATGAATGTCTTCAAAATCACACATTCCTTTCTTGTGTTTAAATTTTGCATGATTAAAAAATAAAAGTGCACAAAATAATTGTAATTTGGAAAACACAATGTTGGGTTTCAGTTATTTGAATCTCCTTTTTTAAATGTAAAGTGATGTGTCATGGTGGGTTGCTTGCTTCTTAACACCTATTGTGCTGCAACATAGAACGTTACAAAACAATATGAATTTCTTCAAAATCACATATTCCATTCTTGTGTTTAAATTTTGCATGATTGAAAAAAAAGTGCACAAATAATTGTAATCTAGAAAACACAGTGTTGGGTTTCAGTTATTTGAATCTTCTTGTTTAAATGTAAAGGGTTGTCTCATGGTGGGTTGCTTGCTTCTTAACACCTATGGTTTTGCAATATGGAATGTTAAAAAATAGTATGAATGTCTTCAAAATCACACATTCCATTCTTTTGTTTAAATTTCACATGATTGAAAAATAAAAGTGCACAAAATAATTGTAATTTGGAAAACACAATGTCGGGTTTCAGTTATTTGAATCTCCTTGTTTAAATGTAAAGGGTTGTCTCATGGTGGGTTGCTTGCTTCTTAACACCTACGGTGTTGCTACATGGAATGTTACAAAATAATATGAATTTCTTCAAAATCACACATTCCATTCTTGCATTTAAATTTCGCATGATTGAAAAAAAAAGTGCAAAAAAAAATTGTTATTTGGAAAACACAATGTTGGGTTTCAGTTATTTGAATCTCCTTGTTTAAATGTAAAGGGTTGTCTCATGGTGGGTTGCTTTCTTCTTAACACCTACAATTTTACAACATGGAATGTTACAAAACTGTATGAATGTCTTCAAAATCGCACATTCCATTCTTGTGTTAAAATTTTGCATGATTGACAAAAAAAAGTGCACAAAATAATTGTAATTTGGAAAAAACAATGTTGGGTTTTAATTATTTGAATCTCCTTGTTTAAATGTAAAGGGTTGTCTCATGGTGGGTTGCTTTCTTCTTAACACCTATAGTTTTGCAACATGGAGTGATACAAAATAATATGAATGTCTTCAAAATCACACATTCCTTTCTTGTGTTTAAATTTTGAATGATTTAAAAATAAAAGTGCACAAAATAATTGTAATTTGGAAAACCCAATGTTGGGTTTCAGTTATTTGAATCTCCTTTTTTAAATGTAAAGGGTTGTGTCATGGTGGGTTGCTTGCTTCTTAACACCTATGGTGTTGCAACATGGAACGTTACAAAACTATATGAATGTCTTCAAAATCACACATTCCATTCTTGTGTTAAAATTTTGCATGATTGAAAAAAAAAGTGCACAAAATAATTGTAATTTGGAAAAAACAATGTTGGGTTTTAATTATTTGAATCTCCTTGTTTAAATGTAAAGGGTATTCTCATGGTGGGTTGCTTGCTTCTTAACACATATAGTTTTGCAACATGGAGTGATACAAAACAATATGAATGTATTCAAAAACACACATTCCTTTCTTGTGTTTAAATTTTGCATGATTTAAAAATAAAAGTGCACAAAATAATTGTAATTTGGAAAACCCAAGGTTGGGTTTCAGTTATTTGAATCTCCTTTTTTAAATGTAAAGGGTTGTATCATGGTGGGTTGCTTGCTTCTTAACACCTATGGTGTTGCAACATGGAATGTTAGAAAACAGTATGAATTTCTTCAAAATAACATATTCCATTCTTGTGGTTAAATTTTGCATGATTGAAAAAAAAAGTGCACAAAATAATTTTAATTTGGAGAACACAGTGTTGGGTTTCAGTTATTTGAATCTTCTTGTTTAAATGTAAAGGGTTGTTTCATGGTTGCTTGCTTGCTTCTTAACACCTATGGTTTTGCAACATGAAATGTTAAAAAATGGTATGAATGTCTTCAAAATCACACATTCCATTCTTGTGTTTAAATTTCACATGATTGAAAAAAAAAAATGCAGAAAATAATTGTAATTTGGAAAACACAATGCTGGGTTTCAATTATTTGAATCTTCTTGTTTAAATGAAAAGGGTTGTCTCATGGTGGGTTGCTTGCTTCTTAACACCTACGGTACATTGCTACATGGAATGTTATAAAACAATATGAATTTCTTCAAAATCACACATTCCATTCTTGTGTTTAAATTTTGCATGATTGAAAAAAAAAAGTGCACAAAATAATTATAATTTGGAAAACACAATGTTGGGTTTCAATTATTTGAATCTCCTTGTTTATATGTTAAGGGTTGGATCATGGTGGGTTTCTTTCTTCTTAACACCTATGGTTTTGCAACATCAAATGCTACAATATAGTATGAATTTCTTCAAAATCACACATTTCATTCTTGTGTTTAAATTTTGCATGATTGAAAATAAAAAGTGCACAAAATAATTGTAATTTGGAAAACACAATTTTGGGTTTTAGTTATTTGAATAAACTTGTTTAAATGTAAAGGGTTGTCTAATGGTGGGTTGCTTGCTTCTTAACACCTATGGTTTTGCAACATGGAATGTTACAAAATAGTATGAAAGTCTTCAAAATCACACATTCCATTCTTGTGTTTAAATTTTGCATGATTGAAAAGAAAAAGTGCACAAAATAATTATAATTTGGAAAACACAATGTTGGGTTTCAGTTATTTGAATCTCCTTGTTTAAATGTAAAGGGTTGTCTAACGGTGGGTTTCTTACTTCTTATCACCTACGGTTTTGCAACATGGAATGTTACAAAATGGTATGAATCTCTTAAAAATCACACATTCCATTCTTTTGTTTAACTTTTGTATGATTGAAAAGAAAAAGTGCACAAAATAATTGTAATTTGGAAAACACAATGTTGGGTTTCAGTTATTTGAATCTCCTTGTTTAAATGTAAAGGGTTTTCTAACGGTGGGTTGTTTTCTTCTTAACACCTATGGTTTTCCAACATGGAATGTTACAAAATAGTATGAATGTCTTCAAAATCACACATTCCATCTTGTATTTTTTTTTCAACTTTATGTCTTTTATATTGCACTTGTGTGTCAACACCATTAATTAAACTCCTTTTATTTCAATGATAAAAATTTTGTTTAATGTTTTATTTTATTTTCCAAGTGGTTAATTGTAGTGTTTATGTTGTTTCACTACAGTTTTAGCAATTCCAACTATTGCTTTTGCATCTGCAAGTTGACTAATCAGACATTTTTGCTCATCCCCATTGTTGTTACTTGTTATCACCCCCCTGGAATTCCTTTTCATGAGCTTCTACCTTCTATTTCATATCTTTTATTTGTAGCTTTGGAGCAGTTTCTTCCTCATCAACCCTTCAGACGACAACATCCATTTTTTTGATAGAGTTTTGAATGTCTTGAATACTTTTCTATAGCTTTACAACCGCTATTTGCTTAGCTTTGAGAGTGTCTTTCTAATTAGAGAATACAAATTTTTTTTGTTTGATAATTTATTTAAGAAACTTTTCTACCTTTTCACACAAGGCTTTAATGTCTTCAGCCAACTGATTCTCTTTTTTTGCTCTAAGATCTATTTTTTCCTTTTCATTATCATCTATTTCAAATTGTATTTGTTCCATGGAATTCTTAAGTTGAAGAATCTTTGACTTCATTTTTTCAACTCCACTTATAGCATCATCTCTCACTTTATTTTCTTGCATAAATTCATATGGAATACAAAATTTATTGACTTTATCCACTTTTGCATTGGCATTTGCCCATTGCAGATACTGCATGATGCTCCTTCATCAAGTTGTCAAGTGCAAGAACAATCTCACCAGTTGATACATTATCTATCTTATTCACTTTGGTTTGCTTCTTTTGAAGTGTTTTTAGAGCATATTTATTTTTTATTACATACTTTCTACTATTTACTGCTCGAGTTTTGCATTTCCATATGCCCATTGTGAATATTGCACACACACCTTCCTGAAATTCTCAACATCACTGAGTCTCTTTAATCAATACAGTATCTATCTCATTCACTATGGTCTTCTTCTTTTCAATTATTTCTATATCAGATTCCTTTGTCATTTCCTACATTCTAGTGCCTGTTGCATCCAATTTTGCATTGTCATTTTCCCATTGCACATACTTTAAATTCTCCTTCCCCAACTTCTCAAGAGTTGGAAGAATCTCTTCAGTCAATACATTATATATCTCATACATTTTGGTTTTCTTCTTTTCAAGTGTTTTTAGGGATGTTTCCTTATTCATTTCATACATTCTAGTACCCGTTGCCTCTTGAAGTATTAAGAACTCAGGTTCCTCAATCCATAGTGTTTTCTAAGATTGAATTATTAATAGAAAAAATGAGTGTAATGAGAACCTTACACTACCAATGTAAGAAAAGGCACCTTGAAAATTTACCAAAACTATTACTTAGAGTATGAATTGTGTTTGAATTTTTTCATATCATTAAAATATAGGCAAGTAGGAAAACATAGTGGATTGCGAGTTAGTTTGTTGAGCTTGTACAAATCTAAAGGGTGGAGAATTTGGGGAGGATTTGCAACTGGGGGATACATAAAAGTAACCATATTTAGCTGACGGGTGACCAACCAACTACGTTCTTATACATGTAGAGGGTTTTTCAACACTATGTGGGTCACAGTTTTCTTAACGCACTGTGTTTTCCAACCTCCGATTATATAGACAATATGATTTTAATGAAAACCTTTTCTTGTTTACACAATACAAATGTAATTAAAGGAACATATTCAAAATATATAACATATCTCAGGTAGACTAAAAATTGTGTTTCAACTTTCTCAAATTAATAAACTATAGGCATGTTGGAAAACACTGTGGGTTGTTTTTCTATATTTTTGCTTGTTGTAAGCTGAAGGGTGGAATTTTTTCTTTTGTGCTTGATGTTCTTTTGCTATTCATGTTTAGTTTTATGTTCACATATTTTTGAATTCACTAGTTCAAATCTAGTTATCACATCATCTTTCATTTTCTCTGCTTAGACAAATTCATATGCAATGCAAAATCTCTCGACTTTATCCACTTCTGCATTATGATTTTCCCATTGCACATACTACACGTGCTCCTTCCTCAACTTCTGAAAATTGGTAAGAATATATTATGTGAAAACAATATCTATCTCATTAAGTTTGATCTGCTTGTTTTCAAGTGTTTTTAGAGTAGATTCCTTTTCAATTTCATAAATTATAGAACCTGTTGCCTCTAGATTTGCATTGCTTCTTCGCCTTTGCACATACTACAGATGCTTCTTTGTCAATTAATTAAGAGCATAAAGAATATTGTAAGTCAACATAGTATATATCTCATTCACTATGGTTTTCAATGCAAGTGAGTTTCACAATTTACTACAATTGTGGTTTATAGTTAAAATTGATTTTTGAATTCTTCATATGTTTCACAAATAAAAGCACAAAAAATAATGTGTTTTTAGCCTACGTTCATTGTGTTATTTTCTTATCAATAGATGCAAAGAACATGTTTTTTTATTTTCAAATTGTTGGTAGCCATAAAAGTGATTACATATTATTATTCACATTACACTTATAGGCTACATATAAAGTTGTCGGTTGGACTTCTCATCGTCTTGTTCAACCTGCACTTTTTTAGTTTATGAATTGTCAATTGCGCTTTTGTAGGTCATGTTAAGTCACCCCAAATGGAAGGGTCGATATGACAACATTCCCTCTCCAATAAAATAGGTTTTCACACCCCATATACTATGGCATCTTAGTCTTTTTCATGTGAGGGTGTGATTTTACCTGCGGTCTTTATTTTCGCTTGGAGGTTCAAGTAGACACTGTTTTTTCCAACATGCATTGGTTGACATCATGGTTGATAGGAAAATTTACACATGTATGCCTTTCTTGATTCAATCCATTACTAATTCATGATTTTGGCAACAAATGCAGAATTTTTTTTATTCTTTTGGCGTTTCTAATACCAATGGATGCACATTTATTTACATATAAGGTTCTCATAAAAGGTTTTGTTTTCCCTCTAACCTTTCCTCTCCATTAACACATACACATGCACCACAACCAACCTATCTTCCCTAATACATCTATTGTTGTAATTGTAGAATTAATTACATAGTGTTATGCACATTACACTCATATGCCACATACAAAGTTGCAGGTTGAACCACTCATCATGTGGTTCAACCTTCACTTGTTTATTTTATGAATTTATAGATGTGCCTTTGCTGCACATATTAAGTCACCCTAAATGGAAGGATAAATATCACAACATGCCTCCTCAAGTAAAAGAGAATTGTACACCCCATATACTCTGAAATCTTTGTTATATTTACATGCGAGGTTGTGAATTTACTTGCAGACTTTATGTCCGCTTGGAGGTTCATATACACGCTGTGTTTTCCAACCTCCATTGGCTTGCATCATGGTTGATAGGAAATTTTACACCTTTCTACCTTTCCTCATTCTTTTGATTAGTGGTTCATTTTTTTTTTAACAGATGCAACAAACATGTTATCATTTTGGCATTGCTGGCAGCAATGGATGCACTTTTTTTTTACATACAAGGTTGTCATCAAAGGTTTTGGTTTCCCTCTAACCCTTCCTATCCTTTAACACATACACACACACCACAACCAACATATCTTGGCATGATAATACATTTTTTGTTGCAATTGTATAAGTAACTACATATTGTTATGCATGTTACACTCCTACACCACATACGAAGTTGTAGGTTGAACCACTTATCGTGTGGTTCAACCTTCAATTGTTTATTTCATGAATTGCTAGATGTGATTTTTGATCCTAATGTTAAGTCACACCAAATAGAAGGTCGAATATCACAACATGCCCCCTCAGGTAAAAGAGGTTTGTACACCCCATATACTTTGAAATATTTGTTATATTTACATGTGGGGTTGCAAATTTACTTGTGGTCTTTATGTCAGCATGGAGGTTCATCTACACACTAAGTTTTCCAACCTCCATTGGTTTACATCATGGTTGATAGGACATTTTACACCTTTCTTCCTTTCCTCATTCTCCCCGTTACTGATTCATCTTTTTTACAACAGATGCAACAAACATGTTATCATTTTGGAGTTGATGGAAGCAATGGATGCACTTTTTTTACATACAAGGTTGTCATCAAAGGTTTTGGTTGCCCTCTAACCCTTCCTCTCCTTTAACACATACACATGCACCACAACCAATGTATCTTGGCATGATAATACATCTATTGTTGCAATTATATAAGTAACTACATATTGTTATGCATGTTACACTCCTACGCCACATATGAAGTTGTAGGTTGAACCACTCATCGTGTGGTTCAACCTTCACTTGTTTATTTCATGAATTTCTAGATGTGCTTTTGATCCTCATGTTAAGTCATGCCAAATGGAAGGCTAAATATCACAACATGCCTCCTTAGGTAAAAGAGGTTTGTACACCCCATATACATTGAAATATTTGTTATATTTACATGCAGGGTTACGAATTTACTTGTGATATTATGTCCACATGGAGGTTCATCTACACGTTGTGTTTTCCAACTTGAATTGAACTACATCATGGTCTATAGGAAATTTAACACCTTTCTTCCTTTCCTCATTCTCCCCATTACTGATTCATCTTTTTTCCAATAGATGCAACAAACATGTCATCATTTTGGCATTGTTGGCATCAATGGATGCACTCTTTTTTTTACATACAAGGATGTCATCAAAGGTTTTGGTTATCATTTTTTGTTCTCATTTTCTATGTCCACTTGTACGTTGAGATAGAAATTTTGATTTGTAGCCTGCGTTTGTGTTATATTTTATGCATAGCTTGATTCAATCTATCACCTTTAATTTTCCTCAGTTCAAGTCAGCAACACCCTATTGGTTTGACGTGCATCACAACATTGCAAGCACATTCTATTTATGTTCAATGAATGATTTATTTCTTTTTCTTGACACAATCCACACTAATTTTAAATGTTCATCCAATTTTATCCTCTCCTAGAATGGGGAGAGGTTTGAAATGGAAGAAGGAAAATGAATTGGAGGTGCAAGATGTATGGGATGGAGGCTCTCCTTTTTTCTCTTCCGATTTGAAATGGACTTCTATTTCAATCAAGAACAATGGGTTCTGTGACCTTGTTGCAAAAATTCCTCATACGAGACTTGATGATTTCATTCTCGGTGAAATTTCCATTGAAGGTTTTGAAACTAAATTTCTAGAGAAGAAAAAAAGACAACCTACCATCACGGGTCCCCTCGACAACAAAAATTATGGAAACACAATTTGGTACCATAGGTTTGTATCTTTCAACATTCATTTGTATGGTCGAATGATATTTTACTCTCTCTTGCTTCAAGATGATGAGATGATGCCTTCTTTACAGCTACCGGTGTCAATACAATCCTACAGACCTCAGAGACAAGCCTCCACTAGAGAAGAAACAACTGGAGATATTTATACAAATGTGAGGTTGTCGATGCCGCTTCACTGTAAAGGTTATGCATGGTAGACCTGATGTTTCCTATATTATCTACAAAGAAATGCTCTATGTCAATAAAAAAGGTGAATTTTCCAATGGCATTAATGACACAAGTGGAGATAGGCATTCTATTTTTGTTGCTAGTCTATTTGCAGAGTGAAAAAGCTATATTGAAAGCCTTTTGCTCATGGACATCAGTGTAAATGCAATAATGGATAGATACATCAATGATCTTGTCTTATGTGGCATGATGTCAAAGAGAGATCAATTCCTTACAAGAAAGGATGTAATGAATATTAGGTGAAAGGTGTGTTCTATTCACGCACATAAACATAGAGTTGATTCGACAAGTATCATGATGTGGAATGGATAGGACTTTGACAACTTATTTTACTTTCAATGGCCCCATGGGAAGGATACACCTTTCATTATCGGGGTTCAAACTCCATGGATGCTGGATAGAATGGTTAGACACTTACACAATTCAGTCATCTCGATGGATTCCATGCTTTCTGCTAACAAATATGGGGTGAGGCCTTAGAAACATTGACAAATAGTTCTTCATCTTTTCAATGATCTTGTTGGCTATAAACCTGACAATGCTCATGATGAGTTGTTATGTTTACTGTTTCCATTGTATACTTTGCTCATTTTTTATGACCAGCAGAGTGGTGTGCCCGTTGAGTGGGTAGTCTCCGCACAAAATAAGATTGAGGACATCTCTATGTGGCTACGCATTTGTATGCTCAAGGAAGAAGAGCTAGACCTGACTAGAGAATCAATGCATTTTTTGACCGATGATGTAATTGCAAAAATACAAGCCATACAATATGTGCATCTCTTTGCTTATTTGCATACATTTCTCATTTACTATTTATTTTCAATGCCACTTCGACATGCAGATGAGTGGTAAACAATATTGTTTGTATTGTCTATTATGGTTGTCTTTCAATATCATGTGCTTCTATGCCTTTGGCATGTTAAAAGGGCTTGGTTGAAGAATGTATATAAGTACATAGTCAAGGAAAGGGAAATGGACATCTTCTACAGACTTGGCACGATCTTGATGGCAATCGGTGATAACAAAGGTTGCATCACTCAGCTATTGAACTCTTTCTTTGAGGATTTCAATGATCAGCCCTGATTTTTAGAGTAATTCAACAAGACCTAGTGCGAAGGAGAAGGTCAAATTGGTGAGTTGACAATTTCTGTCACCTCGTAGGATTTGCACCATTCACATTCTTTGACGTTACCTCTAATATGTTGTGGTTTACATGACTATTAGATTTTTTTCATAGCCACGTGGTTGAAAATTTGTAGACTATTCCCACATGCCAACCAAGATACAAATGCAGCCATTGAGTCATACCATTGTGCACTAAAAACTTGGTACTTGTGTGATCGTTCTAAAAAATGAACTAGGAGAATGGACTATTTTTTTTACAAACTTGTGTATAAAATGGAACCATTGTATAGGAAAAAGGAAAAGTTGTAGCATTATGGTTTTTTGATGAACTACAAGTCTTTAAATATGCGATCTAGTTGGGAGTGGGCCAGGGAAATTCCAGATGATCATTGTGTTCCTGATGAAACACATCCTGGATGGTACTGGGTTAAAAGTAAAAGTAGGTCTGACCACTACCTTGTTCAAAAATTTGGGGAGCAACTTTTTTGTTTGTGAGTGCCCTTAGAGTTTGCAAGGGAACACTTGCAAACATGTCCTAAACATTGTTGACTTGATTAAAAGATCATCTTCCATTAAAGGGGTGGTCCATGGTAAGTGAATTTCAATTTGAATTATGTTACTTAATGGTAGTCAATTGTTGTTTTCATTTTCTATTGCGTAATACAAGTTTCTTCTGTGTCGTCATTTAGATGGGGGAGGTCAACCGATTGATAGAGGGATAGATTTGAATGAGACATTTTCATAGGGGGGCATCAAAGAACACAATCCTAATCTTCTCACTCCTACACAAGCTCCTTCTATCACTCATGAATATGATGAACATTTTCTGAAAATATGTATTTGGAATGATACAAACAAAATCTTGAACAAAGTGACGAGTACACGGCCACAATGTCTACAACAAGTGCAATCATGCACGTAGTGTCGAGAGGTTTCTATAGGACCTACAACAATCAAGTGCATTTCCATTTGAATTCATTCTCGATCTTGATGAAGCTACAACTAGGACCGTTCACATGCATTCATGGTTTAGTGCAAGCAGGGATCATCCACAATGTGCAACGTATCATACAAAGCATGTTGCAGAACACTCAGATCATCGAACTCCTCTGTATGACTCCTTTCCCTTCTCTACGAACAATAGATTGAATGTCAATGTCAATATGCAATGTGAGACTTCAAGCACAATTGCTATGGATGGGGCAATGGATTCAACATCCAATATGGGTGACTAAGAGAAAACCCGTTTCAATTTTTATATTATAATAGGAAATGGTATTGTAGATTTATTTTTCCAGTATGTACTTCTACCACATCATGTACTTTTTGATTTCTTTTTTGGCCTTTTTTGTTCACCTCAACATTCCAATCTTTGGAAAGGAGTCCTCGCTGGTGATTGTCTTTCACGAGTGTAAATCCAATCGAAGGTATGGTTCCAATTTAATAACTATGTGTAGGTAAGTCCAATTTTTTGTATGACATTATGCAATACCATGGTTCCTTATAAAATTTTGGCTACGGTGACAGGCTAATGTCATCCAATGTGCATTCACTATGTTGCTTCTTCAAGAGTTACTAAGGATTGCACAAGAATAATTCCTCTGTCTATAGGTAAGCATAGTGCACGAGGTCCTCCCTCAACCTGTGAAGAGCAAGAAGAATCTGTTCAGGAAAAACTTTATCTATCTCTTTGACATTGCTCATTTCTTTGGTAGTGTTCTCATAGCATTTCTCTTCTTCATTTCAGGCATTCTAGTACATCTTGCTCCACTTTTGTGTTTCCATATGTTCATTGTGAAAAAAATGCTCACATTAATTGCAATGTTGGTAAACACACTATCCCATGTTAGTTAGTTCGTTCTGAAATGTTTTTTGTATAATTGTGACCAAGAATGTTATGAAGTCCACTTTCAAATTTTTTTGGTATAGTCAAAATGGTATTTAACTTTCTTCATCTGATTGGAACAAATAAAATGCTCTCATTGTTAGATGTTGCAAAACACATGGTCCAAATTTTAGTTAGTTCATTATGAAAATTTTTGTTTTGTTATGAAGAAGAATGTAATCAAGTCCAGTTTCAATTCTTTGAGCAACCGTTTGGTACAATAAAAAAATTCATTTCACATTCTCAGTCTGATTGGAACAAGTAAAATGGTCATAGTGTTTGTATTGCTCGAAAACACACTGTCCCATTTCACATTGTTCCTTATGAAAATTTTTGTTTCATTACCACTAACAATGTTATGAAGACCACTTTCAATTTTTTGAACAACTCTTTGTACAGTGAAAATGGCATTTCACATTCTTCATTTGCTTGGAACAAATAAAGTGGTCACATTGTTTGCACTGTTGGGAAAAACATTGTCCCTACATAGTTAGTTCGTTATGAAATTTTTTGTTTCACTTTGAATTTTTTTAGCAACTATTTCATATAGTCCAAATATCCTTTTTGTCTTTCTTCATTTGATTGCAAAAAATAAAATGCTCACATTATTTGCCATGTTCGAAAACACACTGTCCCCTGTCAGCTATTTTGTCATGCAAATTTTAATGTTCTGTACAGTCAAAGAATGTAATGAAGACAACATTCAGAGTGTCTTTCTAATTAGAGAATGTAGTTGTATCTTCATTACATAAATTTCTTCCTAGAAGTTGTTCACATGCTCCTTTGTTTCAATACTGCAGCTTTGCAACCACTTTTTGGCGAGCATTGAGAGTGTCTTTCTAATTAGATAATGTTGTTCTATCTTCTGAAAATTTTGTTGTCTTTCATTTTAGGCATTTTAGTTCTTGTTGTTCAAGTCATGCATTGCCATATGCTCATTGGAGATATTGCACATGCTGCTTCGTTAAGTTTCGAAGAACAAGTAGAATCTCTTCAGTCAAAACATTATTTATATCTTCCACTTTGCTCACTTATTTTTTAGTGTTTTCATTACAGATCCCCTTTTCATTTTAGGATTTTTAGTACATGTCGGTGCACTCCTCCATTTCCATTTGTCCTTTGCGCAAAAAAAATGCTCACATTATTTGAACTGTTGGAAAATACATTGTTCCATATTCTCACTTTATTTGCACATATTGCACATGCACAACATTTAAATCCTCTTATGTAGCTTTGCAATCTCTTTTTGGTAAGCATTGAGAGTGTCTTTCTAATTATAGAATGTAGTTGTATCTTCTAAATAAGTTATTTCTCTTTAGTTTTAAGCATTTTAGAACCTGCTGCTCTAGTCATGCATTTCCATTTTCCCATTGGAAAAACTACACATGTTGCTTCCTTAAGTTTTGAAGAACATGTAGAATCTCTTTAGTCAAAAATTATCTATATCTTCCACTTTGCTCATTTTTTCTAACATTCTTTGCACTATTGGCAAACAAACTGTCTCATATTGTCACTTTATCTACACATATTGCACATGCACAAAATTTCAATACTATTTTGTATCTTTGCAGGTTCTTTTTGGTCAGCATTGAGAGTGTCTTTCTAATTAGATAATGCAGTTGTACCTTCTGAAACAATTTCTTTTGTCTTTCATTTTAGGAATTTCACTACCTATTGCTCCAGTTGTATAAAAGATGTCGCACACTTCACGAGCATGGGTGTCTAGTTGGTTGACCGAATACCACCCCTATCTTCCATGTAATATTCTTGCTCGCATAGAGGAATTTTCTCTCCCATATAGGTTGCGGGAAAATATGTTAAAGAGAATTGATAGAAAAGGGCCAAACCGCACTGATTTCAACTATCATAATTATGCTCACTTCTTTAACATCTTTGGTGTATGGGAAAAAATGGGCATGGAAGTTCAATATTAAAATCTAGAAATAGAGATTGTAAATTTATGTAGTTGGCCAATGTCTCTTTACCAAGAAATTTGAGACCATTTCCTAGTTGGATGCATCTAGAAGGTATGCATTCAACCAACAGTAATCATATGCAAGCATAATCTTACAAACGAGCTGAGCATGAGGTTTATGATATTCCTTAAGGGAGAATCTCTAATTAGTAATCATATGGGTCCTGTGGAGGAATGGTTGTTGGTCGTTTACAAATTCAACCACATTGTAAGGTTCGAGATCCACCATGTTAGACCATCGTTCAAGCTTATACATGCATATTACAGGGTGCCTACGTTGTATGCTATCAATTCCACCTTGAAAATTGAACTGTGTTGAATCCTTCCAGATGCTGAGAATGCATAAATTCTACCTATTCATAAATGGTTGATGTAGTTCTCAATGTTAGCACTATTAAATGTGGGTTAGCACTATTAAATGTGGCTTGTAATTTTCTTCGAAATCTATAATATTGAATCGAAATGTTTGTACATTTGATCGTGTGATGCGAATTATTTATCTAAGATCAAATCTAAAAAACATTTCAAAACATTATTTACCATCCCTTACATGCATGTAAATTTTTTGTGCATTTTTTGTTCCAAGAATTATGAAGTGACTCACAACCCTGTGGGTTGTCCATCTTGCAAATTTTTTCTGCATTTTATGTTTGAAACATATTATGATATTGAAATGGAATGTTTTTTGAAAGAAAGCATTGTTATAAAATATGAAGGTCAAGTTGAATATTTATGCACTTTACTATTCTTATCAAATATGAAGGTCAAGCTGAATATTTCTACAATATTGTTATAAAATATGGACATCAATACATTGTTGTTACAGTCTGCATAACAGAAAGTGCAGTCATTGTACAAAAATTGAGAAGTGAGTGACAACCTTATGTTTTTTCCATCTTGCAACTTGTGTCCCAAACGTATTACGATATTGAAATGGAATGTTTGCTGCAAGTAAGGGTTGTTATTGTTAGCATTTTTTTTTAAATGGCCTTTAAATGGACAACCATTTAAACTCTTCAATGGGGAATGTGAACAAATGATTTTTGGGAGCCCATTTTTCATGTTTGATGATGTTATATGATGCCTCTATCAAATATTTTTCATTGGAATCTTGTGAAGGGGCTACTTTATCTTCCCAGGGTTATTCAATGGTTTCTTGTCACTCACAGTAAATGGAGTCACTCAAAATATTGGAGTTGTTTTCTCCTATTGTATTTGAGGTTATCATGAGCATGAAATTGCACAAACTTATTTACATATGCTTGTGAATATAGTTGTTCAGTAGCTATGAAGATTGTGCCTAAATGTCATGACTTTGAGGATCATCCCCCTAAATCATACAATGCATTTCATTTGTTAAAGAAAGGGAAAACATAAATTGCTTTAGTTTTGATAATAGCTTCACCAAATACTTTTGTTGTTCTTCAGTACTTTCCTCTTACCATTTTTTGTTTGTTCACCTGAAGCAAAATAAACTTTTCTTTTGTACAAATTATGGCTATGGAAAAGGTTTCCTTTAATGGCACTACCCCAAAAAAATGCAATGCAGACTTAAAGGAAGATAAAGGGACATTATTTTGTGCAGGGACACTCAAAATCATAATGCACAGAGTTGTTCATAGATTTGACAATCATTAAGGAAAAGCAACAAAGATCTAATAAGTTCAATATTCTATTTGATGATACCTTATTAATCTTGCCAGTTAAATAAGAGCAATCTACCTCTATGACTGTCCTAAGATCCTTAATATATTTATTTCAATGTAACTGTCCTCTATTATTGCAACATAACTGGAGGATATCATGTATCCTTCTTAGTATTTTAATCCATATTTGCATAGATTTTTTGACAATCAAGGCTCATAAATTAGCATATGACTTTCACAAAGTTCATCAACCATGACAAGGACTGTCACCTCATGGAGGATAGCCATGATGGCATTTTAATCACAATGAAAATATTCATAGTCTTGAATACCAAATGTAAAATGTAGACATTGCAAATATGGAGTTCATTCAAACCACAAGGTGGCAGGTTTGAAGATTAAAGAGTAGTCTTCTTTAATAGAATGAAGGCATACATGGAAGAAGATTGTGTATGCAGAAGCATAATAGTGGGGTAAGCCTTATATGATGTCTTAAGGGGAGATTTGGGACTGTGTTGACAAGATGCACAGTGGCAAAAATTGGATTTAGATTTAGTTTCTCCTTTCGATCTCATTTATCAGAGCTATGTTAATTTCTTAGTTGTTTAAAAGATAACAATACAGAATAAGATCAAATGGCGATGACAATTTTCTTGGCAAGGAATGAAGATGCAATGATGAGAAAGATCAAGAGTAAGTTATTTTAAAATATGAAGGTGAAGTTCAATACATTGTGTAGACACTCAAAATTGTCCATATCATAATATTACCTAGTTGATACATGACCTTACAAGACATTTTGTAATATTTCATCCTAGATCATTACATCATCCCGCTTATCCCATTTATTTCACTTAATCACCTTCCTAATTAATTAAATAAATCTCATTTATTTAATTAATTCACCTTCACATGTCTCAAAATAATTCAAATTAAATATTTGAATTAATCCCTCACTTATTGTCACATTGCAACATGTGTCACATGACTACAACTCTCCACATGCACAAATAATTTAAATAATTTTATTATTTAAATTATGAGATTCCCACTCACATCCTATTTTTACCCCCATTCATTATGCGTCATAAGCATCTTTTCTTCCAAAATAAAAAATAGAATCCCACTATTCCCTCACATCCTAATTTTAGTCTCATGTCATAACCCACTTAATGTGCATCATAGACACTAAAATAAACTTTTAATCCTAGCCATACATATCACAAATTTGACTTTTAATCTTGGCCATCGAATCAAATCAGCCTTCTCCTATAAATCAAGCCTTTCATAGGACATTTAGGAGAATATTCTTCTAGCATCCTCACTCTACTAAAATTTCGCTCAATCTTCTTATCTATCTATCTATTTTTCTTCTATTATCTTCATCTTATCGCTATGCTACAAAAATGAGCAATCAACATATCAAATCATTCAATCCTTCAAAATATTGCATTCTCATGCAGGTGGAAAAGAGCAATAGAGATAAATCAAATCTAGCTTGGAGATCGGTTTGCTTTGCTTTCTTTATTTGATTTCCATGCTATTTTGTGCTCTATTGTGCTTGTTAGGGTTTTTCATTATAATTTTTTTATGCATTTTACTCTAATATTTTTACCCTAACTACATCTGGTGAACCTGACGTGAATCATTTGATCTAGCTTGTTTTTTTGCAAGTTTCATTAACTTTTTGTTGCAGGTCTGTTAGTTTTTGGACAAAACACCAAGTTTTACAAATTTTGTCATATCTTCCAAACAGTGATCATAAGGAGCTTTAGTATCAGCAATATCATTCATACACATTAGATTGGAAAGTGAAAACTTTTAGGTACACTCATTCTATTATCTTTATCTCTCATTTGATCAATCAATCTTGTTTGCAAAACACTTCAATTTGGCACTTTAAAACAAACATCTTGTTTCCAATCACACTTTAAAATTGGGCTAAAAAATAACCATTGTCTTCCATCACACATTTTGACTTTGGGTTACAAATAACAAGTGTTTGAATTGTTTTACACACATTTCAATTTTCTAAAGGGAAATTAACAATTGCGAATGTGAATCAAGTGCATGTGTGATAAAAAAAACTTCACTTGGTTCACTTTTGTCATACCTTTCATAGGAGGCCTGCTAGGGGATTTCATCACCCCTAGGGACAACCTCAATCAAGGTGTGAATCGAAAGACACACTTCTTTGAGAGTTAAAATCTTGTCACTCTTGGCTAAGCCCCAAAGAACTTTATACCTTTGGGAAGTGAAGGTGAAGGATGGGTTACCCCTTTCTCCTGGCTATGTGGCAGGATTTTTCTTTCAAATTATCCCTAGTCAACCTCGTGCATCCTAGCTTAAGACCTAATTGGCCATACCCACTTGACTAGTTCTAGGACTTGTTGATGTGTCTTCTTCAAGTGCATGCTTAATCATCACATTCATAATTTCAAATTCAAACTTTCTTATGTGTCTTGTGTGTGTGATTCATGTGTGTACATATGTAATCATTTGTTTTGAAATTTTCATATCAAGTTATAAACACCAACACATAAACGTATCATTCTAATCACCCTTTTTCTAATCACATTCCAATCAACTTCATCTTAATCAATCCAAGTCATCCAATATAATCATTCCACATCATCATCATCACCCTAATCCTAGTCAAGCACTTGTTAAAATGGTCCTAATCCTTAACAATTCTAGTCACAATCCCAAGGTCATACTTCGAGGATCCCCTTCGCCTAATCATGAAGATAATCCAAAACCATATATCCTCCAAGGTGGGTCAAACTTTTCTCCTAGTGATGATGAGAACTTTGTAGATCTTAGTGATGATGAAAACTTTGTAGAAATCTTAGGTCACCTTAATGATACTTTTGACAAGGGAAATACCACCATAAGTTTGGAATCATACACCATTCCATTTACTAGTCCTCCATCCCCATCTAATAAAATACCTATCTCAAATCACACTAGTCCTACACCAACACCACCATCCAACTTCTCAATCTCTAATCCATCAACCAAAGAATCCTTTAACGGTTTTCTCCAAAAAAGACTACAAGCACGAAATAGACCATCCCCATGTCAAGCACCCATTAATGAGCTTACCAACGAACCTTTGAATGTCATGTCTATTCTTCCAACTCCATCATGTGGTCCACAAACTATTGATCTTATATGTCTAAGTCAAATACCATCATGCCCTCATGTTGTTGATCATAAAGAGCATACCAAGCCTCTTTTAGAGTCTTCTACTTCCATTTCCACTCAAATCCAAGAGCTATGTCAAGAGTATTATCCTAAGCATAAAGAAACATTAACCTCTCATTCTAATCAAGATCTAGGTGCTTCTAATGATCCCACTCATAACATACTTGGTCCTATTCATGATGAAGCTTCCCTCTATGATCTAGATCCTACCTATGATCATGAAGACTATGATGATCCCCTTAGCCAACTCTATGCATTCTATGGTCAAGAGCCTATCACTTCACCTATTCATGAGAAAGAAACCTCATTTTCTCCTATAGACCCCCTACCTAGTCCTATCAATGATCCCACAATATCCACTTGTCATGATGAGACACATGCCTCCCAAGTAAATGTAGAAGATAAAACCAATAGTGTGGATCTAAATGAACATAATCAAGATCCTAATGATCCTTCCACATCCACTATAAATGCCATTTCAAATCCACCAACATGTCCACTTGGTTTTTCCATGCTAATTCATGAATGTTCCTCCTTGGAACCACAACAACCTTTATCCACTTCACCTTCTTCATCTAATAATGAACTCAAGTCTAGTTTCCAAAACACACCTAGTCCCATTGTCCATTGCATGCTTCAGAACATGAACTATAAAGGTTACAAAGGTTTAGGCCTTCATGAAAAAGGTGTTTTGGAGCCCATCCATGTCAAGGTCCCTCCACGCTCTTATGGCCTTGGATATACACCCCAAGGACACCAATCTTAATATGTTGGTACTTCCTCCATCCATCATAAGTCCTCTTTCCACCATAAATCCTATCATATGCCTAAAACATATGTTGCCATCCCTCCTCCATCATCTTATAAATGTCGAAAGCATGTGACCTTACATCTTCCACAATCAACTTTTCCACCATTTCTTCCAACTCCTAATATCCCTCCATCTAATCTACCTCCACTAATCCCAACACCTAATATCCCCATTATCCAATCCCCTTATCCACCTATCCATAAATCCTCTAAAAATCTTAATCATGACCAATCAATGCACACATTGCCTAAACATGAAGCTTCCACTCATTCCACCATACCCATGGGATTCAAAATCAAAACATTTGATGTCTCTAGCTATAAAGGAAAAAATCTAAAGGGTCCTCATGCCCTAGCACACAAAAGCAAAGAAGCAAAGAAAAATCCATCCAAAAATAAATATAAGCCCAAAACTAAAATCTTTTGGGTCCCTAAAAAAAATGAAAACAAGTCAAACGAGGCATCTACATCTCAAAAATCTCAACCATCCACTTCCACCTCACATTCCCACTCTATTCAAGAATCTCATATCCCATCCCACAAGCAAAATAAAAGTCATAAAAATACTAAATTTATGTGGGTACCTAAAGCACTTCATCACCCATCTCCTAAGAAACCATTTCCATTGCTTCCTATACCCCCTCCACATCAAAAGCTTCAACGTTTATCACAACAATTCCACATACCTCCATCTCCTCACCTTTCACTCACTATTCTACATACCTCCCCCATCACCTTCCTATGGTCCATGCTTTTGGCTAAGCCTCCCATTCATCTCCCCAACATAATCCACATCATAATCCATCATCTACCTACTCCATCCCCCTTTCGTGTCATCCCTTACCAACATCTATGAGCATAATGACATTTGACATGGTCCATGTGATGACATCCATCTCTAGTGGGACTATCACCTTTCATGGAACTAGACACTTGAGTCCCTCCTATCCATATTCCCCTTCTCCTATCCAAAAATCAAAAAGTCAAAAAAAAAAAACGTAAAGAGAAATCCCTTCATCCAACGGTGAAAACCTGGTAAATAGGTGCCCTAGATAAGTACCATGATGAAAACCTGGAAAACAGGCGTCATGTGTAGGTTGATCTTCTATGTCACTTACACTTGGGGGCATGTTGTCTCATCCTACCATATCATTTTTTATCCTACCATATCCTATCTTACCATCTTTAGCCATCATACCCATATACTTATCATATTGAGTTCATTCATCCTCTCTTCCTCCTTTTGATCTTGATAAAAATATGGGGCAAAATGTTGAAACATGCTTTGGATATCTTTTGATATACCTCATCCTTCCAAACAAGCCTATCATTATCTTAATGTCATAAGCTTTGTCATGAAGAATCCTAAGTATTATACCTAGAATGGGGCATGTTATTCCTAAGCGACATAGTCTTTGGAGATCACATCCTTGCCCTCTTATGATGCATACATCTATTTCATTCACTATGACCTATCCTTTTTTATTCATCCATATATCATGAGTCTTTTGTCACTTATCCTATCAGCCACCCTTTCATCCATCAATCCCATCTATCTCCTTGCACCTAGACTTGGTTTTCCTTTGTCATTGGTATCTAGCACAAAGGCTACCCAAATTGTCATCCATTGACATCTCAAAACATTTCAAAAAAGTCTTGAAAAAATGCAAAAAAAATGAAAAAGATCCTAAAAAATTCAAAAAAAAATCAAAACATTTCAAAAATCCAAAAAAATCAAACATTTCAAAAATTAAAAAACCAAAACATTTCAAAAATCCAAAAATCAAAATAAAAAATCAAAACATTTCAAAATCCAAAAAAAATCAAAATATTCCAAAATCCAAAAATCAAAACATTTCAAAAATCCAAAAATCAAAACATTTTAAAAACCTAAAAAATCAAAACATTTAAAAATCCAAAAAAAAATCAAAATATCCCCAAAAAAAAGAGGAAAAGGGTCTTGAAAAAAAGACAAAAAAATCAAATAGCCAACAAAAACTCCAAGCAATAAAATCAAACCAAATCACTTCTTCCAATCAATTCAACTTCTTCAAATCAATTTCTTCATCAAATTATTCAATCACATCATTTCTTCTAATCAATCCAATCATTATCATCAAATCAAATCATTTCTCCATCAATCCAATCAATCAAAATCATTCCAAGTAAATCATTCCTCAATTTAATTCATCAATCATCATCCAAATCTTCAAATCAAGCATCTTCAATCATTCCAAGCAATAATCCAAATGCAAATCAATCCTTAATCCATACCAACGAAGCTAATCAATCAAGTCAAATTATCCAATCACATTTTAGTCTTGATCCTAATCTTGTTGTAAACCCAATCAATCAATCATCCTGGTGTTGATCTAGGGATATATCGTTCCCCACAATGACAACACTATCATCATCATCATCAATCAATTAATCATCGGTTTACAGCTTGACAAGGGAAATACCTTGTTTTTTTTTTAATCATTTTTGCATGCTTGCTTGCTTGTGTGTTTTATCATTTCAATTTGCATTTGCATCAAATTGAATCACTCCAGCTAATATTCATATCTTGTATCTAGACAAGGTTGTATTACATTGGGGCATGAGACACATCGTCGTCCTTATACCTTGGTGCATAACGTCTAGTGCTATATCAAACATATGATTGCTCACTTTATTGCAGCATAGTGTGTCATTTTCTTTTTCATCTACTTCTTATCTTGTATCATTCATCTTATCCCTCCTTTATCATTTCATTCATTTCGAGAGCATATCTGTGTTTATGCAACCCGCCTATCCTCTCGAGGGGGCATCATCATCATTATCATATCCTATATCATCATCCCATTTCTTCATATCTTTTGCATCATCATATTCTTCTATCATCCCTTTCCTTCATTCATCTTACTCCTCACTTTTCAAGTGGTTGGGGCATCATCTTTTTTCATCTATCCATACCTTAGCTTCTTTGAAATGATGTTACTCAACATAAATTTCACCATCTCGAACATCATCTCAAAGAGGGGCAAAATGTAGACACCCAAAATTGTCCATGTCATAACATTACCTAGTCAATACATGACCTTGTAAAACATCTTGTAATATTTTACCCTAGGTCATTACATTATCCCACTTATTCCATTTATTCCACTTAATTACCTTCCCAATTAATTAAATAGATCTCATTTATTTAATTAATTCCCCCTTCACATGTCTCAAAATAATTCAAATTAATATTTGAATTAATCCCTCACTTATTGTCACATTGCAACATGTGTCACATGACTACAACTCTTCACATGCATAAATAATTTAAATAATTTTATTATTTAAATTATGAGATTCCCACTCACATCCTATTTTTACCCCCATTCATTGTGTGTCATAGGCATCTTTAACTTCAAAATAAATAATAGAATCTCACTATTCCCTCATATCTTAATTTTAGCCTCATGGCATAACCCACTTAATGTGCGTCATAGACACTAAAATAAATTTTTAATCCTAGCCATACATATCACAAATTTGACTTTTAATCTTGTCCATCAAATCAAATCAGCCTTCTCCTATAAATCAAGCCTTTCACAGGCCATTTGGGGAATCTTCTTCTAGCATCCTCACTCTGCCAAAATTTCTCTCAATCTTTTCATCTATCTATCTATTTTTCTTCTATCATATCTATCTTATCTTTATGCTACGAAAATGAGCAATCAACATATCAACAATCAAACCTTCAAAATCTTGCATTCTCATGCAGGTGGAGAAGAGCAATGGATATAAATCAAATCTAGCTTGGAGATCGGTTTGCTTGTCTTTCTTATTTTGATTTTTATGCTAGTTTGTGCTCTATTGTGCTTGTTAGGGTTTTTCATTATAATTTGTTTATGCATTTTGCTCTAATATTTTTACCCTAACTTACACCCATTATTTTCGTAGATGTTTGTACCTCAAGGGCACCTTGATGTCACCTATGCTCTCATCATCATAAGAACATGATCCCCCTTCAACAAGAAAAAATTCTATGCGTTTACAGAATTTTCTTCTAATCTTTTGACCTCTAGTTGATCTCCCTCTTTTAGACCTACTACATGTCTAGCTTTCCTCTTCTCTTCCTGAATTTCCCTCACTCGAGGAAGACAGATCTAAAAAATACCTATTTGGTGGTACCTACACTCATAAGGATGTTCAATGAAGTTCTTTCATGGTGATTTGATCCCAAGGTATGGGGTTGGAGGATTAAAAACCAAGGTTGTCACTACTAGTGAAATGCATGTGGAGGTAACAATAGTTGTGAATGTATCAATAAACCTTGTAAGGGTCTGATGATCAGAGATCACTTGGTAAGCATGGGAATGGTTTTTAGGGTCACCAACCTTATGTTTTGAAGCCTTGGGTTTTGGGAACATCTAGAGGAGTCATTGTCTTGTTTCTTGGAGGTTGATTGGGTTAGTTGGTGGAAGGTTGCTATTACTTTTTGTACATGTCTATGAAATTTTTTGGACCACCTTCCTCGAAGACAATAGTCCCTCTGAGGTAGTACTGGTGTCTGGTTAGCTAGTCTATGAAATTTTTTGGACCACCTTTGATGTGAAATAGCCCCTCGTGCAACCATCCTTTCAGTATATTTCTAAATGGACAGACCCCTTTCCTTTAATGATTAAGCTCCACAGGTTTCTACCCCTATGGTTTTTTGGGTCCCCTAAATAAAATAATAAAAGATGGGCCCTACTCAGAAGAACCCCAAAATGTATCAGAGTTTCTTTCTTTCTTAAGAATCCAGTTAAAGAGGCTAATTGGGTCCCTCCCTATCCAACATTCCTTCACCATTTTCCTACTATGAATGTTCTTTCATGTTTCATTGGATTTAGGGAATAATCATAAAGATAAGATGTGAGGGAATGAAGTTTCTTGACTGAAAAACTGTGTAAAATCTGTGAATAGAGTAATTATGAAGGTTAAGCCCTTAGGGTTTTGTCAAAATACTTTGTAAACGAACTTTGATGCTTTGAAGAGCATATACCAGTCAAACTAAACATGTACCAAGCATTGGACAAGTGTACTTTGGTCAGGAGTTAGTAAAGCAACAAACCCTTATGCAAATCAGGCCTAATTAGGCCTAAATTTGTCTAAGACAACAATATTTGAAGCTTGTATTTTAAAAGTTTTGATACCTGTTTTGAATATGTTTTAGATCTGCAAGGAGGGTATTGAAAAGTGTGGATATACTTGTGTAACAGTGCTTAGATTGTGAATGAAGCCCTAACAAATAGGTTGGAAGACCTACAAGCGTTGCAAATAGGGTATGAAGGAACCAGTGACAGTAAGAACTTTAAGGGATTTTGACGATTAAGTGTGAGTTCTTGGTTTTTTTGGTTAAGAGATTACCAAGGTATAATTTGATCTCATTTGATATAAGTTTTGGTGTAAGCATGAAGTTAAAAAGACCATTGCTTTGACTGATCTGTCTAATAATAGCCCTGTTTTGGAGACTAAAATGAAAGTACAGTATATGATTTTTTAAAATTGTCAAGAATAAAGGATGGGAGATGGTTTTGCATTTGTTTCAAGTGAAATGGAATGGAAATTGTGTGGTCTATATTAGCCTAAATACTGTTTTGGGTCAAATTACTTTATGTTGAGTTGAAATTGTGAAGTTTAGGGCAGTCATAAAGAGAGTTAATGGTAAAATGAAAGGGTAGACTGGGTAATTGTTTGTTTTGATCAAGATGAAGTTGACTAAGGTGTTTGAAGGTTTGTTAATGGTTTGGAACTCTAAAGCAAAAGTTGAGTGTTTGTGTTGAGTTTTCTGAAGGGAAATATAGTTGAATAAGTGTGTCAAAAGAAGGAAAGTTCAAGATTGTTTGTGACTTGTCAAATGAGATTGTGTGAGTTTGTTTCCTTCCTCTGACTTTGCATCATGTACTTCTATACATTCTCTTATGGACAGGCTCTAGGTATTTTTCATTGCACTCATGAACCACGTATTGTTTTCGGTCCATTTGATCATTTGTGGACCTCAATATGTAAATTTACTACATCAAAGTTTAGAAATTTGAACCCTAGTGAACTTCGTGTGATTTTATGCAACGAGAATTCCTTTCAATCTTATAGTAGAAAAAATATGCTAAGACAGATACAAAAACTGTAGTTCAGAGGCCAAAAATGGCCACCCAACTGATTGAACATCTCAAAGCTTGGTTGTTCAAACTAACCAAACACCAATACTAGGTATTACTTAGGTTTTTCAATGGGACATTGGCTTGAATTGACCAAAATATAGCATGCAACACCTCGATGGGAACAAAAAAAGTCTAAATCAGTGTACTTGCAACAAGATTTCTAAATATGGGGGAAAAATCACTTACAATCATTGTCCCTTGGTCAATTTTCCCTTTTTGAGTGCCCTCACCTCTCGCTCTAGCTTTCCTCCTACCAAATGGTTCCTAGTCTTCCTCCTCGACTCAATGGCCTTGCAACACTCATCCAATGAAGTCTTGCGACTCTCCACTCAGGGGCCAGATGCAATGGTTCTTGGTGCAACTCTCCAGTTAGGGTCTCGGTGCAGTATGTTGTGTCGTGCTCTTGTGCGCACGGGGCCAAAATTCAAAATGTATAGTTTATATATATGCTATGTCAACATATAGTTTATATACAAAATATGTATGCTATGTTAACATATAGTTTATTTTATTTCCTACAAAATATATTTTTTGTATGGTGGCTTGTTGAGCTTATATAGTTGGTTTTCTCTTTCTTTATAATTTTTGATGATTTATTTCCTATGACATGATTGAATATTATCTACAGTCCTATTGATTGTTAAAAAGGCTTATGATATGTGATGTTTAATCATGATGGATGTCTAAGAATCAGTGATTGAAATACTACTTGACTAAAGATTGAGCTATCTGATATTTTGTCATTTAAACATCATGGAAGAAATGCTTGCAATCAATGTCCTATTAATGTAGCCTACAAGGTTTCTTTTCCTAGTTTTTTTGGGTCCTATTCTTGTTATGACTTATTTTTTCTATTAAGTAATGGGGAGCATATCTAGTGAATCGATTCTTTCAGTCTATTTGATCTTATCCTTGTGCATAATGAGTTTTCTTCTATCCTATGATTCATTGATTGTTGGTTTAAAACACTCATTACAACTAACATGGATATGAATTATGATGTGGGTGTGAGAAGGGATTGTTGAATATGAAGTAATGGTTTAGGAAAGTACTCCTTAATCCAAATGAGTCATTTTCTTGTCATGGAATGTGTTAAGAGACTTTAAAATTAATATATTCAATCTAGTTAATATTGACACATCTAAAGCATGCCAAAGGCACTTTGGAGATATGTTATGACATAAAGAAGATTGTTAAGGTGATGTCAAGTCTTGATCCATTAGGGTGGGAAAACATAGATGCATTGGTACAAAAGGTTCCATTCAACTTGGAGGAAATGGATAATTACCTAAGGGGCTAATGTGAGATTGGACCAAGTTTATATTATGATACAAATAGCTTGGGAAAAGGGATGATGAAATGGTTAAGTATGGGAAATTGTAGAGATAAATATAACACCAAGGGAAGAACACTAGAACTAATTTTAGCACTATGGATTAATCCAAGTCTCAAAATTCCACTAAGAGGCATCCTTTACCTCTTAAATTAATTCCATAGGTGGGTTTATCCTCCAATATAGTGCCATTGGTTAGCTTATCATGTGAACTTCCGCTATCAGTAGGATTACCATACACTTTCATAACATGCATGTGTGGTTTCAAAAGGTTTATACGTTCTTGTGAATTTGAAAGAAAGGCATGTTTTGACTTTTCCAATAGGTGTCAGGGGTTAATTTGACTTGGTTTTAGCATTAGAGTGACAAACCTTGTGGTTTAGGTTCCATAAACAAAATATACTCATTTTTTTACCTTCCTACTATCATATTTATATTCAATGAGCTTTTTAAAGATCATCTAAATATTCATTGCTAATGAAAATGCACAAACTGATGTGTAATAGATCCAAGGTGAGGCTTAGGGAGCCTCATCTTTTGAAACCATTAACCAAAGAAATCTTAAGAAAAATATATGAAAGAGATGAAGAATAAGGAAAATTGTATTATTAGGAAGGACGAGATGCCTTTATATAGCATGACCTCATGTTTGAGTCTCGAAACCATCCCATATCGTCAACACATGCGTCTAGGCTAACCATGTCAATTTTCACTCCATACAAGCACAAGTTGAAAAAATTTCAATATTGGCCCCATTCACATGTCACTATGCAGGGTCAGCATGAGGAAACGTTAATTTTTTGGGTCATGAAAAACCAAAGATATGATCAAATAATATCTAATCATAAATAGTCATAGATTAATTAGGATTTGATCATATGGAAATTTCTAGGAGAGCTACAATAGTTGTAACATCATGAATTAACAACATTAAAAAGTACATCATGAATTAATTATGTAATGGCATAAAAATTAAAAACATCATGAATTAATTATGTAACCATATAAGTCAAATATAATTCTATCAAGAAATCAATATCAAATAGATAATATAATCGTATAAATCATACATTTCAATGTCATTGATCTTCTTCTTCATCCAATTCTTTGTCTGTATAATCCAATCCAAATTTGACATTGTAAGGATTGGTCATATCATCATCATCGTTATTGATATCAGTTTTGATAATGTCATCATCCACATGGATATCATCTTCATGAACATTAACTCCTACATCATCATGATCTAGTTCCTCTTCTTCGACATCTTCATCAGGCACATCATTAACTAACTGTTGATCCTGATCATCATCTACATCATCTTCTAGTTCTTCAGTATCTTCTTCTTCCACCACATTATACTTTACCAACCTTCCTCTTGGATCATGTCTAACAACAAATGACCAACCCAGTTTACCTGGAACCTCTGAGTAAAATACCTACTCACATTGGCTTGGAAGAACATATGGCTCATTTCCAGCTCACTCGATTGACCTTGTATTAACCATGGTAAATCCATTATAATGTTCAATAATAGTTCTCTCAGGATCATTTTCATTCAATCGTAGCCTGTACCATTGGACGAAGAACATAACTAATATGAAGGACTTAAAGTCACACTCAAGTATATCATCCAAAATCCCATAGTATCAATTTTCTGAGACTTCTGGATGTATATCGCTTCTAGATGAAACATTAGTCACTTGAAAGACTGCAATTATCCCAGAATCACAAGTTTTCTTCGTGTCATCCAACTTTTTGATTTGAAATTTACGTCCATTGCACCACATAGCCTTGTGGTGTTTCACCTACAATATGTCAAACATGTAAAAAATATTGCATCGTCAATTGACAAACATATTTATTCTTGGCTGAATGTATGCAAAGAAAAAAAACTCAACATATATATACATCAATATAATTGAAAATAATTAAATAATATGGGTGATTAATATATTTATACGTACCGGTTTATCTCTTAAACCATATGCTAAATCAATTTCCCTTGGTGTAACATTGGAATCTCCATTACGATGAGCTTCTTTAACCAATCAAGCCACACCTTCCCATGTTAATGCGCGACCGGATTATTGACATTGTTCAATCCATACCGTCATCTAATCAAGATTGTTTCCAACGTACAAATGTAGTGCATCCCACTCTCGACCAATTGTATAAAAATAATGAAATACACAAACGACGTATAATTAGTTAATTACCATGGTATACGACCTTAATTTATAATTGATGTACCTGAAAAACCTAACATCCCACTACTAATGATCTTATTATCTTTCGTTGTTGGATGAATTCAAATTAAAGGAGTATGTACAAAGAATGCATTATGACCCTGAAGGGTACATACACTCTTGTAAGAAAAATTAAAACCTTAGTGGATACACCCATGTTCCTATACCAGGGGAAGATGTGTTTAAGAACCAAGAAGACAAAGAAGCAGAGGAGGTTATAGAAAATTTCATGGAGTTAGAGAAAAAAAAGCAAAGGTTGCAAGAAATGGACGATTCATCTGAAGAAGAATCTGCGGGAGAAAATGAAGCACAATCACAATAGAGAATAGTCTCTCAGATGATGAATGATGAATATGAAGAACTCCTTGACATGGACTTACAAGTAGCTAAGGAATTGCATGTAGATGAAGATGATAGGCTTACAACCTATGAATCCTTTATTTCTAATAATGAGTTTGTCAAGTCAAGAGAATTAAAATCTTTTTTATATAATTACAAAGGAAAAAGGTTGAGGGACTCCATCCCAAATATTACCACTGAAAATGAACAGCGATTAATGAAAATTTTAAAAGATGATATAGACTGTGAAGTGCAGAACATGACCCCTGAAAGGGGTAGACAAATTGTTACTTGAAGCTGGTGTAATAGTATTTCCTGGTTAGGACATCAGTGCCTCTTTAATTTTTGATAGTTTTTTGCATAACAAGGAAGGAGAATACAAGTTAAACATAGAGGGTGTTGTTGGTTGTTTTTACTGTAACCAGGTTGATCTTCTAATCTACCTATGGAATTGCCAATTCCAATCAAGGGCAACTCGAAGGACCTGGACCAACTGACGAGGATTTTAAATACCTCCTACACTTTGGGCTCTGTAAGACCCAGGAGAGTGATCCCTTAATGTGTTTACAACCTCTGCGCCATTATCATAAACAACATTAACAATAACAGATAATCTCACATAATAGCTCAACAGAACGGAATAATATTGAATAGAATTGGTTGTTCATCAATAATATCAACCATTTGGAGCGTGAGATAGTCACAACAATACTTCAAAGTAAAAGATATTCATTGATTTTTAATTTGTAGCAAGCTCCAGGTGAACACAAACAAATATTGAATCACAAAGAACAGATGCAACTTAGATCAGTGCCTTACTTCCATTGGAGGAGTCAAATCCACAAATACCTAAGGGTTTATAATAGATTCAACACAGCATATAAGATCTTTGATAATATTGCCTTACAATATCACCAATCTGTAATCCTAACTCAATACTACTTATCAAATCCTTGTACATAACATATCAACCTACAATCTCATTTAAGCATTTTAATTAATTCCTTGAATTAAAGCTAAAACAAGAATTGCACACACCACAATAGTGAGATGAACAAAATAACCCTTGATCACTTTATTCAAAATTCAAATATGCTTGTACACAGGAGAGATATGAGCTCAAAATTATCAGTTTAATTCAAATGACAGTACTATCATAAAACATTATATCCCCATAAATTCAAAACCTATAACAAAATGACTCATAACCTAAATTGCATTTCCTTTGTAACTGCCAAATTTTACATTTTGCTCTGCAACTTTACCTAGACTCGACCCAAGATTTCTAACTTGTTAACCCTTTTACAATGAGAGAAGAAGAAAAGATATAGAAGATTGGAATGTTCTAGAAGAAGCCCTAAAACTAATCTGTTGATGACATCTGGAAAATTCTCTCTCATTGATCAACAATTTTCAAAGCCTCTCTCCTCTCTCTATAGCAAACTTATTCTACCTCCAAAACTTGCCTTTTCCTAGCACCAAAAATTTTACCCATGTGATGAATTTCTCCATTTACCTGCTGTGTAAAAATGCCTCTTGCCCGTGAAAATTCTCATTTTACCCAGCTGTTGGAAAATATCTTTGTTCTCTCATGAAAACTTCATTTCTATTGTTTACTTTGTTGCAGCGCTTTATATTTGCATATTCAGCCAAGTAAAATATTCTTCCCTCAGCAAATAAAAATTAGAGTGAATATTTAATTCACTTTCTCCCTGTGCCATTTAAATTATTTGTCTCATCTTTTTTTTTACTTGAAATAAATGGCCCCTTGCCTGCGCTTTCACTTTCTCTCATATTTAAAATGTTAGGCTTGCAAAGGTGAAAAATTTACAACCTTTTCACGTGCCCCTTATTTCACTTTAAATTTTAGATAAATTGACCATTTTGATATTTTAAATGTTTACCATCTAACTCCTCTCAGGCTCACCATTCTCACATTTAAAAATACATTGAACCATAGAATATTTAATTTTGTCAAAACACTAAATGTTTTTATCGGATTGAACCATAGAATATTTAATTTTGTCAAAACACTAAATATTTTTATCGGGCGCTCACCTTTTATTTACCACCAAAATAGTACTTTCCCTTTGAAATTTTGGTCGGTCCCACTCTCCACATGTCACCTTCTCTCCATCTTGTGGGAATTAAACGAGCAACTTGGGATCACGATCTGGCGGGTGACGGTTCAGATCGAGCTGCATTCTCACCTTATTTGTAAGTCATTGATCTTTTTCCACTCTGCTTTTGGCCTAACCTCTATTTCCTTCATCGATGAGTTTCATCCTCCCCTGGAGGCTCAACCTACATTTAAGATGAACATATCTTCTCAGCCATACCGAATAGTTCCCTTTCAACCAGCACGGAGGTGGCCCCCATACTCCTAAATTCACTTGGCTATTGCATTTGCGTAGAAGTTTATGAGGAATCCTCAACAAATTCATCTTATACATATTGGCGACTCCATGAGACCACATTTAATGGAGGCATTTTTGTCAGACAGGCCACACACCTTGTCTACTTTGGCTTCCCTCCTCATCTGTTGGTGCAGGCTGCTCTTTCATGTGTTGGTCGCGTCCTCACTGCTCATTTCATTTACTAGAAAGATTCTAAAGCACATTCAACAAATACATTTTGAGTGCATCGGCCTCTCATCTCATAGAAAAGCCATGCCATTTTTTGCAATCCCCTTATCTGCATTTGCTGAAAAGCTTCTAAGGCATTTTCAACATTCCATTTTAGCGTAGCTGGCGCCATTCATCTATTCTTTGAAATCTCCATTAACTTCTGTAAAATGCATTGCCCCCATCTTTGCATGAGAAATCCTCTTTGCTTCGATGGATGCCCATATCCTGCCCAAACACCATTACATAGAAAGAACTCAAGATGCTTTCATCCACCTTAAGCACATCCCATATGCAATAAACAATGTAACAAATATTGACAAGGCAACCATCCAACATTGCACTCGTTGAGTTTAATAGGTCCCCTTGTATTTTTTATGGATACCCAACATTATTCCTATGCCTCCAGCAGGTCGCACATTTCCTCCTCACTGTGTAAATTTAAATTCTCATTCTTTATGCCAGCCACTTCTTCATATGGCGTGGTGGTTGTGGGCTTTAACATTACATCAGCCAAATGCACTTGCATTGAAGTCTCTAAAGACTTTTACAAAAATAGAATTTCCTCAAACAATTTTGGTGTGTTTTATCGTATTGATTCACTATGTTGCAGGAGAGAATCAAACCCTTTACCAGCATAGTGGCTTCCATCAACAGCAATACCATACCCTTGCATTGGCGCCACACCTTATAATATTTCCCTCAAGCATTTTCAAGGTGTACATCCTTGTTCTTTGGATTATTTCTCTCCCCCAGTTGTTGCTTCCTTTAAATCTCTCACAATAGCACAAGGAAAACAAAAAGTTCCTCTAGTCCTCATGCATTGATGGGCGCCCCTGATATGTGTTGAATTCTATGTTTCAGTGACTAGACACAGCCAACAAGGAGTCATTCATCAACTCTACCTTATGTTCATGCGCCATTACAATTCTAAAGTCTTTTTAACTTTTATTGCTTCCATCTTTGGACTTTAGATCAGACACAAATCCTGGAAATTTTTTGATGTTATTTAGTTCCAAAAGAATCTTGTCATCCAGAAACATTTGTTGATATTCAATCTCATGTGTAGCAATTTTAGATGGCACATAATTAGCTTGGTGGCCATATTGCAATCCAAATTGATTCCTCTTCCATCCTACTATGTGCCTCTCCCTCAAATTTCCTGCATATGCTTGGACAATGTCAATGTCTGAACCCTCCCACATATCACACTCTACTCCATTTGTATTACTACGGATACAAACATCAGATGAGTAACTTGTATATCCATTTAAAAAAATGGAGTCATTGGTAATGCTTAGCCTCTCACTATTATCTATTTGTAGTTGTCCATATTCTTCTCCAATGCTTCTCATATCCAGAATTGGGCTTGCCTTTGCTGCAAGGAAATACGGAACAAATCTTTTACCATTTCTTCAAAACACTTTATTAAACGTTTCATTCATCATATTGTCATTAACATCTTCATACTTGTTATCAATTGTAGAATATATTTTACCCTTGTGATAACATGATGTTCAAACTCCACATTGAAAAGGTGGATCTCACTTTGCAGTTTAAAACTTATAGGCAATTGTAATTATGTGCCCCTCCACTTGATCACCAACTCAAAGTAATTCTCATGAAGTAATTGCCATATGCAACATTCACAATTTTACAAATGTGCAAAACATGTTGGGTCCCCATGTGGGCCTAGCTAAAAATATTTTCATTTTCAAACAAGTTTCATGCTCACATTGATCTGACATAACCTCAGAGTGTTTCTGGATTGAAAACACAAACTGGGTTCTCATTAAAACTTGCTTTCTGACATTTTTGGACAATGTGCAAAACTTGCCAAGTGGGCCCCGGAATCTCTTTTGAAAATTGGGCAAACGACATCCTAAAGTTATAAAAACTTATAGGCATGTAGACGTTGGTACAAAGAATGCAATGCAAAAGACGGATCAGAGAAATCAATCATGAGGCAAAAGTTATTAACTGTCAAAATTGCTTACTCGAACTTTCTACAACAAACAATTGTTCTGAACCAATTAAAACTCAAGAGATCACCTCATAGAAAAAATATCAAATCAACTCTCGGGAGGCTACCACTAGACACATAAGTTCATTTAGGTACCCTGAGCATGTGTACAAAAGGAGATTTCTTGAACCATCATTGATCAAAAGCTATTGACGCTCAAAGTTGGCCTCTCAAAAAAGGCTTATTAAAATGTAGGTGCAAAATAGGAGAAATTGTATTTGGTTTCAATCTGTTAAAAATAGCAAATCAGATCATGAGGCCCTAAAAACTGACATATGAGCTCATTTAAGTGGGGAAAATGCAGAATAGCAATCATTTTGGCATTAAAAAATCAATCAATTGCAAAATGCAAGCTCAAACAGGAGGCCACTTTGCAAAACTGAACATTTGAAAACAATAGAAAACTGCAAAAACCCCCTAGCTTCACTTTTCAAAACCCTAACAAAACTCATCGTGGGAAGCTAAAAATTGGCATGCCTCCTCACATATGTCAATTGAAAATGTCTGCAAATTGGTTTTACACAAAAATCAACAAGCCTCAAATTTTGACCGTCCAAAGTGGGTCACTTAGGCAGATTTGTCAAGTGCACTTCTAAAAGTGCAAAGGCAAAATTTTGAAATGGGCGCTTCAAATTTGAAAAATTTGAGAGTGCCATCAGTGGCTCCGACTAGGGATGTATGCCCCTTGTGGGCATAGCAAGAATCCAGATCTCTGGAGATTAGACCAAAAGCTGAGTTTAATAGGTGTCCTGAAACTGCTCTTTTATTCATTCCTTTTTTTTAACTTCACTTGGTGACCCCAAGTCACCAAATGAAAAAGGGGAGTCAACATTTACCTGTGTCAAACACAATTTTATAGAAAGGGCTGATCTCCCTCAACTCATGCTTGCACTTATCAAACCATAACAACATGAACAATTGCACGTTTGCAAACGCATGTGTTAGGCTACCTTTATGCAAGTAAAAACTTGCTCACTGTTCAGCTTCGTTAGACGACAACCAAATAAAATAAGTCACATCACTACCACTTTCTTCATTTTCTGATTTTGCATCAGGTGACATGATTTGAAGACAATGATCAAGACCATGTGAAAGCCTAGTCTAATCACAACCATATGCCTGATTGAAAATGTTAGTACCTCCTAACAGATAATCATTCACAACATTATCAACATGTTCATAACCATTGTGCATCTAAAATTCAAGCCTACTTTTAAAATATTGACTATTATGTAGCAATAACATATCATGTTCATCATTTGAACCATTCTCAAGCTGAAAACAACTTGCCTCAGTGTTTTGCACATTACCACACTTTGTGAAAACCTCTCCCAGCTAACAAAAATAGCACTCACATTCTGCCTTGTGGTTGGAACTATTGGGCTCAATCTGATCATTAGTTTGCATGTCACAATTTAAACCATCACAAGAGCTTACTAGAAGATTTGGCTCATCATGCAAACTATCTTCAAGTGTATGTAAAGAGAAACACTTATGCATTAGCACACTTTGTAACTATTCTTTATCATGCTGGTACTAAGAGTCATCAGATATTTCTGACTCATCATCATCTGTAATCATATTGTCATCTTCTGAACATAATATATCAACCTTTTCAATATCACAAGCTTGCTCAACAAAAAACAATTCTGGTTCAGAAGCATAATTTGATTTCTCATCGAAATCAACATCTACATCTGCATTCAAAGACTCATGCCTAGGCTCCATCAAATCATCAAACGAAGACTTGTTCAAATCTACATTACAATCTTCAATATTTGGCTCATTAGATATGCAATCCTCATGGTCATCTATTGCTTCAAACTCATCAAAACAAATTTTCAAATTTACATTAGCATAGTCACTGCCATACTCATCATACAATGCATCATTACCATCAAATGGCTTCTTGTCTTCATCCACTTCATCACGATCAATTGGTTCATCATTGGAAAGAGAATCAGATTCACTTGCATCATACCTTGCATCTTGAAGGCCATCACCACTGTCAAATTCAATAGGGGCTGCACACAACAACTCAGAGTTGTCCTCATGTGCACATTTCTGATATTTTGTGGTCAATAGATCTGAAATTTGTTAACAACTTAGTAGATCATTGCTCTGATCTATCCTTTCATCCACTTCATCTTCTTAACCTTCACTTGAATTGAATGCATTATCAAATTGGAAATTAGGATATCCCAAGGTGTCTCCATCATCAAAATCTGAAAACTCAATGGGCTAATCATAAACATGATCTCCCCAATCATAAGAGATTGGACTACTGACAACCTTATCAAAAATATGGTCACAATCCATCATAGAGAGTAGATTGTCCATTTGTTCATTCTTACTCACTTTTGGGTTGTCATAACAACAATCCACATCATTATGCATTTCAACATCAGATTGGGTGTCTTCACTGAGCTTGTCACTTTCATACTCTTGAGGGTAAGCATAAATATTTTCACTGTCAAGCTGAAAACCATCAATGGTTTCCTCATTACAGTTGCTTGTGGCTTGTCTTTCAAACTGAAATTCATCACATACCTCTTCATTTGTAGCTGATACACTAATGTTCTCAAGAGCATTTCCTAAATCAGAAAACTCCCTTGTCTCACTATGAAGACTTGCATCAAGACTACACTCATCATATGTAGAATTGACATAATCAATTGTACCATTACCCTGCTGATCACATTTCTCTTCTTCAAAGAGTAAATCCAACTGATATTCTTCATCATGTTCTTGGCTCAGAAGACTTGAAATCTCATTGTTCTTCACAGCCTCACTTTCATTTCTTGAAGGGAAGGTCTCATTAGCATGTCTTGGACTAATAGAATCATCCAGGAAGTTATTTTCATGCTTGCAGCATAAGGGATGTACTCTTTGTTTTTGCATCTTTAGGAGAAATAAGAGAAACTTCAAATGTTTCATTCCTCTCATCATGTCTTTCATAATCATGGCTGCAATTTTCAGCTGGGTAAACTTCTCTTGTAGGTTTTTCAAAGACAACTTCCTCATTATCTGATGATGCATCATTCTCATCTTTTACATTTTCAAGTATGCACTTATTTGAAGACCTCTGATCATTCACATTCACATAGCTATTGACTTCATTAGCATATTTATTCATAAGTGAAGACAAAAAAAATTGCACATATTCATCTCTACATTTCTCCAAACCATCTAAAACTGTGTAAGCCATCTGCATACTCAATACTTTGAAATATTTTAACAATGCACTAGATCCTTCTTCACAAGCTTCAAAATACATATGGATACAGTTTGATGTACTAGGTCTGAAATTCTCTGGGATTAGTGACAAGGAAACAACAAATCTATGATTGAAATCAACACTTGACTCTTCATCTTGCTTCTTGATCTACTTTAACGCCATGACAAGGTCAGAGGGCTTTATTGCAAATTCTTCTCTATAAGTATTCACTAATTTATCCCAGCAAGGAAATGACTTCTCAGGAAATCTTAAATACCAATCTCGAGCTCTAGCTTCAAGAGATCTGATAAAAAATCTCATCCACATATCCTGATCTCCAAATGAATGTTTCTCCATGAAGCTGGAAAAACTTTGAACATGTGCATCTCCTTCACAAATATTGTATCCATCAAATTTAGGCATCTTCTTATAGACTTTATTTGGCATACATTCCACTTTGTAATCAACCCATGACAAATCTAACTGAGCATACAATGGGTCAAATGAATTGACAAATGGTGCAATGACTTGATAAGTAGACACAGTTTGATGGTCTCTTAACTGGGCTTGTTGAAATAGCTGGTGTCTTTCATCCATCTCTTTAAGCCTTCTTTCATTTCTATAATTCCATTCAGGACTGAACCTAGGCTTATTAACTCTTGAGTTCTTACACTTTGGGGTATTAGATGTTTGAAGATTCTTATACTTTTGACACTTTTCAACAAGCTGAATCAAATTTTTCACTGGTATAGCTACTTTACCTTGATGATCCATGGATATTACAAATTAAGGCTCACTAATTGTGCATAGTTACAAGCATGACCAAATGAAGGATCACTATGACAATGGCTGACATAATGACAACCTGGGCTTGCATCATATGATAATACAAATGGATGGAAACCCCTAAGATACACAAATGCATTCTAACCATCCATATAAGCAAATATTTGAGCACTAGACAAAACTCTTTCAATGGAACTGAAATTACATTCAACAGATTGAGAAAATGGAAGTGTGCAAACTTAAATTTATTATCCTTTCCCTTTGGTAGTGCTAAATCGCTAAGTAGGGAACCAATTTTTTTCTAAGAAGTTCAAATATGGTTTTCATACAAGAGTTTCTTGAAAACCAAGAGTGAAAAATACCTGGAATTGTTGCAGCCGCTGCAAATTATTCTTCTAATTGGAAAAATTTGTAGATCTGGAACCGTATTCACATCTTCATTAGGCTCTTTGGTAGAGTCACCACCTCTTTACAGAGGACAAAAATTTGATCAACTGAAATTTCTTCACAAGTCAAATTTGTTCAAGAACCAGCATAAGCACTACAACACCTCCTTATCCAACAATATGACATCATATGGATTCCTTTCTCAAACTTGTCAAGGTACTTCATCACAAGAGCTCGAATCTACTTAATCTCTACTGCAAATCCTTTGGTTCTTTCTCAGTTCTTCTCAAATAATGCACACTGGTGCATAGATCTCGGAGTCGCCACTCACAGTTTGTGAGGTATTATGAAATAATCATGAAATATGGACAAATCTAGACAAAAATTGCATTGAAAGATGAATTACAACAAATTCTCTGGCA